>JAVYIG010001373.1:0-347788 GCA_035222895.1 Strongylocentrotus droebachiensis
CCCTTTCTGGAAAGTTAAGATATCTAGCTAAAATACTTTAGCATTTCCCATCTCTGAAGATCATTTCTAGTTTTTGAGTGTAGTTTTTTCAAGTTATAGAATGGAATCGCCCAGGTGTGTTTTTATTGGTGAATTGCCCTTTTGGTCTACAACCAGTACGTCTACTACCCGATCAGTCTATTCCCTTAAGGCTTTACCCACCACGTAAACTATCCACATGGTCTCATAATGATTTCTTCTAATTCCAAGTTTGTGTATTAAATGCCTATTTCGTCGACCATCCATGAGGTATAATAATCATTTGATGATTATTCTTATTTGAGATCAAATATTTATTAAACCATTGTGTACGGTAAAGAAAACGGACATTAAAGGTAATACAAAGTTTGGTATGGGGTCATGAATTTCGTTCAAATGAGCATATTGGAAGCATATGCGATCCTACAATAAATATTCAGTGATCGTTGCCGCGGTTGAAATCGAGTTTAAAGTTATGAAATTATAAATGATAAATTATTCATGTTGTATAGCTCCCTCTCAGGGTCAAGATATCAAGTAAGCTATAAAACAATGTTTCTTGCCTAAAATCGACGAATTATCTGTGCCCGTTTGGAAATTATATATCTCAACTATTTATTCTGAAATGTTCATGGTCGCAGCTACCATTGTACGGCCTAGGTGCTATGTTTTTTGTTATTGTTATTCACCAAGAGCAGGTACATTTGTATATATTCAATTTTTCTTGAAAGCAGATGTGTTTTAGCTGCTAAATTGTCTAGTGCTTATAATATATCTACAGAGCCATCTAAATATATTAAAATTGTTAAAGAATCACTATCCATCCAATTTTCTAATTTCCCAAAACTTTGTATTACCTTTAAACACATTGGGCATTAGACCGACTGGTAAATTATACACATTTCTATTAGCCTAAATGGTCATTATACCGAATGATAAATAGACGAAATTATTATTGGACCATGTGGATAGTGGGCAGGCGGGTTGTTGAACTGATTTTAGGAGTCTGTTCTACAACCAGGGAGCTGCTGACATAAATGCATTGTCTCGAGCTCCTCAGGATCATTTTGTTTAGGGGGTTTCATAAAAGATGTTTTCTTTGACAATTCTAGGACAATTCCTAATACTATATACACCAGATTCAAAAACAAAATCAATGTGAATAACAGCCCACAGGGAGATTTCGTAAAAAACTGTTTATAAGATAATGAGAACCGATATAAAAAATTTAAAAAAATCACTAAATACATTTGTTTAACTTTCACGAAAACTGAATAGATTTCAAGCCTTCTCTTGCTTCCTTTGGCAATGCAATGACGCTTTCGGTGAAAAAGTGTGATTATTTCAACTTAAAATAGGCAAATGCTGCTAAGGAATCAATTATTTCTATCTGAAAATATATATTTGATAGGAATAAGTAATTGCATAAAAAAATTGGACCTTTAATTTTGTGTTTGTTGATAGACCAAATAGGCAGAATATACCTGTAGGGTTGTTGTACAATTATTTAAGTTATGTCTTTAATGTTCGTCGTATTCTATTGGAGTAGATTAAAATGCGTGGAAATGGAAAAAAATAGGCACCCAATAAAACAGGCCCTTCATATATATTTAGGTATGTTTATTATTATATAAATTATCATTATTATTATGCTTATTAGTATCATCATTGTTATTTATATTATTGTTGTTTATTGTTATTTTATTATTATCATTTAACATTGTAATTCTAATCACCATTATTTGGTGTGATCATTAACATTATTGTTATAATTATAATATTTGTTAAATATTATTAGTATTATTGTTCTTATCATTAATATAATTTTATTAGGCCTATTATTGGTGTTGTTATTATCATTAGTATTAATAGAAGAAGTAGTAGTAGTAGTTGTATTTGTATTGTTAATATTATTATTATTATGTTTACTACTAATGCTACGAAGTACAGGATTTGTAAATTATCGGAGACGATCAATATTTGGCCATTAATTTCTCTGTTCACATTATCATTTCAGTTTCAAGCATGTTGAAGGGACAGATACTAGCGGTTTTCCTGTACACGGCCTGTCTCACGGGCCTTAGTGAGCAAGCTATTTTGGCTTGTGGTGAGTACAGTATGGTGGAGAATGTATTTCTAAGATTTGACTTGAATGTGTGTGTGTAATTGGATATGACGGACGTGTATCAATCAGATTTCATTATTAACGTTTTGGGACCGATCTTTAACGTCACCATCCGAAAGACGTAACTCAGTTTCATAACGGGTCACTCGAAATAGTTTGTAGGCGAAGACCAACAAAGGACCAAGTAAACGTATTGCTAGACCAATTAACCTGACCTGAAATTGAATAAAAATATTTGTATACTCGTTTAATGTCTTATTTCATATCAGACCTGTCATTCCTAATCTTAAGAGTAATTGTGGCGAAATCTCCACAAAAGTTGAGCAAGAACAATGCCACAAGAAAGGGGCCGGTGTAACGTTGATATATGTATTTTTTTTAGATTGTTGTTCCTTTCAGGATACCGGTCAGTAGGTTTCATTCTATCTTATTGTAAAAGGCTATGTGCAGTTTGCTGTATTTGTTAACCTTTATTATGTCAGTTAAAACGAGAGTCTCTGTGACGTATATTTTCTTTGAAATGTTATCTTAATCTTATTATAAAAGAGCAACGCTAACTCAGAAGAACAGTTAAAATGAAGTCTTGTTTTATTCAAGAATTTAGATGTTCAATGTGAAGAGTGTGTACATAGTGAGTGCTCTCATTCTCATTGCAGAGGAAGGTGATCAATATATGAAGGAAGATGTCAGAGTCGTTGATGGTTACCAAAGATCTGGAGCAGGAGATTTGATTTTCCTTGGTAGTAACCAGACGTTGACTATAATTGACGGAGACAATGTCAATACTGGGGTATGTATGTATGCGTAATGATACACGTGTAAGCTCAGAATTTCTTTTTTTTTAATGTTGGCATTGTTAGGGATCCGCCCTAACATGTAGGGAAGGGGTTTTCTGCATTTTACTGTTTAGAAACTTCTTGCATGAAAAATATGTCAAAAATGTGAAAATTGAGGATCCAGACTAATTGTTGCGTGTCCATGTATAAGTATCAAGCCCTAACGTTAGGATGCATTATTTCCATCAGTCATTCACATTTATTTAAAGTTCAGGACACATGATTTCCATGAATCGTTAATTCTCATTCATTCAAAGTTAAGGATACAATACTCTGTGCATGTGTATTTTTGTTGGCTTTCACACCACATTTTTTCTTATATTCTCAGAGAGAGAAAAAAAGGGGGGGGGGGGCGAGGAAAGGTAAAGTGAAAATAATATTAGTGATTATAAAGTCTAATACGTTAAGATTAAATCTAAGTAAAAGGAAAGACGTGCATTGTACTGTTTGGACTTTGCTTAACGTGATGACATTTAATAAAGCAAACGGCAGCCTACATGACTGTGTGGACATTTTAAATCAGATTGGCCGGATAAGGAGCTCGGCAAGTCTCGACATGTCAAGGAAAAGGAAAGATCCATGAATACATATTTGTACATGTGTTTTATAACTGTTTAATTATTTATCTCCTTTTTTTTTTAGTATTTGGGGGTATGTTATAGTACAGGTCTAATGGGTTGCTACAAAGCAAATTATGATGAGGTGAGTAATAGATACTTCATGTCTTCAAAATTTATGACAAGCCATGGGGGAAGACATTTTTTTTAATACATGTTTTTATTAATTTATGCGAACAAAAAATTATATGTTAACAAAATATATTCATGTGCAAGGAAACAAAATAAGTTAAACACAAACATAAATTGGACAATATATATGTGCCAAAACATAAATTATATCGTTTGGTCCTGTAGTATATGTGTGCCCGGATGTTTTTGAGATTTTGTGTTCGTGCAAGATTTCTGTTCGTACGAGAAAATATGTTAGTACACAAAAATATGTTCGTAAAAATGTTAGTCTTTGAAAATTGTTCATTGTTTTCAGTTTGTATTTGACCCGGTTGTCCATCCTCATCAACCCCATACATTACCAGGTTTCCTGCAGCAATACTTATATTGCTATACACAACTTACATTATAATTCACTGTAAAACTAGAATCTGTGTGTGACTTAAACAGGTTATGAATTTTAATGGACGGTCATTTGCATAGCAAAAGGTGTTGTGTTGTAATACTATTAGTTGTGGTTTAATTGCATTTTACCCAGTATTCAGCTTGTCCAAAACCGAACCACTCACATAATTCGCGAAATGGTCTTGCAAGTTTCTGCAAATTTCCCCCAAAGAATGGTACTTTTTGTGAATTTGTACTTCATAGGCCCTAATTTATTCATGATGATGCTAATGATCAAGCATTACACCTTTCAATATGAAATGTCACCACTTGGTTTGAGTTCACATTGCAGTTTAATAAAACTGTTATGTCAACTGGATGACTATTACTCACTTCTGTGTATGTTCAAAATCATGTTATGAATTATGCCGAAAAACATATGGGAATTAAAATGGGATGAAATTTCTCACAATACGAGGGGAGTGACATGTGTATATTTATGCACCGTCAATGCAAATATATGTACTATGTATTACCTGAATTTTGCAGTCAACTTGGCAAAGTCACTACAATCAAATTTGTTGCCAGTGTCGCAGCTTCTAAAGTGAAAAGTTTAAAAGTGTTACGTTGATTATTTAAGAATTAATTTTTACCTTTAAATATGTGTATAGGAGAATTGTGATAACTACATTAGAGGCGTGTCTACGCTTGGCGAAACCTGCGATAGTAGTAGCTGCAGAGTCTTAGCATGCGGAACCAATGCTGAGCTTCCACGGTGTGCATTCTGCGATTATGATGGTTCAATGGTAAGATAAGATTTTTAAAAAAAAACCTTTTATATGGCTAATCTGGCTACAACCCTAAGCCCGAGACCAACAGCCCCTGAGACCGACGGCCCGTGATACATAAAACCCATGAGACCGCCGCCCCCCCCCCCTGATACAGAAAGCCCCTGAGACCGCCGTCCTCCCGATACAGAAAGCCCTGAGACCGCCGGCCCCCTGATACAGAAAGCCTCTGAGACCGCCGGCCCCCCTGATACAGAAAACCCCTGAGACCGCCGCCCCCCCCCCCCCCCGATACAGAAAGCCCCTGAGACCGCCGGCCCCCCTGATACAGAAAGCCCCTGAGACCACCGGCCCCCCTGATACAGAAAGTCCCTGAGACCGCCTGCCCCCGATACAGAAAGCCCCTGAGACCGCCGGCCCCCCGATACAGAAAGCCCCTGAGACCGCCGGCCCCCCGATACAGAAAGCCCCTGAGACCGCTGCCCCCCCCCCCCCCGATACAGCAAGTCCCTGAGACTGCCGGCCCCCTTGATACAGAAAGCCCCTGAGACCACCGCCCCCCTGATACAGAAAGTCCCTGAGACCGCCGGCCCCCGATACAGAAAGCCCCTGAGACCGCCGGCCCCCCGATACAGAAAGCCCCTGAGACCGCCGGCCCCCCGATACAGAAAGCCCCTGAGACCACCGGCCCCCCTGATACAGAAAGTCCCTGAGACCGCCGGCCCCCGATACAGAAAGCCCCCGAGACCGCCGGCCCCCGATACAGAAAGCCCCTGAGACCGCCGGCCCCCGATACAGACAGCCCATCTCCCGATAGTGAATTTGGTCTCATTGACTACAATATTGAAAGTCTCCTTATGTCATTTTCAAGACCGAATCTAATCATTGTCTGACTTGTTGAATTCCATATGAGATTTGCAAAAGTATTCCAACAAATTATAATTTTATAATGCCAAAGTTAAAATGAGTCTTGGTGAATTCACAGGTCTCTCTTTTCATTGGCGGTCTGTAGGTTGCCAATCTATCTTTAATTTTGAATTATTATTTAGGACCGAGAAGTAAATAAATCCACTTTTCTAAAAATGTTTCACAGGAACATTTCATGTTTAATGATGAAACATGGACGCGAAAACCGTGAATGACATATTTGAAGAAGTAGTGTAGGGTAATTTGAGTTTGTTTCATCTTACTCCTTGATTTTCTTCTCTAATTTACAGCTGAACTGCTCGTTTATCGAAAATGATCCACCTCAGGACTTCCCTTGGGATCGTACTACTGATTACTCCGGATGCACTTCAGACAATATTGACGGAGAAGAGGTGTTCCAATATCTGAAGAATGACAATGCAACATTCCTTTATCATGGTAAGTTGCGGATATTTCGTGGTACATGTATATTGCAATGGCATGGCAGGTCTGGTAATCATAACGTGTCCCAATTACCCCGAAAGTATTGTGTCCTGTTTGTTAAGGGTTTCGTGCGGCTATACGACATGTATATATTCATATTATAAGCTTCAAATATTACAAAGTACTTGTATAAAGAGATTCTGCAAGTTATACGCCCAGTCAACATAAAGACGAATCATGAGTAAGTCACTCGACACACTACTACATGTATACAGAATAATGCCTGGATTATATTTGGCCTGCGATTAGTCTACGGAGCCCGTATTCTGCCCGTATCCCCTTTTCATGGGCTCCGCGACCTCTACGATTTTGATTCGCAAAAAGTTATACAAATTTAAAAAACCGTAAGCCCGTAGTCCGTAGACATGTCGTAGGTGTCATTGCACAATCCCAGCACGGGCATTACGTGGAGAAGTCGCTTCGATCGTACAGCAAACGCACGATTTTTCGGTGAACATGGAGGCAAAAAAAAACGCTTAAAAACGGCACGGCGGCTGGACGGTCACCGCGCCTTCTCCGCGCAACCTTTGCACGGAAGCTGCACGGGCTCCTTACGATTTCCGTTTGGAGGCTGCGGAGACTGCACGGCTACTGCATTGAAATTGCACGATCTCCGTACAATCTCCGGATCAGCCTCTGTACGGATTTGCCCGGCCTGCCCCCGAGGGCCAATACAAGAAATGGCACGATGCTCGTAGATAATGTAAACACAAACATCGTAGTCCGTAGCCTCCTACGATGCCGCCCAATATCGCCGAAAAATCGTAGACTAATTTATCGTACGGCGCCCGGGGCAAATGTAATCCAGGCATAATATACTCCTTATCCGTTAGCCTGTTGCATGGTTTGTCACTCTTTTCTAGTAACAGCTGCAGCAGCTGCACCCTGTCAAGAAATAAAACAGTTTTGCGTCACCCCATCGGTCACCCCGATCCCAAATTTATCACAATGGATACAATTTGCATCACTCTTGCACTCGTTAAGTGCCCTCGAAATACCTATGGGCTCATTTATTAATAACAGATTTGCAAGCGAGCAAAAAACACAAATAAGACAAGTTTATGGTAGAAATAAAATAAAAACATACTAGATGCATGTAACATATCAAATTTATGCGGGCATCTTGCCGCCGAATACATGAATACGAAATTAATATATATTCGATCACACTGAAACACGACTAGGAGGGAAAAAGGCTCTTTAGTATATCTTAAAGGTATTACAAAGTTTTGGTATGGGGTCATGAATTTGGTTCAAATTAACATATTGGAAGCGTATGCGTTCCTACAATATTCATTGATCGTTGTCCCGGTTGAAATCGAGTCTAAAGTTATGAAATTATTAATAATAAACTCTTTATGTTGTATAGCTCCCTCTCAAGGTCAAGATATCAATTTAGCTATGAAACAATGTTTCTTGACTAAAATTGACCGATTAGCTATTCCCGTTTGGAAATTATATATCACATCTACATATTCTGAGATTTTCATGGTCGCAGCTACCATTGTACGTCCGTAGGCGCTATTTGAAATTCATCACAATTTACCGGGAGCACCGGTAAATTTTTATATTCAATTTTTCTCGAAAACAGAAGTGTTTTAGAGGTTAATTTTTTTAATGCTTATAATACATCCAGAGGGGCATCCAAATATATCAAAATTGTAAAGATTCACTATCCACCCAATTTTCAAAATTTTCCAAAACTTTGTATTACCTTTAAGAACATAATTTTCATGAAAATTCATAGCAGTTTAAAAGAAAATATCACCAAATTGAAAGAAAAAAGTACTGTTTTTATTAAGGCCTTTTCTTTCGAATACTTTTAGATGTAAGCTTTGGCATGTCGTATTCACAAGGAGCATCAATCTAGACAAATCGACTTTTCAAATACTTAAACAAAAACGAAACTTGGTAATTAAGGATATACATAAATTAGTTCTCAAATATGTATGTGAATGAATGTCAAGACTGTCAGATAAGCATCCAGTGCCTGTTCATTCATGTGGGGCTATCAACAAAAAGAAAAAAAGAAAGAGGAGGTGAAATCTTTTGCTGATCTACATAGTTTGATAACATGAGAGTGCCAAAGTATGTTGAAGAGTGTCTTGTGAGACATTCTCTTTTAAAGGCCGCCTGTACTAGTTTGGCTAGAAGGGATTAGACTACCCAGGGTGGTCACAGACAGGTGGCTATCTCATCAAATCAACTCTCAATTGACATTAATAAAAAAGAGGATCATGGGGGACCAATGGTCATCGATTAGGCATTGTTTTCTATATAGAGGGAGCAAGTAGCTACAAGTAGTACAGTGGGGCTCGTAGGTGCACTCCTCTAGTATTGTGAGTGACCTTCGTTTAACCACCCGATAATAAACTAGCTGGTAGCATTTCCCATTACTTTCTTCCAAACTCTGGAACAGACTCCCTCCTCATCTAACATCATCACCATGAGTAGACCACTTCAAATATCAAACAGGGTTCGAAGACATAATCTATTTTGGAATCGTATTTCCTTTTTATTGATTTAAATTGTTACTGCTTGGTAATTGTTATATATATGTATAATATAAGGAACTTGCACACCGACCAATGGATGGCATTTTAGAGTGCTTTTCATCTGGTGGAGACGGAGCTACATGATACATGTACAGGTATGTATTTGGCAACTAGTCATTCAAGATTGTAGATATTATACCCAATTCACGATCGCCAATTGTGTTTATTCTACTACAGAAGGTAGAATTTACTATGGACTAACGATAGAATCTGACGTTCCAAAATCCGTCGTTGGCTTGGCATCAGTCACCTCCGACGGAGTAATAACCGAAAAAGTTATCACAAGGACCGATTCTGAGAAAATGGTTGCTGATGGTGAGTATGTTTCTTTGGTTTGTTTCGTCTTATGCCTTTCTACATGTTCATGTACTTGTAGTTATAGTAATAAAAACACCCTTACACAGTATGTTCAATGTTAATAAAACTGACAATACAAACACTTACTGTAAGAATTTATATGAACCTGATTAGGTTATTTTTTGTCCATTTGCAATGCAGTTGTTTATATATCACAAATCGACAATTATATTGTTCTCCTTCATTTATTCTTCTTTATATTATTGTCGATGTTGAATGTCGTATTTTTTAGTATCATCACCATTATCATATCCATATTGATATTGATATTGAATATTATACATCAACAAGTCTCCTTCAAGTCTTATTCTTCCTCTTATTACTATTATCGATGTTGATGTTGTTGTTATCTCTTATCCTGCCACAGGGCTAATCCCCATTGTGCCAAGCCACACATACCCACAGTGCCAAATTTATAACGAGATAATCGGATTAACGCGATGGTACTACCAATAGCGCGTGCAAAACACTAGGTACAATCCAATGGGCATGAACAATAACTGCTATTACGAATGCGTGCAATTATACAAGAACCAGAGTAACAGTAGCTTGCTCGCGTGTACAAAGCATTATAACAATAGCGTGCATGCAGCTTTATGGCAGGCTATGAGTTACTATCATCATGATCATTCGGATTTCCATTTTGATATTGTTATTGATTTATCACACATCAACGAGTCTGCTTTACCTTCATCTCTTATTCGTCTTATTATTATTATCATCGATGTTGATGTTGTTGTTACAAATTCATATTAGTATCAATACAATCATCATTATAAGTTCCATTTTCCTTTGTTATGAAATCAGAGGCACACTTTGTAGGAACACCTTTTAATAGTAGCGAATTCGTCTACTTCCTCTTCCGTGAGTCATCACAGGAGTTTGCTAGCTTAAGTGCAGGCCAAGATACCATAAACACCTACTACAGCCGAATCGCAAGGATTTGCAAGGTCAGTTTTTCCCACATGTTAGGGGTCTGTTATCCCCATGAAAGATTACAAAATCATCTATATATTATGAGGTGACAATCCTTCATTCCATCCCTGAAAATGATCGATCACCAAAACAGGTTTCAGTCTTGATGGAATTGTTCGCTGTCTGAGATTTTAATATTACATCTACAAGGATATATTGCAGTTTTAATACACTTTTTAGTCAACATAACAACTACATGTACGGTAGACTTGTTTACGTAGGCCTATTAGAAAAAATAGGAAGGGATCCAAAAACGGATTCGGGTTCTCTGAGCAAGCTTTTATGTTATTCTTTGTTTGTTCTTTTCGTATTCATTTACCATTATTTTATAGATTGTCAGGTAAAGTTTCTTGAGGTTGTACTATACATTGTAGCTATGCACATGATTGTTTTCAGGTGATGGGTGATTATTCTGTAAGTTGAGGAATATGCTTACGGTGATTATTTTGTATTTTGAAGATTGCAATCTACATTGAACTACCACATTTCCATATTAAAAATACTGCATTATTTTTTAATTCTCTGGTCAGGTAATGGAAATCTTTTTTTAATTTTAATTAAGCATTACTTAGGCACGGTAATAATGATGGCAGCTTTGCCAAAGGCGGGGCAATGATAAAGGAGTGCATTATAATTAGTATTAATAATAATATTATCATTATTGTTAATATTATCAGGTGATCTTGAGATCGGCGAATCACCTCTTGATTTCGTCAAAATCTTTCTCTCTTTATTTTTTCTTTCTCTACATTTTTTTAAAACCCATACCTTCCAATCACAATCAAGTTTTCACCACTTAACTGCCGAATTTCAGTCCATTTTGACCTTAAATTACGTCATGCGTGCATGTTAAAAAATCACTCAGCGGCTGCCTAACTTTGCCAAAATCTAAAAATGTGCTTCCATTAACCATCAAATTTATGTTCAAATAACGAACCTAACAAATATTCCGCTTTCTCGATTTTATTTTGCTAATCGATTTGACACGACTATTTTTCTATCAATTTTTTCCATCATGTTCGTAGCACGGTATGAAAACAAAATAAGTTGCAAATGCTTGACCCGGTAAGCCGCCGCCTTTCCTCAAAACACCCTTTTAACGTGTAATTGAAGGCCAACTGCCAAATTTCATGTGTGTATTCATAAATTGAGAGTGGATAATGTGATTTAATGTATTGACAATGAACGTTGATTTGAACCCTGGACCTTGGATTGAGAGTCCGTGATAACATACCGTTCTTGTTTGTTTTGCAGAATGACGATGGGGTAACTGTTTCTAGTACTCTGACCCTCACCAGTTTCTTAAAGCAGCGCCTTGTATGCTCCCAAAATTATTCCGATGGTTCTTCCTTGGATTATAATGAGATACGTAAGTATGGAAGAGTGTTTACGACGACGACGATGATAATGATGATGTGATGGGATCATCATGGAGATGTTGGTGGTTATAATGTTGTGATGGTGACAACGATGACGTTATTGATGATGTGACGGGATCATCATGGAGATGTTGGTGGTTATAATGTGATGACGACTGCGATGACGATAATGATAATGTGACGGGATCATCATGGAGATGTTGGTGGTTATAATGTTGTGATGGTGACAACGATGACGATATGTGTGACGGGATCATCATGGAGGTGTTGGTGGTCATAATGATGATGATGATGATGATGATAATGATGATGATGTGAATGTACTTGTAATAGAAATGGATGGATGATAAGATGGTGGTAATGATGATATCGTGATTTTGATGGTAGTAATAACGCGATCTGAATGGCATTGATGATTACGATTATGATGATAGTGGTGAAGAGAAGATGGTTGTGGTGGTGGAAGTGTTGATGATGATGATGATGATGATGATGATGATGACTATGATTATGATGTAGATGGTGGCGGTGGTGGTGATAATATGATAATGTAAAGATGGTGGTGATGGTGGTGTTAGTGGTGATGATGATGATGAATATGAATATGATGTAATGATGGTGGCGGTGGTGGTGGTCGTCGTGATAATGATGACGATGTAGAGATGGTGGTGATGGTGGTGGTAGTTGCGATAACGATGATGATGATGATTGTTGTGGTGGTAGTGTTAGTGTTGATGGTGGTGATGGTGAGAAATATGATTATGATGTAAAGATGATGGCGGTGGTTGTGGTGGTCGTGATAATGATGATAATGTAAAGATGGTGGTGATGGTGGTGGTAGTGGCGATAATGATGATGATGATTGTTGTGGTGGTGGTGTTGGTGGTGGTGATAATGATGGTGATGATGATGATTATGATGTAAAGATTGTGGCAGTGGTGGTGGTGGTCGTGATAATGATGATAATGTAAAGATGTTGGTGATGGTGGTGGTAGTGGCGAAAATGATGATGATTGTTGTGGTGGTAGTGTTGTTGGTGGTGATGATGATGATTATGATTATGATGTAAAGATGGTGGCGGTGGTGGTGGTGATAATGATGATAATATAAAGATTGTGGTGATGTTGGTGGTTGTAGCGATAATGATGATGATGATTGTTGTGGTGGTAGTGTTGGTGGTGTTGATGATGATGATGATGAATATGATTATGATGTAAAGATGGTGGCATTGGTGGTGGTGATAATGATGATAATGTAAATTTGGTGGTGATGGTGGTGGTAGTGGCGATAATGATGATTGTTGTGGTGGTAGTGTTGGTGGTGGTGGTGATGATGATGAATATGATTATGATGTAAAGATAGTGGCGGTGGCGGTGATGGTGGTGTTGGTGATAATGATGATAATGTAAAGATGGTTGTGATGGTGGTGGTATAGTGGCGATAATGATGATGATGATTGTTGTGGTGGTAGTGTTGGTGGTAGTGATAATGATGATGATGAATGTGATTATGATGTAAAGATGGTGGCGATGGTGGTGGTGATAATGATGATAATGTAAAGTTGGTGGTGATTGTGGTGGTGGTGGCGATAATGATGATGATGATTGTTATGGTGGTAGTGTTGGTGCTGGTGGTGATGATGATGATGATGATGATTATGATGTAAGGTTGGGGCGGTGGCGGTGATAGTGGTGTTGGTGATAATGATGATAATGTAAAGATGGTTGTGATGGTGGTGGTATAATGGCGATAATGATGATGATGATTGTTGTGGTGGTAGTGTTGGTGGTGGCGATGATGATGATGATGATGATGACTATGATTATGATGTAAGGTTGGGGCGGTGGTGGTGGTGATAATGATGATGATGATGATGATGATGGTGCTGATGATAAGAAGGAAGAGGAGTGGGAAGCAGGAAGAGGATGGTAGTGGGGAAAAAGGAAATTGTGGAAAAGATTTATTCTAATCAACTAAAATCTAGTCTGACTAAGTTTATTTTAGAAAATAACACATATTACAAAGAACATTTAATTACTAATGACGTATCAGTATGATTATGCCAAATCTATTTTCTCAGAGTTCAAAAACTTGTTTCTTACTTACAGAGGACTTCGCCCTTAGTGATGATGGTACAATGATCCATGCTGTTTTTACCAGTGGACAGTAAGCCTTGTACTGGGTTTTAATGCATTTTTGTCTTTCTCAGTGATATATGCAGTTGTTAAAAGGGGAAGAGAGTGACCTAACTCAAGAAAAACTGAAATTGTGGGGCAAAAGCATTGAATGATAACAATATCCGCTGTAGTTGTTTCGGTACCCTTAATGATAATGAATACTTGTTCACTGACATTACAACTAGGTAGATACGTGTTATTGTAAATGAGTTGAAAATAAATGCAAACAATGAAAAAATGAAAATCCCATAACCATCTTGCCAGCTCTTCCTTTTTTTCCTTCATAGAGAAAGGGGGGGGGGTACCATATCTCTTAACAGTATGCCCACTACAATAGTATTAAGTTTCAAGGAAGGGGATGTTATGTTATGTTATACTTAGTTATTTTAGAATTTCTGTTTAAATATGTTAACCTCAAATCATAACATTCAATTGTTTATTACTAGCAATATTGAATTGATAGCATTACCCCCAAAACCCTACTATGCAATTGGGTAATATGTGATGTGTTTTGTATAATGTTTGCCACGTTCAGTTTATTATAGTCTTCACATACTGTACAGGTGATGTTAAAAAGAGAAATTCAACCTCAAAACTGTTACCAATTAGTATAGTAGTAAACATTCCAAAATGTACACGCTCTTTTTTTTTCTACTAAAGGTAGCTCCTTGATCTACTGATGAATTAAAAAGCTTACAATACATTAACCACATGAATGTTACCAAGAATTATGATTGCCATTTACAAGCTCTTTTTGTTTCTACTCAAGGAAGCTCCTTAATCTAATGAAAAATAAAGCAAATTACAATATCCGAACCTTAACAATGTATGGTAATAATTTACAAGCTCTTCTTTTTCTACTCAGGTAGCTATTTGATCTCCTGAATATTAAAAAAATGACAATATCTTAACCTCAAAAATGTTACCAAGAAATATGGTAGCAACTTACAAGTTCTTATTTTTTTCTACTCTAGGTGGCTTCACGATCTACGGAAAATAAAAAAACTTACGATATCTGAAATTTGATGAAAAATATGAAAAATGGTCCATTTTACTTTACTTTCATATCATTTTGTTGATTACAAAATTTATGAAATTATTATGTTATTGTGTAGCATTGAACGTTATTGATTGGCATGTTAATCCTTCCCCAAATTCCCTAACAGTTGGGGCGGTATATGTATTATCATATCACTATATACGTTTTTATACTTTCTGCTCACAAATGTTTATGATACCCAAAATTGATTGTATCATAAATGTGTTATTTTATCCAGGAATGAAGCGCCACAATCAGCTCTCTGTGTTTTCGATCTGACTTCAATTATTAAGACATTTAATGAGGGTGATTTCTTCGGGGCTGATGGTGCGGTTACCAATGATCTTTGGAGAGTATATGATGGACTTGAAGTGTCGCCAAGGCCTGGTTTGGATGTAAGTCCATCTTACAAGATAAAGTTTGAATACCTGTCTTGCAATTATTCTTTGAAAGAAACAAATATGGAAGTAACTGGGAATGGTTGGTTTCCTGTATGCATGTAGTTCATACCAATTAATGTTTACTTTAGGATTTTGAATCACTCAAATGAAAGTAGATTGACTCAAAAATTACATAAACCGTGAACAGAAATGGGTGTTTTTAACTGCGCACACATGTGGCATAAACGTTTGGCTCCAGCTTGTCCGGTATATTTTGTAATACTTTGAAAGGAGGGCATTTGAAAAGCGACCTCTTTTAGGGAAAATTTCTACTGAAATATACTTCCAAATTAACATAACGGGAATGAGAAAGCTCACGAATTATTCTTCATCTGTGCCTTAACCTTCTTTTTCTCAATGAAAACAGTCATCACCAATCTTGCATTAACAAGCCAGATAATCTTATTAAAACAAAAGGTTTGAGAAACATCAGACATCTAATAATGTGTGTTGCTGAATGTGGTGAATAGTATGAAGATCAATATCTAATGAAGGCTAATTGGCATCTCTGTAAAGACAATGTATTGTCATAAGCTCCCTATTCGCCTATTTTGGTGCGTTAATATCCTAAATTTATTTTTTCCCTACCTCTGCCCATGTTAAATTGAGAACAAAGTGGTATGTTGTGTAACACCTATATAAGGGAACAGTTTCTTTTTATTTCTAAGCACACAAAGAGGGGAAATTGTTGATAAGGTTTTAATATATGAAATGAATAGTGAATATAAAGTCTTATAATGATTTTTTACTAAAAGGATGCCTTGTATAAATTCATCATTCAACCAATCTTGTTCTGATTTAACCTATATCTAACTATATTCCCCCTTTGTAGTGCACCGATCCAAACACAGCCGACACAGACTTTGAGCGTGATTACAACCTAATGAGTGACCATGCAGTTGGGAGAGTTCAGTTCTTTCTGCTTGGGGACCGCTTCTCTAATTTGGAAATGACTTCTGAAAGCGGCACAGAAATCTACATTATTTCCTCAGGTAAATAATAATAATAATAATAATAATAATTAGCTTTTATATAGCGCTTAATACAAAGATCTCTAAGCGCTTAACAAATATACTATTACCCCGGTCATTGGATTCAGTGCTTGATCGCACACACTGTGTGCACAATCTCCACTCCCTGGGGAGGGTGTAACGCATGATCATTACATCAACCAGCAACTACCTCTTAATATTTCTAAGAACATTGCCCACACATTTTGTTATTAAAAACGGGTTTGAAATGGGATTTAAATACTTTCACACCCTAGATGTAGTTTTGGGGCTTATCAAAATCAACATTCACAAAAAAGGTTAATTATCTCCTCAAAGGCACCTTTAAAAAAAGCACACCTCTTTAATATTCAAATCTGCATCCCTGAACATTACACATTTTCAAAATGGCTAGAACTATTCTTATGTTGCTTTAATCTTTATAGAGATGGAGGCATCTTGTGGAATAACTTGTCCATTATTTCCTTGTATTAACCATATCTTCAAACTAGTTTGATTTTCGATGCGATGGGGATTCCCCCCAAAACTGCTGTTTTTGTCCCCTTTTTAAATGTAAATGAATGGCAACTGCGCGCATCAAAATTCCTACGTGTAATGAATTATGTTATAAGATAGGAAATTGCGAAATTCAAACATTTTAAGTCATCATTAAAACAAATTACTGTGGTTTATGACGGTATATCTGATGAAGGCTTTCGGCCGTTCAGTATTGTACCTTCCGTATGACTTTACTCTTGATTTTCACAGAAAAAGGATGCCTATACGAGGTTGAAGTAGATACTACCGAAAAGGATTTGGGAAATCCTTGTCAAGTGAGTAAAATTAGACCTACCTTTTAATTAATAAGACAGATACAAGTAGTGATGCCAATGCCAAACGAGTATTTAAGTCACGTGTTTGCTTTCCATCACTGCCCGGATATGCAATGTGTATGCAAGACTATGCAACTCGTGCACAGCACCATGCAAGTACAGCACAGAACACTTGTCCCACCATAGAGTTACACATTAAAGGGCCCCTCCAACCCAACAAACTTAGCATTTTAAAACATAAACACACTTCTACTTTATATTAATATTCCCGCCTAACATTTTTCAGAAAATCTCTATATTGACCACAAAATGGTAATAACCATCAATTTTCACAGGTCTCACTCTTGCTAAGCTCCACCCCTCGAAAAAAAAAATACGGTCACGTAGCTTGATGATGCATTTTACGTCATTGCAGGAATGTATTTGTACTTTTGACCTACAACAAAGGATCTTACAATCTCATTGTAATTTATAATTAGGAATAAGGAATGGCCAGAAACGTTTTGGGATTACCAAGTGCATATTATTTCTCGGATAAATGTCTTTTTTTTAAATAATATTATAGTTTGCATTTTTAAAGACATTTTAATGCCTAAATCATCTTCATTTTAACCAAAAAGTCGAGAGCAGACAGTCTTTTCATTATTTTGCGTGCGCGTTCTTGTCAGCCTGGCGTCAGTTTCCTTTAAAAAAATATAAAACAAGTGGGCAAAGAGTCCACGGTGTTTATTTTTATCATTATTTGTTGGCATAGTTGCTTTGCGCTTGCAGCTTAGTTTTTTCTTTTTTCCAATTCTATGGCTGGGATCTGCCGATACTATCAAGCCACCAAGAAAGGATTAGGATGCAAAAAAGGAGGAGAAGACTGTGAGGACTGCAGCTGAGAAAAGGTTTAGTCTAGACTAACGTTAGATCTGGTCTATATTTTATCAGTCCGAGTCAGTTTACAATCAATATAAGGTCTAGATCTATCGGTCTGCTTCTGCCTCTGCCTCAGGCACCTCGTCGAGCTCTAGCCCGGGCTCTGACTCGATCTGATTGGCCCTTTATGTGCGTCATATCGACGCGTTTCGACGCGTTTTTACCAACCAGGTTTGTAAAAATCGCGTCGAAACGCGTCATATGACGCACATAAACCTAGGTTTGTCGACAAACCTTCTATGTGAATTCGGGCCATAGTGTTTGATGTAATACTGTGGTCAATTGTCAGCGTTTGTTCAGAACTGTGAGTATGTGACCATATTTTCGACCCATGACTCCGGCGTACCAGAAATAAACTAAATCTTCAACAGTGGTTCAAATAATGTTCATGATTTAAAAGTCGTTATCTTTCTTACGTGTTTCGTGTCAATTATCTTATCTTTTTGGGATTATTTTTCCTAAAAAGTAAGACATTATTATACATGCACTTTCTCACAGGTCTCACGGCAAACCGCTGCACAATATAAGTGCATATACCGACGATGGGGTGCGGGTGCATCCGCGTGCGTGAACGTTAGCGATCGTTATAATCATCAACATAATGTGAAGTGCTTGTATGAATTTAATGAGGATCTGAGATTAAAGTTATTAGAGGCGTCGGTTCATATTTGCGTACAGAATATATCACGTATTCCATTACGAATATTATGAAGAATTAGCCCTGCATTGTTAATGATACAAAAATTGACCTTGGCTTTTTTTTCTCTTTTATAAACTTTTGTGCAGTAGTATCTATACAATGGTACGTACTTTTACTTTCTATATTAATAATCATGATAATTATTGTTATAAAATGATATTGAAACTCTCTTTCTCTCGCCATTTGTTTCTGTTTCTGTTATCTTCCAATATACAGAATCCTGTAGTTTCTCGTCCCATTAAAGACTTGGAGCTTGCCCCTGACAACAGCTACCTGGTTACGACAGTTGATAATGTTGATGTCTTAATTAATTGCTCCGGTAAGTCTCCAATTTTTGTCATTTTTATACAAAGTTTTGGGAAATTTTGAAATTGGGTGGATAGTGAATCTTTACGATTTTGATATATTTGGATGCCCCTGTGGATGTATTATAAGCACTAGAAAATTTAGCCAATACAAAACTTATGTTTTCGAGAAAAAATGAATATAAAAATTTACCGGTGCTCCCGGTAAATTTTGATGAATTTCAAATAGCGCCTACGGCCGTGCTAAGGTAGCTGCGACCATGAAAATCTCAGAATATGTAGTTGTGATATATAATTTCCAAACGAGAATAGCTAATCGGTCGATTTTTGTCAAGAAACATTGTTTTATAGCTTAATTAATATATTTACCTTGAGAGGGAGCTATACAACATAAAGAGTTTACTATTTACAATTTCATAATTTTAGATTCGATTTCAACCGCGACAACTATCTCTGAATATTGTAAGATCGCATATGCTTCCAATATGTTCATTTGAACCAAATTCATGACCCAATACCAAAACTTTGTATTACCTTTAACATTTTAATGTGTTTCTACAGGATTTTTAGAAACCATTTCCCCCTTTATTTGGGATTTTTGAGGTGCGTGCTTTTTTAGTAATGACATCATCTGATTATAATGCTAACATGTATGACGAAGCGTACTTTTCTCCAGAGAGGGATTCTTTCCCTGATCAATATGGTTGATGGGAACCGAAGAATAGCTTTGAATGAAGCTATACTGACCTTGTTTAAATATTCACCAAACAACAACAATAATTTCCGTTATAATTGTTGTGTGGTTTTTGAATGCATGTTAATCATTTTTTTTCATCTCCCGAATAGTATATCAAGCACCGCAAGAACCAAGTGTGTCTCCACCAGGTGGAGCATACAGGGTACCACCAAACTCAACCTTTGACATCATCTACGACACTCTGGTGAACGGGTCACCGTGTATTATGTCCAACGGGACGGAAATCAATGAGTGCAATGTGGAGACAGCGTATCGACTGTTGAAAAAAGATTGCAACGGGAATCTGGTCCACATGAGTATCCTAATTTCGGATAATACCACGGTCACGTTCAACGAATCCAATCTGAACTACACGATCGAGCCCTATGGTATGTTTGAATCTATCAATCATTAGATTCATATGGGCATAGCTATTATTCCACAATGCTGCCCGTATTCTATAGGTGTAAGATAGTCGATAGTAATTGAGTAACGTCTCAGTATGGCACTTCCGTCCCTGAGTAATGATTTTTGTCTGCATTGCTTCTCCTCATCCAGGGGTATAAATGGGAACCCAATAAGATGCGAACGTAACTGAGGCTGGAAAATCATCATATCATGATAAGGTTGTGCTCTATTAAAGATAAACTCCAGTTCTGGTTAAAAAAAGAAAAAGAAAAACTAATTCTCACAGAATCAAACGAAACTTACACTGAATGTTCAAGATAACAAATAAATGACATGTGCCAAACAATTTTGGTAGAAAATGTATACTGGCTGAGTAATGAGCATAACAGGACAAGGAAATCAAGGTAGGACTAGCCCCGACACCAAGTGTGTTGTCCCATATATAGCCTTCTGTGTACAGTGCTTGTTACTTGTTACCAAGACTCGGCCAAATTTATTATGATTTTGATGACTTCAGAACCTTGCCGTGCACACCAATACTTACATGCTACATGATCAACTGTTTCTGATCCTTTCCACACCTTTTCTTTCACAATGCAATCGCATTACCAGTTTTAAAGTTTATATTTAAGTTAAACCTGACGCCTGGTCTAAACTCGCTTTTGACAAAAGAAATTAAGATCGAGGTTAAATTGTCTTTCTACTGTACTATTACGTTAGAACCGTCAGAGAGACAAAAAAAACGTAATAGAACAGTGTTTGTGAAGGCGAAGCATTATGTAATCAGCGATTGGTAGGTGTACTGTGCATATTATGTAGTACATGCAGACAATGAACGAACTTGTGAACCTCCTTCACAAAACTACCCAAAAAGTCGCTTAGAAGGCTAATGTGGTTATTCGTTATAGCTAAATAAAATGTCTATTTGGTTAGAATGGTCAAAGAAAAAAAAACGATCTTGGGTAACGAGATAAGCAAACGGGTGGTGTTAACCCTTACAAAAATGTACCATGGTGGACGGTAATTTGGACAAAAGTACCATGGTTACCATGGTACATTTTTATTTGACCTTTTCACGCATTTTGTGGGATCATGACTAATCGCATGTTATCAATGATGTTAATATTTTCATATATCTTCTGTTCAAAGGCCATTCAATCTCTTTTTATAGTCTCTGAGAGAACGCCCTTTTCGCTCCAAAGATGATATATTTTGCAGATGCAGTGAAACCTGTCTTATGGCCACCTCTCTATAAAGACCATCTTTGTATGAATAGTATCCATGTACTTCGTCACCCTCAAGAAAGAAAATTGTACAATCTTTCTAGAAATGTCACCTGTTTCCCTTTGGTGAACTTAATATACAGGTTTGACTGTAGGTTGTGATGTCAATTTTAGGCATGGAGTCACGCTTTTCGATTGGCATCATATTGCATGCATTATGTTTGCCAACAAGTTTTTCTACAACATGGAACTTTGAGAAATTTTGAGTCATATCTCACACGTGCCAAAAGAATCCTCAGAAGATTCATTTTAAAAATATCTTTATTATTATTATTATTATGTTCAGATATTCGGCATTGTGAAAAGGGTATATCCAGATGCAATAGATGATAATTACTGCTTATCTAAAGAAAATATGTCTTTCGTTTGCATTATTCGTATAAATTCTCTGTTTTCGAAATTCATGTCTATAGTCGTAACGAAGTTATTACAGAGGGGGTTTCCTTTTCTATTATTTCAGATCGCTACTCGGAAAATGAAATTAAACTAAGATGTGGTCAATGGGAAGAAACCAACTCTAACTATGCATAGCGAGGGAGATACCTGCAAGAATGTAAGTATAAAAATCTGCTTATGTTATTTATTTTCTTTATTTCTTGTTAGTTGTGTATATAGACTAAACAACAGCGAAGTACAAGCTTAAACAATAAATTAATGAATGATTAACTAGACGTTTTTAGGCGTCCACGAAGGTAGTCACGGAGGCATGTTTACGTGATGTCCGTCAGTCCGTCCCGCATTCTCGCTATCCCGGTATCTCAAGAATCACTTGAGGTATGGACTCCATATTTAGTGACAGTGTGTATCACCTTACGAAGACAACCAGATTAGATTATGGGGTATGTAGGTCAAAGGTCGTAGGTGAAAGAGGTTCTTTTTTGGTAACTGCAGGTATTGGCCTTATTATCGTGATATCTCAGGAACTACCGGAGATATGAACTTCAAACTTGGAGACAGTGTGTATCATCATACAAAAAACAAAAAAAAAAAAAAATCTGATTAGATTAGGGGTAGGTAGGTATGGTAAAAAGCCCAAAGTCATAGAGGTTAATCTTTGAAAATAAACGTTTTGTTCCCTTAATCGTTTTCACAATACGTCAAGATCTTCTTGAAGTGTCAGCTTCAATATTATGGTATTAATATTACCATAGAAAGATGCTCCACTTAGATTTTTTAATTATTAGGTCAGATTTCAAAGATCAAAGTCATTGGTTGATATGTATATATTTTTTTTTTCTCATTTTTTCATTTTGATATTTCAAGAATAAATCCACCAGGCTGCCCTTGTTTGAGCAGTCAACATACATACCAATCCATTGAGGAACTGATTCAGCAACACTGCAGCCGATTTAACACGATAAGAGGACTTCTCGGTTCCCAAGGACTTGAGTGACTCTTGGGTTGGGGCATTCCATTTGCCTGTATGTGAAAATTAAATTGTTATGAGATGATGATAATCACAATAAAGTAAATTATATTTTCTTCCAAAGTTATTTGGCCATGTAAGAACCGAACAATGCGATAATTATGGAATATTGTGTACTAGCAGTATGTATAAGTAATGATTATTTGATATGCGTATAGAGTGAAGGCCCCTAAAGGGTCTGTGAAAGTGTGTGTAAAAGCAATTAAAACTGTTAAAGCTTTAAAAGAAATTGTGTGTGCTCGTATAGTGAAATTGTTTTAACATTATTATTACAGAAGATCGTTTTAAGTGGCTAACTATGGGATGAAACTCTTTTTTTCTTTCCAGTTTATATGTTTCTTGTTGTATTATGATAGAGGGAAATTCATTAGTTTAAGCTTTATTAGTGAAGTGTGTGTGACTAAGCATGTGTATGATTCAAGACATGCATGCAACAAAATTAAATAAGCATAGAACCACAAATGTGTTTTTTCAACATATGTTGTGAATAACAGTTGCCAGATAACAGTAATTACATTTTTACTGATCCTTTCCAGATGGAGTTGTAATTCATGTTATGTTGTTGTTTGCGCCAAACTAATGAGCATGCACTTCAGTTATCACATATACCTTAATGTCTATTTAGTTCAGAATTTATTGACAGATTTGTCAATAAATGTGTATTGTAGACATTTTCTAATAATATATAACAGTCTTGCTTATTTGCGACATATGCCCCTAAATTGGAATTATTTTAAGCACACACTGTGAATTTACCTCTATCAGTTTATGACGTGTTGTAGACTTGCTGTCTTGTAGAACGCTAATATATACTTGCTGTTAGCTGCATTATAAACATTAATCATTGTATCATGTTGGATAAACGATGTGAATTTGTTTTGGTTAACGATGTGACTGTTCATAATCTCACTCTGTTAAAGCTAAAGACCAGTTATGGTCATGCGATTGCATTGTGAAAGAAACGTTGTGAAATCGATCAGAAAATGTTGATCATCTAGCATAGTACTGCAAGGTTCTGGAATCATCAAAATGATAAGAAATGTGGCCAAGTCTTCATAAAGTTAGAAGCACTGTACACAGAAAGATGTATATGGGACTACACACACGTGCGCGACACGTGCATTTCATATCTCTCAACAGGCGAGATTAGTAGGCGGTTTCCCGTCAAATTTTGTATCATCATGTAATATTCAAAACATATTCTTTCACATGATTGGTAATAAGAGCTTCGATCCATTTCATTTTTTGAAATTGGGGCGTTTCCAATACTGGTCTTTACCTTTAACATGCGTGTACATGTAAAAAATGAACACTTCTCTCAAATCAAATGAGAATCATTAAGCCTTCGTTGTTCCAAAGTTAAAAACTAGCAGGTGTGTAGAATAAAATGCTTTTGCTGTACTCAGAACGGTAATATTCTGTCTCTGTACTACGCTGTATATCTAATGTACTGTAACGAAACCGGAACTCTGTCGAATACTCCCCAGCAGCTTATCTTGTCAGGATTGCCTTCTGCTGGTATTTTTCCCTAGTCCGGTACCAATTTCGCCGTGGATCCGTTTGGCAGAGATATACTGCCCCGTTGACCTTGCACCACCTCTTGACCACCGTCCAATTGAAACTACCCGGTCGTCATAGATCAGCACTGCACCATTGTCTACCCCAGACCACTAGACCACCGAAAGAGCAACCCCTGGTATTGTCTAGTGCCAGAATGCAAAAGACTCAACAAAGACAATTCCAACCATGGTCGTCACCTACAATCAGACTTCAACTTTAGGTTTCCCCATGGAAAGACATGCAAACGATCATATCAATCATTTCATTTGCACGCAAGTTTTATTGGGCAAATATATCCAAACATAGTCTGATTGCCTAACAAAGTAAATGTGCACAGTGGACGACGGCAAACACGAAGACCATGACAGGAAGCTCATCGACGTTAAAGACACTTGATTTATATACACATTTCTTAGACATTTGTTATTCTCGTTAGGTTTCCAAGAATTACATAAACATTGATATAACTTCACTTTTCAATATCAGATTGAAACAAACCATATATCAAATGAAAGCACTAGTTTTAATCTATAAAACTAAACAGAAGACAACAAGTAATTATTCATGGTAGAAAAGTAATTAGACTAAAACTGTCGAAAACATGCACGATCAAACATTCTTGAAATTGACACGTGACTATAGCATCGTATATTTAACTTGAATTACGCCATCTACGCCGAAATAGCTATCTACGAACTGAAACCAATTTTGTGACAGTACTTTGACTAAATAGACGTGTCGTGTTCTAGCGGACACGTCACTGGACTTTGAATCAGAATGCCAGTTTTGATCGAAAACAATGATTTTAACCTCTCAATGTGTTGCCAATTTGAGGATTTTAAAACTTGTATTCTTTGTTTAAATTTCTAGTACCGAATGCAATATAATCATGAAACCAAAAATAGTTGCGGTGTGAGCGGAAATGCTTACGCTTTCTACTCATGTATCTGGTTAATATTTTAAGGATTCGAATAAAAAGGGTATTGAAACAAATGGGAGATTCCTTGTGCTAATATGATTTCTATATTTTAGGATAATTTAATTATAATGTAATCTTAGTGTTTCGAAATTTCAAATTGGTTTCTTTGACTTATATGCATTCGCCCAAAACCAAATATAAAAGGGTCATCTTTATTTGTTTTTTAATTAGTTTTATAATAGTTAGAGACGCTTAAATGAATTTGCATAAATTATGAATACATGTATTTCACATTAATGCAAAATTTAATTTGCGAGTATTAAGAGAACTAAAATCATTTGAGAATTGCCAGACCCCATCCACTAATTGAAAGTTGAAACTTATAACCTGTTTTCTTGCCGAAATTATTCATGTCAATATAATTGATGATTAAATGTGATGCAAGCTTATGCATTTAAAAAATAGTTTGCCTTATTTGAGCTTGATTGCAATACAAAATACTTTTCAACCTATCGTTTAGAACAATGTGTTAAACCGAGAAAATAATTTCACTCATTTCCTCAGTCAGAAATCATCTCAACTACTAATCAGCATATCACCAGGGGCTGTATTCTGAACAAAATGTTATCTGTAATGTAATAGAGACAACACTGTGAACCGTCATAACAACCTACATTGCGTGGTATTATCACTTACCATATACCTGTATTAACTTGATGCGAACAAACTCAACGTAGCACAGATATTAATCAATGACTTGTCCTAATTGTAATTTGTTATGATAATTAATATAATTTTTTTCATAAAGTTTTCAGAATACCAATCCTGTACCTAGATCAAAAACTTAGCAGGAAAGGAAACAATGTTAGATGTTATTTGCCTAACGAGATGTGTAAGGTAAGAGCTCTTCTGATTGGTTTTTCTAATACTGAAGTAAAGATTAATTGGTTTAATTTATATTAATGACAATAACCTTGAGATAAGATTATTATTGCCAAGCAGTCACGCTTTCAAAGAAGCAGAACAATCACTACAGGATCACCATCAACAACAAACACACCATCGCATTATATATCACCAAGACGTTTCAAACTTATAATTGGTTTATTTTTCCCTGTCCGTTTTTCGAAGAAGAACAATTGTGTTAGGGGATTCAGATAAGGTAACGGAGGTTCTGTCAAGTGTTGATTTAGATGGAAATCAGAGTTTGAAATGGTATCATTCATCAAGTTACAATTTACCTATACCAACGCCAACGCCACAGCAACACAAACAAAACCGTTTGACACAGACTCATACAATGCGCACAGTCTTTATTAGCTAGCTGGCATCGATCGAAAGATATTGCAACACCAGTAACAGCGGGCCATTACTTCTATCCAAAGTTACAGTCGAGATATAAAAGGTAAGGAACTTGTTGGCTATGTAGTTGATTCAGCCAGGGACGCAGGTTAGAAGCTGAGTCACGTCTTTCGGATGGTGACGTTTAAAGGTCGGTCCCCAGACGTAAACAATCAAATCTGATTGATACACGTCTGTAAAAACCCAATACACACACACGGCTATGTACAATAGAATATACCTTCACTCATCCAGAACTAGAAGTTAAAGATACCTATTGTGTTTTTGACGAGTGCTTTTTTGTAATGAGGACAACGTACACCTTGATCTTGAAGCTGATGGAAGCTGGAAGTGAATGACAGGCATGGCTTGAGCCAGAGTTTAGTCGCAAGAAAAAACTGACTAACAACAGACTGGAAACTGTAATGAAAGTTAATGTATACACTTATCGGGTTTTCTTAATTTCATGGTTTGGTATTTAAAAAATGCCCGTGGTTCCGAAAAAAATAGTCTAGTGTAGTGAACATGAAAAAAAACATGTGTAGCATACTTGTATTCATTCAATAAATCTAATTAGCATTAAATCGTCATGAATAATAACATTGTGTGATCAAATGAAATAAAATAAAATAAAAAGAGCACGTTGTACCGCTCTCCTATGATAGAAATGGAAGAACATATTTTGTTCTGCCCTAAATAATTTCAATATCTCTAGGTGCACAGGTTTTCATTCGAAGGTCATGATGTGATATTTGTTATACACAACAAAACGAGAATTATACAGATGGAGGATAGATTCTTGCAGAGATGTTACCTTGACTAAAGTTTTTAGCAATTGGTTTACATGTCAACATCACTTAAGCTTGGGGATTATGTTACCTAATGTTGACTTTCTGGTTCGAACGTGTATATGTAGGTGACCAAAAAGATGTAACTGGACTGACGAGAGAACTACCAGCAAGTGTTTCCTTTGATCACAGGTGCTGGAGTTTTCCAAGACGGATCCACCACACATCTTCCAAAGCGAATGCTAGACTCTCAAAGTCAAGAGCTTGTAATAGATAATGCAGTAAAGGTGACTGGTAATATTTTCTTTGGTAAATTCTTCTAATTTATTCAAACTTAAAAATTATGTATTAATTCGCCAATGTACTTTTCTGCTGATTAATAAAAATAGTGAGATAGTCAAATGGTCAGATAAAAATAGTCAAATGGCCCCCCAAAAAAGGAGGAATAAAAATTGCGATCAGAAATTTACCTATTCTTTTTTACTCAAGGGTGGGGGGGTGTTTGTTTTTTAAGCGCTCACTATGCCACCCCCATCCACTGAGCAAAATATCGGCCGGCTCGATTTTTAAATTGTCGGGGTCAAAATAGAAGAAAAAAAATTAGTGCTAGCAAGATTGAGTTGACAATATGTTTTTTTGTTGCAATACATTTGATAATAAAATCAATTGGATACACGATTAATAGCGTTTAATGAAGAAAATTAAGTGACAACGCTTAATACGAACTTTGGTCCATGAACTATTTTTTGTATTTTCCATCCTCCCCCCCCCCCCTACACCCCCATATTGCTCCGGTTGTCTCATTTTCGCAACCGCAACGTAGCTAGTTCGCGTATATAGCAGATGGCAATCGGCGGATCAGACGACACTTGATATTGACGATGGAGCATAGTGAAAAAAAGGGGCGAGGGCAATGGAAGTATACCCCATCACAGGCGCGGATCCAGGATTTTTCTTTTTTTTTTTTTTTTTTTTTGGGGGGGGGGGGGAGGCCCGAATTTGAAATCAATTTGAAATTTGGTTTGCTGAAATTTGAAAATCGTGCCGGCCGATAATTAGCTTAGAGGGGGGGGGGGGGGGGGGTGGGGTGGGGGGAGTAGTTAGCAAATTTTTGTGTGTCTTTTTTGACCCCAAAACTTTCAAATATCATGCCGATATTTCGCTTAATTGTTGGGGCACTAAGTTTTTTTTTCTTCTTTTTGGCCCCAGAAATTTGAAAATCATGCCGGCCGATATTTCGTTGGGGAGGGGGGATAAGCCAGGAAAAAAAAGGTAATTTCTGGTAACAATTTGTTTCGTTAAAATTGTTTACTTTGGGGGGAGGGGCAGAGGTGCCAGGAGAGCCAAGGCCCGCTAGCCCCCCCCCCCCTCCCCCCTCCCCCTGGATCCGCGCCTATTCCGTCATATTTTGTCGAAGTTTTGTTATATTAAAAAATTACATTCCTTAGCCCGATGTTAGTATAAAAACAAGCAATATACTTTTTTCACACTTCACTTTTAATTTGCCGGTAATTTGTTGTAAAGATTTAGTAGGTAAATTTTGGAAAGTAAGAAGCTTGGTCATGTTTGGGATTTCTATTTCCCACCATAGGCCTCTGTGATGTTCATGTAAATTGATATTGGAAAGGGAGTTGAAATGGAAAATATAATCTTCAAGGTAGTGAACTATTAAAACCAAACAATATTACAGAATACCTGTAACCTGTTTCCCGCCCCCCCCCCCCCTCCACATTAACAAACCGAACAACAACAACAACAACAAAACGACCGGTTTTCCTTTTGTTTAATATTCCAAATGAGTTACATTTTCAAAAGAAATCTGTTTCTTTTCAATAATCTGCAAAAGTCTGACACCTATTTAAAAAAGGATGGCAATTGTTTTATTTTTATAGTTTTATTATTATTTTTATTTGAATAGAAAGATGTTCCCTTAACCCTAATATGGCCGGGGGGCCATCAAGCCCCCCCCCCCCCCCACTCCACGATTTGTCTGATTGTTTGGGAACGCATATGGATGGCGCCCCGCCGCTCGCTGCCTTTTTTCTTTCGAGTCTTGCGCATTTTTTAAAAGATTTTTTTTGAAATTCGGACCTACAGTTACTAGGACACGTAACTATTTTGTCTTTGCATGTCAGCCAGAAAATCGCTAATTTTTGTGATTTGTGTACATTTTTCCTAAAAATAGATCAAACATTGGTTATTGGGTCTTGTTAAAAGTTAAGGTGGTTGTTAGGGAGTCAAAATAGTTGGATTGTAGTGAGAAATGAAATAAAACAACAAAAACAATAAAATACATAAGTTAAAAAAAACAATGAAATAGGGT
This sequence comes from Strongylocentrotus droebachiensis, assembly GCA_035222895.1. NCBI lineage: Eukaryota > Metazoa > Echinodermata > Echinoidea > Camarodonta > Strongylocentrotidae > Strongylocentrotus > Strongylocentrotus droebachiensis. The sequence continues at coordinate 29,744 of JAVYIG010001373.1, forward strand.
AGGTGCAGGTAATTGGCGACCCTTAAGCACATTTACATAATGTACATAAACATGAAAAATGTTACACATACAAAAAGGTTTTAATTCTCTTCAGTAACTTCTTCTCTTTATTTGGTAACACAATTGTGGGCATGATGTAACTGATTAATAAGATAACAATGATTAATCACGTCAGCACCAAAGGTCTCGCATTACCTGCATGTGCAGGTAATGAGGGACCGTTACAAATCAAAACATTTTAAATACAATTTGAATGAAAATGGGATTGTTATGGTTAGTTCAAACACTTTTTGATAGAGATATATGCAGCCAATGAACTTACTGTAATTTTGAAACGATTTTAAAACAATGTGGCCCAAAATACTTCTGTACATGGGCAATTAACCAACCAGCATCGAGTCATTGCCTGTCCTCGGCATACTCGACATTCACAACAAACGACCCCCATCTCTCCCTCTTCCTCTTTCTCTCTCTTCAAACTTCTCCTCTTCTTTGTTTCTTTTGAGATTCCCTTTTCTCTCTTCTAGCATTATGATTATTGTTGTCTCGCCGAAATCTGACTCTCTTAATTTGCATTAACGTATAACGTGTACTTAGGAATTATATGTTTATTTAATTATGATCACTCCATTCCCTGCTCTCTCTCTCTCTCTCTCTCTCTCTCCCTCTCTCTCTCTCTCTCTCTCTCTTCCTTTCTCTATTTGTACCTCCCCTTTTCTCTCATCCTCTTTCTCTCTCTACTCCTTTCGCTTTATCACTCTTATTTTCATGAGCCATAATTCCCCTTCTGCTAGTACATCCTTTCACGCAATGTACATAAACGAACGCAATATAATTCTGATGTATTGTCATTGTGTTACAGATTTGTCTACTATTTTTCGTAATACTAGTGTACATGTATATAGTTTACATCAATGTACCTTTGTAAATTAACCCTTTCAGCCTTGTGCTGCTGGTCGATCATGATATACCAATAAATTAATAATTATAATAATAATAATAAATCTTGGACCTGGTGTCCCCCATTGCCTGCACACAGTTATGATCAGACACCATTCACTATGTGATGTTCAACACCGTTTCACAACATACAATGGCCATATTAAGTTTTGTTGTGATGGTTTGCACACTTCATAAACTTCATTTTAAAACTACTTTTTAAGAGCCACCCCTAAATATCTGCATACACCGCAACATTCAGTGAGAATTGTGTATTTTTATCAGAGCAAAATTGTACGATCAAAATTGGTTACCTTGGTCAATTTTGCCAATTTTCTCGGAGAAAGAGCACATTGTAGTCTTCGAAATGAATTAGATATATGCAGTAGTGTTGTTAAAGGCCACAAATGACGCTATAGCAATATTGGAGCCAACACGGACAGACAGTGATGGGTTCAAGCTTGGTGGTCTCTAATTATCTGTCTCTCCCTCTCTCTCTCTCTCTCTCTCTCTTCCTTTCTCTCTTTGTACCTCCCCTTTTCTCCCATCGTCTTTCTCTCTCTACTCCATTCGCTTTATCACTCTTATTTTCATGAGCCATAATTCCCCTTCTGCTAGTACATCCTTTTACGCAATGTACATAAACGAACGCAATATAATTCTGATGTATTGTCATTGTGTTACAGATTTGTCTACTATTTTTCGTAATACTAGTGTACATGTATATAGTTTACATCAATGTACCTTTGTAAATTAACCCTTTCAGCCTTGTGCTGCTGGTCGATCATGATATACCAATAAATTAATAATTATAATAATAATAATAAATCTTGGACCTGGTGTCCCCCATTGCCTGCACACAATTATGATCAGACACCATTCACTATGTGATGTTCAACACCGTTTCACAACATACAATGGCCATATTAAGTTTTGTTGTGATGGTTTGCACACTTCATAAACTTCATTTTAAAACTACTTTTTAAGAGCCACCCCTAAATATCTGCATACACCGCAACATTCAGTGAGAATTGTGTATTTTTATCAGAGCAAAATTGTACGATCAAAATTGGTTACCTTGGTCAATTTGCCAATTTTCTCGGAGAAAGAGCACATTGTAGTCTTCGAAATGAATTAGATATATGCAGTAGTGTTGTTAAAGGCCACAAATGACGCTATAGCAATATTGGAGCCAACACGGACAGACAGTGATGGGTTCAAGCTTGGTGGTCTCTAATTATCTGTCTCTCCCTCCCTCTCTCTCTCTCTCTCTCTCTTCCTTTCTCTCTTTGTACCTCCCCTTTTCTCCCATCCTCTTTCTCTCTCTACTCCATTCGCTTTATCACTCTTATTTTCATGAGCCATAATTCCCCTTCTGCTAGTACATCCTTTTACGCAATGTACATAAACGAACGCAATATAATTCTGATGTATTGTCATTGTGTTACAGATTTGTCTACTATTTTTCGTAATACTAGTGTACATGTATATAGTTTACATCAATGTACCTTTGTAAATTGACCCTTTCAGCCTTGTGCTGCTGGTCGATCATGATATACCAATAAATTAATAATTATAATAATAATAATAAATCTTAGACCTGGTGTCCCCCATTGCCTGCACACAATTATGATCAGACACCATTCACTATGTGATGTTCAACACCGTTTCACAACATACAATGGCCATATTAAGTTTTGTTGTGATGGTTTGCACACTTCATAAACTTCATTTTAAAACTACTTTTTAAGAGCCACCCCTAAATATCTGCATACACCACAACATTCAGTGAGAATTGTGTATTTTTATCAGAGCAAAATTGTACGATCAAAATTGGTTACCTTGGTCAATTTTGCCAATTTTCTTGGAGAAAGAGCACATTGTAGTCTTCGAAATGAATTGGATATATGCAGTAGTGTTGTTAAAGGCCACAAATGACACTATAGCAATATTGGAGCCAACACGGACAGACAGTGATGGGTTCAAGCTTGGTGGTCTCTAATTCCCTGCGGTCTCTAATTCCCTGCTCCTACCCTATACAAGAAATTATCAAAATAAGAGATAACATAAGGAATAAGCTGGCTCTTCCAAATGTTGTTGTCGTATTATTATTCCAACTGGTCGAATGAATATATGTAGTGAAAAAGAATGCTTAAATATGAATAATATATGATGTATGGGTGAAATGTGATTGTATGACATTATTTGCTTAAATTACCATGCAAAAGAGTGAATTTTTTCAAAAAAATGAGATTATCATATTATTCTACATACTTCAATTGATATGCGCGCAAACTTTCGGGGAGATCGGCAGTTTCACGGCAGAAATCTTAAGGGGGCCGTAATGCCCCCCCCCCCGGCCGTACTAAGACCTCAAATAGCCCGGCCTTTTTAGGGTTAAGCGACAATATTCGTTTAAACCAGGCAGGAAAGAACTCCTTAAAAGAGCAAGCGGAACATTCATTTTTTAGCACTGATCTATTTATATAACTTGTAACCATACAGTGTAAACTATGTTTACGTGATACCAACGGAATAGTTTTTTACAATATGTACTAGCACATTTTAAAGTGTATTATCCGAAGAAGCGTAGTGACAGAGCGAGAAGATTGTCTGCATTGTATTTGTCTAAACGCTGCATCACGCTCAGCCCCCGCCCCCCAGAGCCTAAAAGTGTGGTGTAGTATTTAGTCAGTATTTGCTTAACATTTTATTTTTGCACTTTTTTTTAATTTTCCGGGGAGACGCCCCCCCCCCCCTTACAAAATGAGGGGGACGTGCTCCCCTCCCCCATCTTCCGGGATCGCCGCCCCTGCCAAGGAGATCAAATAGATTGATAGCAAGAAATATACAGCGATATTTTGGTCCTAAACAAAGTCCGTTTGCGGGTTGAGCACGTCGATCACACTTGACAGCGTATTCTTTGTAGGCCTACAACTGACCTGATCCCGGAAGTTGTTTCGGAGTTTCGCCTTGGAAACCCATTACAATAACATTAACATGATGATAATAATAATGATAATAAAACCAACATATTAACAATAATTATAATAATAAGGATAACAAGAATAATAACAATAATCATAACATAACAGGAAGAAAATCTAGAAACCAATTTTAGTTGGTTTTTAGCTGTACGAATATATTGAAAGATTTAACCCTTCTGCGCAACTGAAACTAAACGACGGTATAGTGAACACGGAGGTAGCGTTCTCTTATTCTCCGCCCCAGTGAACATTAATGTACATATCATTTCAGCGAGGTAGCTCATATTACGCATACACATCATCTAGACCAGTACGAAATTTACGAAAATGGCGGCTTTCAATCCGAATCAGGTAAGTGCTCGAGTACACTAGACTAAGACTAGAAGTTAAAACCTAAGTGTACAGATCACATAAGCACGATCTGACGTTGAATATTGTTAACTTAAAACCATCATTCGTCGTCTGCCTTAATAACCTCAATGACGATCGAAAAACTATACATTTTTTTCGGTTGTCCGCCTGCGTTGACGGACCCTTTGAGTTATCTACGCAAGACGTAACCAACCACTGCTACATGCAACAGAGAGTTTATTTGTCAAGAGTGAATAGGGAGAACATTTAAATATATTACCGCATTTTTCATTTCGGTCATGCGAAGACTCGGCCACTCTGTGGATGACCATGCATGTATGATAAGATAGAGCGGCTACCACCATTGAGCTACTGTCTAGCATTGTACTTGTTTGTAGCACTGACCCAGATAAGAAATCGTCGCTGAGGACGAATGAGGTGGTATGGACGTATTTTGTGTGTGGAGGATCTCATATGGAGAGATGAAGAGAGAGAGAGAGAGAGAGAGAGAGATGTATGGCAGAATATAGATATTAAGGAGAAGGGGAGACGGGGTATAGTCATGTAAAAAAAAAATACATGAGCTGGACAGAGGGATAAAAGGGGAATCGGAATGCATGCACTTGGAAGGAGAGAGGATAGTATAAAGAAACATGGTAGGGGTGAAATAAGAATACAAAGGGCAAAGGAAAGAACTAGAAAAAATTAAGGAGCATACTAAGAAAAAAAGAGAGGGAGAACAGGTGCCAGAGGCGAGAATGCGGCAGGGTGAGAGAGTAGAGAAAGAGCTACAGAGGCAGTGACAGAGCTCGAGAGACAATAGAATAAGAGGGAGGTAATAGAGTAAGAGAGTGAGAGGGAGACAGATCGAGAGAAGGAGAGGGTGGAAGAATAGAGAAAGAGAAAGAGATGTAGTAGAATACAAACAGAGAAACAGATCAACTGTCCCCTCTCCTAGAGGGAGCAGACCAAGATAGGGGAATGGAAAGAGAGAGCTAGGAGAGGGGGAGGGAGAGAGAGAGAGAGATGCAATGGAAAACGATGCATTCAATATTTCCAGCATAAATAGAATTGAATATTCACTATAATGGAGAAACAGTTATAGACGTGTAAACAATTATTCCATGTCCATGGGAGAGACGTAAACGTTGCATATAACTGGGCTGAATAACTGGAAAAAAATAAACGTCTGGGATAGAGACTAACACCATAGTCAACTAGGCGTTGTGGCGTGCGCCTGTAATCCAGCTTACAGTGGAAGTTACAAACTGATTCAGCCGAGGACGCAGGTTCGAAACTGAGTCACGTCTTTCGGATGGTGACGTTTAAAGGTCGGTCCCCAGACGTAAGTAATCATATCTGATTGATACACGTCTGTAAAAACCCAATACACACACACACATATAACATCATATAATGTTATATTAAAATATTATAATTATGCAACAACGTTTTCTTGAACGATAAGCAAAGCAAAACAAAACAAACAAATCATTCTTTTTTTACGAGGATATAAAATACTTGTATATATGTTTATACATGTTCTTACTTATTGTTTATTGCTGTTATAAAATTATGTTCAAGATTTCGTTATTAATATTATTGTTAAACTATAATGTACCTCATTAAGTTTTAACAGGGCCTCATGGAAGACCACCATTATTGGTGATAAAGAGTCACCCTGTCTAAATAGATAAATAAATGAATAAATAGATAGAAATGTGGCGATTTGATATTGTACCAGACTTTAAATAGGAGATTAACCTTATACATTTAATACACGACAAGGAATCAGATTTCCCATAGGGTTGTACGCAAAATATCGACATTCCTCTCCCATAGATAAAACACGCATAATTAGGCATTTTATTACATTGTTTGTGATTATATATATGATAATACGTTATAATTGTCGAAGAAGGTGATAACATCAAATATAAAACAACAGCGAAAACAAACAAAAAAGATTTGACCCACCGAGGATCGAACGTGGGTCGCCAGAATTGGAGGCAAGTGCTATAACCCCTATACTAAAATACGCCACATAGGCATTACACGTAAACGGCAATTGGGATTCTCAAATCACATTTTGTAAGTTCTGACATGCCGCCTTTAAAAGAAATTTTCACTATCATGACCTCATCAAAATGAAAAATAGTTACAGGTGATCTTGTATAAATTTTTCATAGCTACATCATATCAACATTTGGAAGTATATCGATCAATATTTACAGAGATGCAATCAATTTTCCAAAAGTACGCTGACGTCGAATATGCAATTCATATTTTGAGTTCCATGGCCATTATGAAAATGTCACGATAGAATTAAAGGCCAAATGAGACATGAAATCATATTTCCGATTCATACTCTATCCAGAAATGAAAACAAAATTGGGGACCCCGTGCATCCCAAAGAGCTGTAATGGATTTTGTATAGGCATGATTATGCCCAGCTATGTATTACAAAAGCTCGCGCGCACGGACATGTTTCTTGAACGGACGCATATTCAGTTAGTAATGGTCATAAAAAGATAAACATGGTATCAATTTGTTCAGGAAAAAATGAGGAATATCATGTCTAAAAAAGAGTTCTATGATGCGTTCGGCCATGACAAACGAAAACAAGCCCGCATTCGTGTGTGCGCGTCTTTGTGCGAAATGCTTAAAATGGCCTGAAACGTACTCTAATTTCATTAAAAAGTTATTTTGAGCATTTTGAAATTTTGCGCGCGCGTAAACGGCGTATTTTGATCGGAAATTGATCGGACAGATACTGACCTTGATCATGATAAATAATATGACCGATAAATGACTTTCCGTTATGAAGATATGACAATCAGGGTAGGTGCAGGGAATTGGAGACCACCAAGCTTGAACCCATCACGTCTGTCCGTGTTGGCTCCAATATTGCTATAGCGCCATTTGTGGCCTTTAACAACTACTGCATATATCCAATTCATTTCGAAGACCACAATATGCTCTTTCTCCGAGAAAATTGGCAAAATTGACCAAGGTAACCAATTTTTATCGTAACATTTTGCTCTGATATAAAAACTCAATTTTTCACTGAATGTTATGGTGTATGCAGATTTATTTAGGGGTGGCTCATAAAAAGTAGTTTTAAAATGAAGTTTATTAAGTGTGCCAACCATCACAGAAAACGTATGGCCATTGTATGTTGTGAATGGGTGTTGCACAGCACATTATGAATGGTGTCTGATCAGAAATGTGTGCAGGCAATGCGGGACACCAGGTCCAAGATTTATTATTATTATTATTATTATTATTATTATTATTATTCATTTATTGTTATATAATGATCGACCAGCAGCACAAGGCTGAAAGGGTCAATTTACAAAGGTACAGTGATGTTAATTACTATTACGAAACATAGTAAATAAATCTGTAACATAATGATAATACAGCAAAATTATATTGCGTTCGTTTGTGTACATTAAGCGAATGGATGTACTAGCAGAAGATATACAAGAGTAGGGGAAGGTATATGGCTCATGAAAGTGAGAGTGATAAAGCGAATGGAGTAGAGAGAGGGAGAGAGGAAGGAAGAAAAGGGGATGTACAATGAGAGAAAGGAAGAGAGAGAGAGAGAGAGAGAGAGAGCAGGGAATTGAATGATCATGATCATAATTAAATAAACATATTATTCCCAATTACATGTAATACATTAATGAAATTTAAGAGAGTCAGATTTCGGGGAGACAACAATAATCATCATACAAGTACATGTTAGAATAGAGAAAAGGGAAGGTTAAAAGAAAAAAAGAAGGAGAGAAGTTTGAAAAGAGAGAAAGAGGGAGAGAGAGATATGGAGGTCGTTTGTTGTGAATGTCGAGTATGCCGAGGACAGTCAATGACCCGATGCTGGTTGGTTAAATTTCCATGTACATAAATATTTTGGGCCACATTGTTTTAAAATCGTTTCAAAATTACAGTAAGTTCATTGGCTGAATATATCTCTTTTAAAAAGTGTTTGAACTAACCATAACAATCCCATTTTCATTCAAATTATATTTAAAATGTCTTGATTTGTAACTGTCCCTTATTACCTGCACATGTAGGTAATGAGAGACCTTTGGTGCTGACGTGATTAATCATTGTTATCTTATTAATCAGTTACATCATGACCACAATTTTGTTACCAAATAAAGAGAAAAAGTTACTGAAGAGAAAACAAAACTTGTTGTATATGTAACATTTTTCATGTTTATGTAAATTATGTAAATGTGCTTAGGGGTCTCCAGTTCCGTGCACCTACCCTACTTGAATGTTAAACAAAAACATACAAAATGGGGCCTGGATGACGTCACGATAACCTGATAAACTTGAAAATGTTGCTGTCACGTCTTATAACAATGACCTATGACTGTGCCAAAATTGAAAGAAATTGACTTTGCCGATTTTGAGTTATTAACGGCACAAAAAAGTGCGGATAAATAAAAAGAAAGAAAGAAAGAAAGAAAATTCTTACGAAATCAATAGGTGGTCTGTCGATGAAAGACCACCTAATAAGAAGAGCAGCAATTATGTAGAGTTGCAAATGTTGTAGACTTTGGTATTATATTCAAGTATTTATAGTCGTTCGATCCAGAGAGAGGGAGAGAGAGAGAGAAAAAAAAATAGATAGAGAGAAGCATATATCAAAAAGAATGGTAATGAAAGTAAAATCAATTCGTTATTCCATGGACTTAAGTTGTGGTTCCATGCCTTATTCCAAATCATATTTCGGTGCAATACGGGTATTATTTACGTATTCAATTTGATACCACTTTTAACAGTATCAGCTCTTGAGACAGACACAACTCATTTTATCGCGGTTAAACTTAAAACTTTAGACAACTAAAAATATAAAAGAAAACGAGGAAAAAAGAAAAAAATGAAAACGATGTATGGTATTTTTTTCTTCTTTTTGCATTATTGTTATTGTTCATTCTTACATTGTATTTCCTTGACACTTCTAAAATGTTCATACCATATGATATGTGGCTGATGAAAAACAATAAAAAACAATGGAAATTAAACAAAGAAATGCATACAAAATTTGTGTGTGTATTTTGTTTTTGCTACTTTGTAATATCATCATATATACTTAATTTTAATGTTATAATATTAAAATGGAAACTCGTTATAATGAGGTCGATGGGACCAGGGTAATTACCTTTTTTTTTTAAATTTTGTTATATCTCGGTAAAAACAATATTTTTGGATTGCCCTTAACCCTAAAAAGGTCGGGCTATTTGAGGTCTTGGTACGGCCGGGGGGGGGGGCATTATGCCCCCCCCCCCCCCATAAGATCTCGGCCGTGAAACTGCCGATCTCCGCGAAAATTCGCACGCATGTCAAGTGAAGTGTATAGAATACTATGATAATTCATTTTTTTTGAAAAATTCACTCATTTGCATATTTATGGTAATTTATGCAAATAAGGTCATTTTTTTCCATAAATCATATATTATTCATATTTAGGCTTTTTTTTTAGTACATATATTTATTAGACCATTATGAATAATAATGCAACATACAAAATTAAAGAACCAGCTTATTCCTTATGTTATCTCTTGTTTTGATAATTTCTTATGTATTTCGTTGTTTTTGTAACTTATGTGTTTTATTGTTTTTGTTGTTTTATTTCATTTCTAACTACAATTCAACTATTTTGATCCCCCCAAAAACCACCTAAACTGTAAACAAGATCCAATAACCCATGTTTGATCTATTTTTTGGAAAAATTACTTTTCCATATGTTTTGTACACAAATCACGAAAATGAGCGATTTTCGGGCTGACATGCAAAGACAAAAGGTCACGTGACCTTGTAACCGTAGGTCCGATTTTCAAAAAAAAAATAATTTAAAGTTGCGCAAGACTCTAAAGAAAAAAGTTAGCGAGCAGCGGGGCGCCATCTATATGCGTTCCCGAACAATCAGAAAAATCGTGGAGGGGAGGGGGACATGATGCCCCCCCCCCCCCCTCCCGGCCTTATTAGGGTTAAAGAAATAAGAAGAAGAAAAAAAGAAACACATTGTATTCAATTCATCGCTCCTCATATAATATAATGATGGTTGGGGAGGGAGTCGAGATTTAAATTTGTGTGAAACATCAGGTGCGCCCAATGATCGGTGTTTGATGTATAAACTAGCTCCATGTAATTGGCATACATCTCATTAAAAAGAAGTTCTTTTCACTCCTCTATTATCTGTCTTGTTTAGGTGTTCAACCTTGAAGTCAGTAGGACCCAAAATCTACGGGGAAATGTGTGGGGTATGACCCGGCACTCTAGCAGCAGTGTGGCTATCGGATATGATGATGGAGAGGGTATAGATATCATTAATACAACTAGTTTTCAGGAAAGGTACACAGACATACCAAACGACATAAAATGTTATGATCTTGTGTTTAAACAAGACAGGTCGTTATGCGTATCGACGGGTGCAACAGAAGCACACCTATATTCTCGCAATGGATCCAGGAAATCGTTGAACCGTGTGGAAGGCACTCACTATCTCGGGCTAAACATCAGTTCATTTGATGAAATCTTCATTGTTAACGGTGAGAAGAAAGTCTATCGCTATAGCCAGACTTCATCCACCCCCGAGTGCATTGAAACAGATAAAGAGGCGGCTCAAGTGTCAATTACCAGGACGGGTAAGATTGTTACGAGTTCAGGTATTTTTACCGACCCAAGCGTGGTGCAGGTCTATGAGTCAGAGACGAATCGTGTGCTTCAGATCATAGAAGCTACAGACGGTGCCTTCCTGTATGCTGCCGTGGATGATGAGGACAGGATGTATGTAGCTAGTGTTAGGAATGGTAATGTGGTGTTTAGTCTCTATGACATTCGTGGTCGGGACGTGACGGAGAGAGATACTAAGATAAAAATACCTAAACTGGCTTTTGGTTTTAATTGGTGTTACTTGGTTTCTCTCTCACCAGACATGCTCGCGTTTGCTTGTGGCAAGAAGGTGCATTTTATCAAAGTATCAATGTAATCAATCTCACAGCTTTACTCTAATACGGGCCTATAATGTGTCGTGTTATATTGTTCTTATGTGATAGGTAGCGCTTTGAACATGTTTATGTAAAGGCGCTATATAAATATCAATATGAGTGTATGTATACGTATTTAGACAAATGAGAAGATGCTCATTCTCTCAATAGATGTAGGATGTTTCGTTACAGTTGACATATCCAATATAAGAATATACAAATGATGAATGTTTATGAGTTCAATATAACGTTAATCTTAAACGAATGATGTCTTGCTCCTTAAATTAAATTTAGAGTCAGGCCTTCACGAATACATTCAGATTGCCTTCGCGTGAGATGCGTGCAGCTAATACAATTACAATAATGATACGGCAAGGCAAACAAGTACGCAGTCTAAATATAACCAAAAATGCACGCTGAGTAGTACAAAATTGCGCGCTCGGTCATTAGATTGTGTATTGAATATCATGTGACCAAGAATTATCCGATAAAAAAACAAGGATCTACTAATTTATTTATTTATTTATTTATTTCTGATCTTTTGACAGGGTAGCCCATTCACCAGCAAGTAGTGGTCTTCCATGTGGCCCTGAATGAACATATTTACATCGTTTATAACATTTATACAGAACAGTTACAAAAATAATACTCGTTTGCAAAATAAACATATATCATTAACCTAGTAAGCAGTAATGTCAATAGGAAAATATTAATTAAGTCGCAATTATGTGAATAAGTCATGTAAATATTACAGAACATGCACGTAGTGTATGTACGGCTGAGCCATTCACAAATTACAACTTTGTTTAAACAATCTCTTAAATGAATTGACAGAGGAAGCCGATCTCAACGAATTATCTAGCTTATTCCATTCAAATATGGAAGAAACAATTGGGCTACACTTATAACAATCAGTGTGAAATCTAGGCACACGTAAACATCCACTGTCTATTTGCCTTGTATGATGCTCATGTACACCATTAGGATTGATTAAGCCTACCTGAAGGTAAGAAGGTACTAAGTTATGTACGCATTTATATATCATCATAACGCGACTTAACTCAAACCGCTTGTCTAGTGTCATCCATTTAAAACTTGTGAACAAATCAGCCGACGGTGTGTCATATGTCTTGTTCAATATTATTCTTGCGGCCCTCTTTTGAATTTTTTGCAGCTTAGTTGTATGAGAATGAAATCGGTTCGACCATACAACAGAGCAGTAATCTAATCGTGGCAACACTAGACTGTTATAAAGTAACTTTAAGGATTTTTGAGGCAAAAAACTCTTTGCTCTCTTTATCATGCTAATGTTTTTCTGGGTAAGTTTACTTACGTTTTCGATTTGTTTAGACCATTTCAATTCTTCATCTATCAAAAGTCCTAAGCATTTGGTGAATTGAACTCTTTTGATCAAATTGCCGTTTACTGAAATGGTGAAAGATTCAATTTTCTTGAGATTAGCAGGAGAGCCTATTAACATGACACAAGTTTTTTCAGTGTTAAGAACAAGACGATTTTCCTTAATCCATGCCATGACTCTGTTTAACGCAACAGTTAATTTTTCTTCCACAACAGTTGCATCATTTGCACTGACGGTAAGTGTCGTATCGTCAGCATACATATCTATGATACCTTCAGGAGTACATTCAGGTAGACTATTAACATATATTGAAAATAAAAGGGGACCAAGAATTGAACCTTGTGGCACACCTAATTTGATGGTTGATGGATGCGACTTGGCTCCTTTGAATTGGGTCACTTGTTGTCGATCCCCTAATGTGTTATATGAACATAAAATATATACTTCTTGCATTGTGTAATTGTTTTCTCTGATATTTTAACAAATGATTAGTACTACAAAATCAAAGATCATACAGCGAATATTTAAAGACACGCTGTTGAACGTTTTTCGCTTAGGCCCACCTTTTTGCGATTTATTCAAAGAAGTGTTAGATGAAAACCTTTAGCATGTTAGTATTCATGGCTATTGATTTTTTATTTTTTTATTTGTGTGTGTAACAAAACACATACTGGCTAAATACTCTACTGTACTTTAGAGCAAAAGGTATGTTTAAGCGTCCGGTTACTTTGATATCAATATTCTCTTATCCCTTTTCTTTTTGTTTCATCGTAGTAGAACTTAGAACTACTTAAAAGCAATTGGAGACTTTAAAAACTTCAAGTTAAAGTTAAGAGGTATATATCACTTAATACTCAATGATATGGAAGCCAGTGATATATGATTTCATATGTGTAGATTGAAAATGGATAAAATATTCATTAACTTCTCGTTAGTGTTATTTCCTTTATATTTTTATTCTCGAAGTATTTAATCCTCTTTTTTTGTTTGTTATTATATGTCTTTATTTTTATTGGGATTAGTTGTATATTTAAAGGAAGCAATAACTAATACTGACTTTGTTAATAGGATCCCATTGTAAATAAGCTTCCCAGCTTTCAAGGGTCATCCTGTCAAGTTATTGGTATTATTGTTTTGTTTTTATTTTATATTAACATTTTAGTCTTCATATTTATGCTACGTTGAACTTGACTGATACATCAAATTTTTTTTGTGAAGCCTTACAGGACCATGATGTTAATATTGTTGCATTTCATTAAAGATTCCTACGTATTCACTTTGCACCCAGTATGAAAAGCCATAAATTGCAAGCTCTTGGAATTGACCATATCAAAAATGTAATTGCTACATGTATGATATGTAGAGGAGAACAGTGTATTATTCACAAATTAGGCCTAGGTTAACAGTCAGAAGTTTTGTTTCTTGACTGACCATCCTAAGGAATGTAAACATATTATTCTGGGGATATGGACTAGTTTATATTTCATGTAGATCGTGGATTTGTCCGATTATGCAAATAAGTTAATTACGAATGTTACACATGGTTTCGCGGATGGATAATTGATTGTGTATACGCTATCCACGTTAATGTTTAAACATACATGTTTGTATTGAAGCTTGGGGGAACGGATTTGTCTAGTTCTTGAGGGTAAGGCGTATGTTGTTAATGCTTAGGTGACGGTTTTTCTACAAATGTTTGGCAGTCTTTATGAGTTGATTATTATTATAGAAGTAGATATTGAATGTAATCATGTATCAAAGTAGTGATAATCAATAGCTTGAGGTGGATACAGATGTCTGTTTGAAGTAATTATGATAATAAAAATGCTTATTAATGATGTTGAACAGAAGTTTTGGTTAGGGCGATAATTTGGTCATATTACGCTGTTTATAAACAAAACATCAGATAGATTCGTGATCAAGTTATGTATGCATCATTTTCTGTCGCTGTATATTGGGAAAGATGTTTTTAAAAATTGCAAAGATGATTTAAAGATTAATTTTTCCATTTTTGTATTTCGAGCACGTGTACATTAAAAATGTATGTTGATATTGAGGGCGCTATATGTAAACGAACAAAAAAAATGGCGGCGCCCATAGTTAACTGGTGGGTGTGAGTTGAAGGTAGTTTTATACACCTTAGATGTACGATAGGAAGAATATTGTTAATATTCTCCCGTGATTGTCTTTATGTCCATTTAGCTGTATATAGATGATATGGGAAATTACATTTGTTTGATTTAGAGAGCAAATACTTCTAACTTGTATTGTTACCTGAACAATACTTTAAAGGGGCCGGATGGCTTGCAGTTAGTGAGTCAGTTTAATACACACGGTGGTGTTGCCCAGTAGATTGATGGCTGCTTAGTGCCTTCCTTCCTCCCTTGACTGTAGTTGAGGGCTTCAGTGGGTGTTTTTTTTTGCTATAGACATTGGGTACGTTTTGATGACATTATGTAAGAAGTTTATAACAATCTTTGTGTAACTTGACTCAGTCTAATATGGCAGAGTGTATTACTAGTAGCATACGCTATAGAATTTACAAGGTGTTTAATTAACAAATGTGATTCATGTTTACATTAAAAGGATTTATATTCTATTTTTGTGGGATAATTAGGCAGATTGTTTAAGAGCATTGTTCGATCTTATTATAAATACATGTACTTTCTCGTTCGTCTGACACAAGTAAATGATGCTCTGATTGTTAGATTTATATTACTGCTTGATGAGATTCTGACAGCTGATTGAACGTTTAGATTTAATAATATGAAACTATAGGAAATGATTATCACAGTTTAATTTCAAGGATTATACAAAATAATCAAGATGAAACAGATTTATTTTGGAGATCGATTTGTAATTACTTTTTTCTAATTTCATCAAGATGTGAAGAAGACATTTATAATTGACTTAAATACTAAGATATGTCTTGTTTTATATTCTGCCAATTGTAGGGTTTTCATTTCTGCCGCATGAGCACCGAGAATCAACGCTTTATGAATAAATAGCCATATCGAGTCACGCTAACAAACGTCTCAGTCTTGGGCCTCATTTATCGTCTCACCGTACTGCAACATTATGATATCTTTGTCAATTTTAACTTTAATATTGTTATAATTGGTAATATTTCTTCGCATTTCTATGCAAATTCAACCGTTTTATATTTCTCAAATAATGACTGCTTCAATTTGATTCGATTCAATTTAATTAGAGGGATCCGGTAACTTTATCTCAGATTCTGAAGAAAAAAATTCCTTAATTTAGCTCATGCTGCAATGGTAATTACAAACCTTTAGGTCAGTCAGGAACCCCATGACTTTTACAAGCCGATCGCCTGTCTTAATAATCAAGATATTTATGATTGAACATCGAAATCAAATTTTGCGTTTTCCAAAAGGTTTTCATAATCTAACGGCCACGCCACGCCGTCTTCTATTATGATGAAATAATAGAATCGAGCTCCGAGTGAAATCAGGTTTTTAAATTGGTCCGCTAGCTATATGACTTTCACTCGGGGGTGGGGTTAGTCTCAAATAGACCACTGTATCAGTGTATGATATTATATTATTAAAATATAAAATACAAAGAGACAAATCCAGAAATAAAGTGCTTGGACACGCTTTGAATTACGATGTCACTTGGTAATTATTTAATTAATATGAATGACAAATCTCATCCATCAAATCAAAATAATAGAAATAATACAATTTATATATAAATGTTGCAATAAATATAATTGCAAAGTATTCTTAAGAGTTAAAGGGCGACTTAATTCTTACTTAATTAGTTACAGTCTAATGGGGAAGGGAAGGGATAGGTTAATGGAAATGAAGTTAGTAATTATGGCCACTTAGCTCGCTGATATTTCGATCGAGGACTTGACTTGGAACGGGATGCGACTGGGACGAACTTGGACGAGACTTGGAGGAACTTGACTTGGCGGGACTGGAAGCTGGACGGGAATTGGCGAGAACGGAGCTGGACGTGACTTGGAGAAACTTGACTTGGCGGGACTGGAAGCTGGACGGGAATTGGCGGGAACGAAGCTGGACGTGACTTGGAGAAACTTGACTTGGCGGGACTGGAAGCTGGACGGGAGTTGGCGGGAACGAAGCTGGACGTGACTTGGACTAAACTGGATACAGTTCTTTATTATGTTGAATTAACAGACACTTTCCCAAATGACTGGAGCTGGAGTTGGCATCGAGTTGACTTTAAAATACGGAAGGTGTATTTCAGAACTTGCTCAACCTGTTATTCGAATTCTCCAAAGTCCAAATCTTGAAGTATATTGTATACTGGATATTTGAAGTTTAAGCACTGATGAGTTAGAGATGGATTAGAAGGAGAAAGGTTCCGGGTGGGGACGTTCCAGGTGGGGGTTTCCAAGTGAGGGGGTTCCAAGTGAGGGGGTTCCAAGTGAGGGGGGTTCCAAGTGAGGGGGTTCCAAGTGAGGGGGTTCCAAGTGAGGGGGTTCCAAGTGAGGGGTTCAGCTAGGTGGGGGGATCCAAGTGAGGGGGTTTCCAAGTGAGGATTTCATGCAGGGGATGGGGGTTTTATACCTAATTACATATTCACAATCTCGATTCTGAGATCTCCTCCTACAAAATATTCTTACTCTAAACTTCACTATTTCATTATAATTACAGTAGGTGACTGGGCGGGCATAACACTTGATGGACACTCGAAGAGTCGTCCTGAACAATTTATCCTAACATTCTGATTGGGCGAATGTAAAAATAAAGGGAAGGAGTAGAAAATACAAAGGCTCATTGGACAGTTGGGTATATCCCTGCTCCTACTTCCTGCGATGACTTAACTCCTTTTCCAAGAAAACAAGTGCTTTGTCTTCCAGCCCAAACTGGTATTCGCAGAGGCAGAAGGACAATTTATATGTTTGCTTATCATCAAAGATTGTCAACATTAACTTCCTCTCCCTGTGTTTCTAATCCTGGGGTAAATAAATCTAAGTCTTAAGTTCTGGTAACACTGGTTGAATAGGGGCTTTGTCTACTATAGGTCATGTACCTTTTCTATGTGAACATATTTAATCCTAAGTTTTTATTCATGTGAATGGACCTAAACTCCAATAACATAAGGGGCATTCTCATTATCTACAAACATCCTATTCTTGGAATATTTGGACAAGTGGAAATGACCATGTTTCATCCTACTATAGTTTGTTGACCTACAGTAGAGAGGATGATGAAAAAGGAGAGAGAGAGAGAGAGAGAGAGAGAGAGAGAAGGGGGTTACCTGGTTTAAAGGGGGATATCTCTACTTCGCTACATCTTCCCCTTGGCCACGTGAATGGCGACCTCGCCATTCCCAAAAATGGAATATAAAAGAACACACCTCAACTTAAGTACAACTGTCTTTCCTATACTTATGGTTTACCAAATGACATCTGAAATACTACTACAACACTCAATTGATGCCTACTGCGCTCATATACAAGATATGAAGGCAATAGCATATAACACAATTATACTTTATAACCAAAGTATCCTACATGTATGTACACAAGTCATGTCATATTACATAACAACAGAGATTAGACTCCATCTTTACAAATCCATCTATAAAAAATGTCAGTGCAAACTTAAAATAAATCAAATGCATGTCTAGAATGCAAATAAGTACACAAAATAATATCATGTCGGTATATCCTCAGATTCCCAAACAAAAACTAAATCAAGCGATATTGTATCAGAGTACAATATATTATAATATACATCATTTATGACTGTATCTATTAGCGAAAAGATACAAAATGTATATAAACGTACTACATTTATTTTACTATTTCTTCCCTACCAATCAACCAAATGTCTCAAATAAAAGTAACAAAACTAAAACATCTTAACCTTCAAATAAAATTAAAGTGATAACCTCTTGGCACACACTATAATCTAAGTAAGTACATGTAAGAACAACAACAACCCTTTTCACCAAAAGCAGCACCACAATTCCTCACAAAACAAAACGTCATTTTTTTAATTTTTGTTTGTTGTTGATAGATAAGCTTATCCGGTGGGCGCGGGCATCTTTGTGACTGTCTCGGGGGACAGTCCTCCTCTATTGAGGCGGCCTATTGCTACTCACACGGACGGGTAGGGGATGGGGTAACATCACCTTCCCTGTTCCACTTCATCATTTACAACAACAAAAAACATCAACAAAAATTATCACCACTCATTTACTTAATTGTACATGTACTCCAATACATGCCTTCTCGACATACTAGGTTGCATGCACAAGCGATTAAGTGCGAGTGACGCTTCCCTCCAAACTATCCCTAATGATGCTCCGACATCCTATCTTTCCTTCATTAATAATAAAATTGAAATCATTGTCTACATTTATTACAAACAAAATTTAAAAATTAAGCAACTCGTGTTGGGCAATTTCCACAACCACTATAGGGTTTTATCATGCATTCCGATCCGATGCATACATGTCAGTTCAGTGCCTAGAGCTTGCAATAAAGCCAAGCTAATGGTCACTAACCATGGAATACAAAATAAACAAATTCTGTCCTAATAAACCTCATATTTAATGGAAACATCTCAAATACTTATACCTCTTAATTACTGACTGTCTTCACTTAACTCTTAAACATCGTTTTAAATTAAAACGAACCAATCGCCTGTGCAAAATTATGCGCATAAATCAATCTGGCTCGACACATCATTATCAGCACTGTTTGCCCTACCATTTTATGGGGCATTATAAACAATTAAAACAAAATTAACAGTTGCATAATTAGGCTGAACTAACAAAATGGCAAATTAAATCTATTTTCTATCAAATTTTCTCTTATCGCACAATTTCTACGAAAGTTCATATCGAACAATTTTTCAAAACAAAAATACTTTAGTTTTACTGTCAAAAGAAATAATTCCAAGAAAGGAAAAATGAAAATTCTATAATCCCATAAATGTGTGATATCAGCAACTAGCAGGCTAGAAATTTGAGCACAAAAGGCAAAGCAACAATGGACCACTTTAAAACATCCGATCAGACTTTCAACTACACATAAAAAATATATACGACCCGGACGCTCCTACAAAGGTAGCATCTCAATATTTTCCTCAAGAAAATATTAACAAAACAAAAAAAACTCATCCATGCGCAAGGTTATCTCTCTTTTAGACTAACTGCAACATGATGATCTCCAATACTAAACTACTTTAAAACAGCCTACTCCTACCTTATCTGCATCATGCCTATTTACGACTTATTTCGGTGAGAAACTAAGCCAGCAATGAGCTATTGATATGGGGAATACGTGGAAGTTCCTTGAACTCCACCCTATAACTGTAACTTAAATACTACATCTAATTTAATGAAAATCTTCTCGCACATCTTTATTAGGTCCAATTTTCTAAGCCTTCTTATACTTTCTGTCCCAGTACCTACAGTTACCTAAGTCACAACAATACCCAAAAACTTTAATTTGGTAGTCCCTCCTGCACTCCTCACAACAAAATTAATTTGCGCAACTTAAAACAATAATTCCTTCTCCCTGACACAATTAAAAATCCCTGATCTCTGACAATACTATGTTGAATTACTCGGGTTTAAAAAAACTTACGCGTTACTTACAGGTAAAAATTATATCTTTGTAATTTAAAACTTTTGGAATTGCCATAATGTTACTACAACATATTTAAATTACCTTAAATAAATCAACAACAAAAAAAGAAAGGAAAGTTCAGTGCATGTTAAAATCTAGCCGAATGGGGACATTTCAAATCTTAATTTTGGCTCTGCTTGGAAATACAGCACGTTTTGAATTCTTCAAAATACACCTGTCAACTATTATGTCGTCTTGTTCATTGTCATTGTCTCCTCCACACTCACACAGCTGACAACAAAGTTTATCAACCAGAGGCATACCAAACAGATTCACAGAAACCAACATAATCACAAAAATGCAACTCATTATGCTCATGGCTACGTTACAAACAAGGCAATAGTGTGAAATTGATCAGCTCTCTACAAAACTAAAACACTACATATACAAGCACTTTTAACTGACAGGGACTTGGCATCAACCTGTCTTTTATGAAAAAAAACTATTTTGGGAGCGTTACAGCGTTTTGAAACATTTAAACCAAAATCCTATCAGAGCATTCGTGCTGATAACGCGAAGGTCGTGGGTTCCGTCTAACGGCCACGCCACGCCGTCTTCTATTATGATGAAATAATAGAATCGAGCTCCGAGTGAAATCAGGTTTTTAAATTGGTCCGCTAGCTATATGACTTTCACTCGGGGGTGGGGTTAGTCTCAAATAGACCACTGTATCAGTGTATGATATTATATTATTAAAATATAAAATACAAAGAGACAAATCCAGAAATAAAGTGCTTGGACACGCTTTGAATTACGATGTCACTTGGTAATTATTTAATTAATATGAATGACAAATCTCATCCATCAAATCAAAATAATAGAAATAATACAATTTATATATAAATGTTGCAATAAATATAATTGCAAAGTATTCTTAAGAGTTAAAGGGCGACTTAATTCTTACTTAATTAGTTACAGTCTAATGGGGAAGGGAAGGGATAGGTTAATGGAAATGAAGTTAGTAATTATGGCCACTTAGCTCGCTGATATTTCGATCGAGGACTTGACTTGGAACGGGATGCGACTGGGACGAACTTGGACGAGACTTGGAGGAACTTGACTTGGCGGGACTGGAAGCTGGACGGGAATTGGCGAGAACGAAGCTGGACGTGACTTGGAGAAACTTGACTTGGCGGGACTGGAAGCTGGACGGGAATTGGCGGGAACGAAGCTGGACGTGACTTGGAGAAACTTGACTTGGCGGGACTGGAAGCTGGACGGGAGTTGGCGGGAACGAAGCTGGACGTGACTTGGACTAAACTGGATACAGTTCTTTATTATGTTGAATTAACAGACACTTTCCCAAATGACTGGAGCTGGAGTTGGCATCGAGTTGACTTTAAAATACGGAAGGTGTATTTCAGAACTTGCTCAACCTGTTATTCGAATTCTCCAAAGTCCAAATCTTGAAGTATATTGTATACTGGATATTTGAAGTTTAAGCACTGATGAGTTAGAGATGGATTAGAAGGAGAAAGGTTCCGGGTGGGGACGTTCCAGGTGGGGGTTTCCAAGTGAGGGGGTTCCAAGTGAGGGGGTTCCAAGTGAGGGGGGTTCCAAGTGAGGGGGTTCCAAGTGAGGGGGTTCCAAGTGAGGGGTTCAGCTAGGTGGGGGGATCCAAGTGAGGGGGTTTCCAAGTGAGGATTTCATGCAGGGGATGGGGGTTTTATACCTAATTACATATTCACAATCTCGATTCTGAGATCTCCTCCTACAAAATATTCTTACTCTAAACTTCACTATTTCATTATAATTACAGTAGGTGACTGGGCGGGCATAACACTTGATGGACACTCGAAGAGTCGTCCTGAACAATTTATCCTAACATTCTGATTGGGCGAATGTAAAAATAAAGGGAAGGAGTAGAAAATACAAAGGCTCATTGGACAGTTGGGTATATCCCTGCTCCTACTTCCTGCGATGACTTAACTCCTTTTCCAAGAAAACAAGTGCTTTGTCTTCCAGCCCAAACTGGTATTCGCAGAGGCAGAAGGACAATTTATATGTTTGCTTATCATCAAAGATTGTCAACATTAACTTCCTCTCCCTGTGTTTCTAATCCTGGGGTAAATAAATCTAAGTCTTAAGTTCTGGTAACACTGGTTGAATAGGGGCTTTGTCTACTATAGGTCATGTACCTTTTCTATGTGAACAGATTTAATCCTAAGTTTTTATTCATGTGAATGGACCTAAACTCCAATAACATAAGGGGCATTCTCATTATCTACAAACATCCTATTCTTGGAATATTTGGACAAGTGGAAATGACCATGTTTCATCCTACTATAGTTTGTTGACCTACAGTAGAGAGGATGATGAAAAAGGAGAGAGAGAGAGAGAGAGAGAGAGAAGGGGGTTACCTGGTTTAAAGGGGGATATCTCTACTTCGCTACAATAACACTACAGTCTACTGGTAATCGAGTATGGTAAGACCGGTCACTCAAAGGTTTTTACTTTTTTGAGGCACTTCTTGATGATTTTGAAGCGCATTTTGTTAGGGCTTCAATATAACACTATAACACAGACACTAATAACACGTAGGGAGTGGTGAGAGTGACAAAGTTACAGAAAAGGAGAGGGTTATATAGGAAGTTAGGGAGACAGATATCGAGAAAGAGAATGAGAAAGCGATAGAGACCGGGAGAGGGGTTGACAGAATATAACAAAGTATAAAAGAAGGAGAGAACAAGAGAGTCAGGGAGTGAGAGAAGTGGGAGAAAGAGATAGAGAGGGTTGGAGAGTGAGAGAAGGAAATAGCTAGAGTTAGAGAGTTAGAGAGAGAGGGAGCAGTGCCCCCCCCCCCCCCTTGAGAAAAAGAGCATGTAAAAACACGTGATTTTGTACCGTTTAGGGGGGGTGCAAATTTTGAAATTTTCGAGGAACAAAAAAAGAAAAAAAAAAGTGCTCACTACCCCCCTCCCCCCCCCCCCCCCCCCCACCAACTGAGCAACTTTTAGGCCGGCGCGATTTTCAAATTTTCGAGAGCAAAATAAAAAAAAATTTGGGCCCCCTCCCCTAAGAAATCCTAGATCCGCGCCTGAGAGGGAGATAGATATATATGGTCATAAGGAGAGAGGGGGATAAGCGGATTGCCAAAGTCAAAAAAGAGCTAGTGGTCTATTAGTCCAGAAATAATTTTGATCTCCACCACACCAAAGTAATATGCGACCTCCCAGGCGCATACACAGGGGGGGGGGGGGGTAACCCCCCCCCCCCCTTTGGTATTTTTATGTGTGTAAACCCCCCCCCCATCACCCCCCTAGAACCCCCCCCCCCCCCTGTTAAGGTAACAATACAAGTTAGAAGTATTTGCTCTCTAAATCAAACAAATGTAATTTCCCATATCATCTATATACAGCTAAATGGACATAAAGAAAAGGAAAAAGATATTCCCATGGCTGACCTTACCCCCCCCCCCCAACGGAGCCAAATGTCAAATTTGCAAATTTTGAGACAAAAAAAAAGTGTCCTCTTACACCCCCCCCCCCAAAAAAAAAAAAAAAAAGTGGCAACTATTAAAAAATAATAAAAAAATTAGCATGCATGTTAATTACGAGATAAAGATTGTGATAGAAAAAGTGAAATGAAACTGGCCACCTATAGGATATATACCTCTTCATGAAAAATATTAATAACATTATTGTGTTAATACTACTAATAATAACTATAATAATAACAATAATGATACTAATATTGATAATAATATTAATAATAGTACCGATAATGATGAAAATTACAATAATGATGATAATGATAATAACAAATAATAATAACGAGAATAATAACTGTAATATAACAGTAATAAAACATTAATAACAATAATGATAACAGTGATATATAGTCAAACCTGTCTATATAGCGACCGCCAAACGGAAACACAAAAAGGTGTCTTGTGTAGACAGGTGGTCTTTGTAAAATTGTAGGCAGGTTTCTTTAGAGTTTATTACACGTTAAAGGTACTATGTCCCATTTGCAGGCCCAAAAATGAAAAAGTTAAATTCCAACTGCATTTGAAAGATAATACTAATTTAGAACTTCCCTAAAAAAGGTGGGGCTTGAAAATGTCTTCAAGTGGGAAAATAACGACTATTAGTTGTCAAATCGACTTTAGGGCTATAGAGCCCAAAAGTAATAGTCTTGATTTGCAGACAGTTGTACCGAATGGTCATACGTTTTATGCTGCGCAAAGATTCAATCAGTTTAATCTTGGCCATCACAAGAAGTGGGATATTGATGTAGACAAATGCTCATCTACCCTTTACAACTCTTTTCATGTATGTTATTACCAAAGAAGAAAAAAAGCCAGTCAGTCACTCAATAGTGTCTGACAGTGAAGTCTAGCAAGTAAACGGGTTTCCTTGCATAATTTGAATATGAGGACACTGCTTACATTTAAATTTCACAGATAGGACATACATGACATATTCATAATTCCTGCAAAGTTCTACAGCATTTGAGGTTGGCTGCAAAAGGGACATGTGTTTTTCTCTCATTTTAAAGGTACTAAATAGTACCTTTAAAATGAGAGAAAAATTCCAAGGGAAATAACAGAACTTGATCTTTGTAGACAGGTGGTCTTTGTAGATAGGAGGGTCATGCAAGTTTGACTGTAACAGGAAGAGAAACTAGGAACCTAGTTAGTTGGTTTTAGTAATACGATCGAGTGAATTGAGTAGTAGTACGATCGAGTTCATAAGCCAGTTCATAGATACAATCTGCGCATGGGCAGATAAAGCTCATTTGTACCAAAAAGGTAAAACCCACAGAGATGAATACTGGATATGCGCTCATGAAAGTTATGTAACATTATTCATTAATGCACCAACGGTATATTCTATGATACGCAGGTGGAAGTATTCTTTTCAAGAGGGCAAACAAAAGGTATTCGTGAAGCACATCTAGGACTTTGGCAGTTATTATTCTAATATCCTCAAAGTGGAACTTCTCCATATGTAAAAGATCTGTGGATATTTGGGGTCATTTGTACCATGTGCTATATGTAAACTCCCTTGAGGCCGAGGGTGCTCGCTTTGAAAGCGAAAGAGGAAGTCTTTACCTGTTTTCCGCACCAGTGAACGTAAATGGGGCAAACACAATAATTCCAGTGAGCCTAGCTGTAACGCATACACATCGACTACTGATCACGCCAAAAATTAGTTGGCGAAATGGGTTTCCATTGTACCACAATCGCGTCATAGCGCACTGGGCGGCGTCCCATGAAACCGTCGTAATTACAAGTTCAACGACATCCCATTGAAATGCGTGTATTAAGTTTAACACGCGTTTCAATGGTGTGTCGGCGAACTTGTACTTGTGACGGTTTCATGAAACGCTGCTCAGGTATATTAACTTGCTACTCAATCCCCTCAGCCATCATCACTGCAAGTTACAAACACTCATGCAGTAGCTCTCTTGGTCTAACGTACGTATTCAGAGTCGAAGATCAAATTAAGTGTCGTACTTCGTATTCGAAAACTATGACAGGTAAATAATCAGTTTCTTTGTACAATAAATTAACCTTTACGATATTTGGCTGACATGTATTCGTCGGAATCTTTAATGAAGATATTACACAAAATACGCGCTATATTTTCATGATTTCTGCACAGTACGGTGAATGTCATCTTTGCTTCATAGGCGCCAGCAGATAGATCCCAAGGAAAATTTGGTAAAATCAACAACCAGACTGTTTGCAGATTACTGCATGTCCCCTCTATCGCTCCCAACATGATGCAAACAACTCCTTGCAGTGCTGGGAATTACTAGAATTTTGAACTTTATGTTATTAATTTCCCTAACCTATGAACGTTTTCTGTATCATCTTAAACATAATTTCGCTATGAATGTACTCATTGACAGCTCAGTACAAGAAACTGGAGAAAGGTCTCGACCTGGAGAGTGGAAATGCATTATTAGATGACTCAGATACAGACCAAACCTTTAATAAGGTGAGATGAATTTTCTTTGTTTATTTTGGTTGTTTTGGGGGGATAAGAATTCCAGAAAAATAACAAGTTATAAAAGAATTATAATTTAAGTATAATTGTAAGAACACATAGAGGAAAAAAATTGGGATTACCCCAAAAATGAATAGGCCTATCAAAGCATGATTAAGATTAATACTAAATACGTTTAAATTGATACTGATGAGGCTACCCTGGGTAAATATAAGAAATTATTGTTGTAATTGTTTTGGTTTTCTCTACAACCAGCATGATTATAATCATTATTTCTAGTATCTACATTATTATAATCTCTATTGTTAGTATTGTCATAGTTATTATGATTTTATTTGTATTACTATCATTATTATTAACACTACAATTGTTTGTATAATTGATAGTAAAATCAATATTTTATTATCCTTTGTATTGACTTTGACTGGCTAAGGTGCTTCCCCTTACTCCCCTACGAGAAATCATGCTCCATTCTGTTCTGTCCTGGGCTTGTTGCTCTGCCTCTTGTGTGGGTAATTCCACATCACACCAGTCCTTCAATCTTGTTGAAGGGCGTCCAGAATGACTTTAAAGCACGTAGACGCATTTTCATTTTGATTATTATCATTGATATTATTATTATCATTATTTTGTTATTATAATTATTGTTCATCATCATCATTACTAGTATTATTAGCATTTTAAGCATTTTAATTACTATTATTTAACATCATCATTATCATCAGCAGCATCGGTATAATGATCGATCATGCAATACACCCAAATCAAACAAGAACACATACTATCTGCCTTACATGTCATACTTATAGGTACCACAAGCTCAGGGTATTGGGCAGGCACGATATGGCCAGCAACCGGATGACCATCTTCTATTTGCTATCCTCACGGCTGTATTCTGCAGTACAGTGTGTGGTATTGCAGCCATCGCGAAATCTGTTGATGTAAGTTCATACTGCCAACATATCACTTTCGTTGGTTAAAGATAAACTTGAGTTCTGGTTAAAAAAAGAAAATCAATTCTCACAGAATCTAACGAAACTTACACTGAATGTTCAAGATTACAAATAAATGTCACGTGCCAACCAATTTTGGATGAAAATGTATACTGGCTGAGTAATGAGCATAGAACGATAAGGAAATCAAGTAGTACTAGCCCCGACACCATGCATTTGTGTTGTCCCATATACATCTTTCTGTGTAGTGTGCTTGTTACTTTACCAAGACCGATCCAAATTTGTTATGAATTTGATGACTCCAGAACCTTACAGTACACACCAATATACTTACATGCTACATGATCAACTTTTTCTGATGCATTCCACACCTTTTCTTTCACAATACAATCGCGTTACCAGAACTCACCTTTATCTTTAAATAGCTTTTGATTCTGAGCCCTAGAATTATACTAGAAATATAAGTAGAATGGGCGGGGAGGAGTGAAGTATGCGCCTCATGCGTACATTTGTGTTGCATGACTATTTTATGTTTAATGCAATGCATTTTCAAAAAGAAAATTAACCTCACGTACAAATACTGTTTTCAGAGACATTTCTTCTGCATATAGTTCACTATTATGTTTATGTCAATATTATGACAAATAATTGTTTTTCTTTTCTCAAATCATATTGAATTTGATATTTCATGAAAAGTTGTTTCCTGTTTTCTTGAATTAAGAAGTGATTAGACACCTTTTCTTAGAGCAACTGCAAAGAAACAAATATTATCGTTGCCATATTTCAGGGGAAAATGTGATCATTTAGCCCTTTAAAAAGAAACCCTGTTCTAAAGGGGTATAAAGTACATTGAATATACCAATGTTAAGATATACTTTCTAAACCAATGGTAGAAGGTACATGTAATTAGTACGTTTTATAGATTGAATGCATTAACTGTTACTGCTACTGCCGTTATTACTTCTACTACCAATTATTCTACTATTACTACTACTACTACTACTACTATTACTGGCACTGCTGATTCTGCTGTTGCTTATAATACTACTGATGTCTGTACTACCACTACTACCACTATTCCAACTATATGTACAAGTATTACCACTACTGCTACTACAAATTATACTACTACTACTACTACTACTACTACTACTAATACTACTACTACTAATACTACTGCTACTACTACTACTGCTACTACTACTACTACTACTACTACGACTACTACGACTACTACTACTACAGACTATTACTTACGGAACAATCATCTTATTAGTGTTGACCAATATGCTTTCTTGCCAAATAATTCAACTAATTCATGCCAACATAGAGTCATTGATGATTGGTATGAATCTTTAAATGAAGAGGAAAATATTGGTGCATGTTTTCTTCATTAATCAAAATGTTTTGATTGTATTGACCATGAACTTTTGATGTACAAAATGAATAAGTATTATTTTTTAAATACTGAACTTGAATGGTTTTCTAGTTTTGTATTTAATAGGAAACAAGCAGTTTATTGTCATGGTAAACTATCTGAAACAAAGGACATTAATATCGGAATTCCTCTGGGGAATATTTTAGGCTCCTCCCTCTTTCATGTTTAAATAAATTATATAACTGATTGTTTATGGTTAAATACATGTAATATTATATGTTTCTGATATGGATATTAATATCATTACATCTAAGCTCCAAGCAGATGTATATGCTATACATGAATGGTATTGTAAAAATAGATTACGTATTAATACTAATAATAGTAATGTTATCTGATGAGTAGTAACACACGAGGTATCAATAAATTCAGTCTGAAAGTGCATATTGATAATAAAATTGTAGAACAAGTGAGAAGTAACAGATATTTAGGGATTGAAATTGATGATATATTAATTTTGGGCTATCAACATTAATGGTATTTCAAAGTTTAGGGAAATCTCGAAAATTGGCTGGATAGTGATTCTTTACAATTTTGAAATATTTGGATGCCCCTGTGGATGTATTATAAGCACTAGAAAATAAAGCCCCTAAAACACTGTCTTCTGCTTTCGAGAAAAATTGAATATAACAATTTACCGGTATACTCCCGGTAATTTTCGATACTTTTCAAATATCGCCTACGGCCATACAATGATAGCTGCGACCGTGAAAACCTCAGAATATTTAGTTGTGATATATAATTTCCAAACGGGAATAGCCAGTCGGTCGATTTTTGTCAAGAAACATTGATTTATAGCTAAATTAATATCTTGGCCTTGAAAGGGAGCTATACGACGAAAATAGTTTATTATTTACAATTTCATTACTTTAGACAAATTTGTTTAACCTGTGTGATATAATGCCTATTCATGAACGTTTCTTGACATGGCTTATTTCTCTCCCCTCTTTTCCTCTTCCTTCTCTTTTTTTCCTTCTCTTTCTTTCTCTACTTTCTACCAATGTCCTTATTTTTTTTTCTTTTCTTATAATCTTTTTGGTAATAATTTAATTCCTTATAAGTGATTTGATGTTTTTCCGCTGTTAATTTGAATTATTACGTTGTCGTTTTTCTTTTTCTTTTTACTACTTCTAATGCCTTTTATTCTTATATATTAGTGTTATACTGTTGTTTACCTTTGCTCGTGAGCTTTGATGAATTTAATTATTTATATTTCCGTGTATAACATTCTTATTATGTTCAGGACCAGGACGTAAAACATATTTCGAATCAACAAAAATTATAATAATGCTACTACTACTACTACTACCACTATTACTACTACTACTAATACCATACTACTACTACTACTAATACTACTACTACCACTTCTACCAACACCATTACTATTACTACCACTTCTACCAACACCATTACTATTACTACTACTGTTTCTACTCCTACCATACTACTTATTCTACTTCTTCACCACGATCACTATTATTACTACTGCGACTACTAATATTAATAATGTTACTTTTTATACTTCTTCTATACTATTTTTTCTACTAACATTAATATGACTTCCACCACTACTATTTCTGCCACCACTACTAGCACTACTAGTATTACATGGTGGTGGTGGTGGTTATTTTACCTGACTGCTAAGAAAACATAAATGCTTGTAAGTAAGCAACCAGACGAGTGAGACGACCGACGGCTTTAGATCCCCTCTAAGGGACCTGGAAATAAGAATGAATGCCTTAATTACTACTGTCACTACTACTACTATTAATAATAATGATAATTTACACCTTCTATACTTTTAAAAGAGTTAAATATGTACAATTTCATCACTTTAGACTCGATATCAACCGCGACAACGCACACTGAATATTGTAGGATCGCATATGTTTCCAATATGTTCATTTGAACCAAATTCATGACCCTATACCGAAATGTTGTAATACCTTTAAATCTCTTAGCGTATCGTTAAGTTATAGGAATTTTACTTTACGAACGCTCAGTAAGTTTCTGAGCTCTTCCATTTTTAATAACATATACAAATGTACCACACAGGAAATCTTTGATTCTTCTTGTTCCGGATAGGGGAACTGTTCTTTACAAAACAGAAATATTCGTTCAAAACTAAAGAAAGGAGCTTCACGTATTGATGTAGGAAATTTTGACTATGATGTTAATAGCTTGAATATGATGAATTCATTGAAATGGCAATCCATTGAAACTAGACGTGACTATTTTTTAGCATGTATTATGTACAACTGTATTCATGAAAAAGTCCTGGTAGGATTGTGCACTGAAGTAGAAATGGTTGTTGACAGACATGGTTTTAACACTAGACTTGCCAATACGTTGGAAGATGTTTTACCCAAGCCTAGTCTTGAATGTTGTATGATTTGTTTAAGATACGCTGGTGGTAAAATCTGAAATAGTTTACCTTTTGCTCTTCAAAATGCTATATATAGATGACTTGTACAAGGACAATTTGTTTAAACCTGTGTGATACAATGCCTATTCATAAATGGTTTTTGACATGGCTTATTTATCTATATCTCTCCCAATTTTCTTATTTCTTTTCTCCTCTTATAATGTGTTTGCTGATTTTTAAATTCCTTTTAAGTGATTTGATGTTATTCCGCTGCTAATTTGAATGATTACATTGTCGTTTTTGTTACTTTTGTATTACTTCTAATGAGTTTTATTCCTATATATTAGTGTTATACTGTGTTTACCTTTGCTTGTGAGCTTTGATTATTTCCGTGTATTACATTTTAATTATGTTCAGGACCAGGATGTAAAACAGATTTTGATTCGACAGAAGTTCTATTAATTATACTACTACTAGTAACACTACTACTACTACTACTACTAGCACTGCTGCTTCTGCTGTTGCTCCTAACAATAGTAGTAGTAGTAGAAGGAGTAATAGTCGTACTTGTAGCAGTATTAGTAGAATTGGGTGGTAGAAATATCATCGCAGTACCACTACTTTTATTTATAATACTGCTATGCTACTTATACTACTTCTACTACCACCACTACTATTACTTCTACTAATAATAATAATACCGCTACTACCACCATCACCACTTTAATTTACTACTATTAATACTACTACTACTACTTCTACTACTTCTTCTACTTCTACCACCACTATTGTTACTACTACTACTACTACTTCTATTTCTACTCCTTCTATATTTATTTTACTATTATACTTCTTCTTCTACATAGGTTCTACTACTCATACTACTATTACCACCACCATAATTATTACTACTGCTACTACTAATACTTATATTGCTATTATGTATACTTCTTCTATAGGCTACTACTTCTCCTACTACTATTACTATTATTACCACCACCACTATAACTGATACCACTACTAGTACTACTGGTGTCACTACTGCCAGTAGTTACACTACCACTATTAATACTACTGCTACTACTACTACTAGCACTACTACTACTACTAAAACAACTACTACTACTACTACTACTACTACTACTACTACTACTACTACTACTGCTGCTGCTTTTACTACCACCATCACTATTAGTACTACTATTATTACTAATACTACTACTACTACTGATTTTAGTACCACCACCACTATTAGTACTACTATTACTACTACTACTTCTGGGCAATTCCACGGTAACGGAAGGACACTCAGACAAGATTTTTGAACTTCAGGTTCATACTAAAAGAAATGTTTTATTAGTATGTATTAAACTATGGGGAACAAAATGTGTTTCAGTCAAGTGGAAAGCTTCATCAACTTCACAAAGT
The DNA here is from genome assembly GCA_035222895.1 of Strongylocentrotus droebachiensis. NCBI lineage: Eukaryota > Metazoa > Echinodermata > Echinoidea > Camarodonta > Strongylocentrotidae > Strongylocentrotus > Strongylocentrotus droebachiensis. The sequence continues at coordinate 62,168 of JAVYIG010001373.1, forward strand.
TTGGATAAACACTAATTAACTGGAAAAACCATGTCCATTTTTATGTCCTTCCGTTACCGAGATAATTAATATGCACATTCTTAAACTACTTAACTATAATGACAATTTTTTGGGGGAGAATTAAAGGCACTTATATAGGTATTATATCTGTACTGTTTCACATCTTATACTAATAAAACAGTTCTTTTAGTATGAACCTGAAGTTCAAAAATCTTGTCTGAGTGTCCTTCCGTTACCGTGGAATTGCCCTACTACTAATATTACCACCACCAATATTAGTGAAGTGTTCGTGATTGTCACAAGCTTTATTTTGCAAATTTAATTTGTGTTTACATAGAATGAGCTTTTTTTGTTTCATTTTTGAAATATTGATAAAATACATCTCTAGATTAGATAAAGATAAAATAAAAAAATGATAATAATCTGGGTTTATACAGAGTATAATGGACCAACATATACGTTGATTTATTATGAGCGTCTTGCAGAATGTGTATTACCCTGGGCATTGGATTCAGGCTTCCCTGCACACAATGTATGCACATTCTCCACTCCCTGGGGAGCATTCCAGCCAGGCGCCATTGTTCAGACGCCCACAATACTGAGCCACTACAACGACCTTCGCATCCTACCAGCATTTAGAATAACATCAAATGTGGTTTATCTGTTACATTTCCTCCCTGCTCAGGTTCGTAATAAATGGCTAGTTGGTGATGTCGTAGGAGCTACCCAGTCTTCAAGGGCTGCTAAGCGATTTTCTGTATGCAGTCTGGCATGTGGGGTGCTCTTCTTCTTGACTTATCTTGGTCTCCTTGTGGCTTTGTACAAGTACATCATGTCTGCTATGAAGGAGATTGATCAGCTGGGACAGCCCGGTAACATGGATCAACTCCAGCAGCTGCAGCAGTTACAGAACCAGCAGCAAACACAACTTCGCTAGCTCAATATTGGACAACGCGTCTAACAACCTTTCACCTTGTACCTGTTAATTCAGTAACTTAGACCAGCATAGATCCTATTCCCTTCTTAATGCGGGACTGCACTACTTGCGCCTTCTGTAAATAATGCCTAAGCGGTACCCGTTGGTCCCCCATTATTCCCTTTTTCTTATGTTAATTGAGAGCTGATTTGATGAGATAACCACCTTGCAGGGAGGTCTTATCCCTCCTGGCCAAACTAGGGAAACAATGGAATTTCGTGTATTCATTGAGATAGCTCTTTGTTATAAGCTACGGAAATGTGAAGCGTAAATCATACTTAATTTACATCATATAAGTAAAAAGCCCGCAAAGATTTTGCCGTATGATGTCTGAACGAGCGTTTATTAATTGTCCAAGCTGTGAATATAGCTGGCAACCATGATAGTCATGTATAGAATGAGTAGCGCCCTCATAGAAATAGAACCAAAAATAGAGTCGGATAAGCTTGAACAAAGAGCCCCCCCCAAAAAAAAAAAAAAAAAAAAAAAAAATCAACTTTATTAAAAACGATACTTTAACATTTTGGTTTGTACTCTGGAGAAAAGGAAAATAACAAACATTTTTGTTTACTAATGTATATATGCATGTACACATATCTGAATTGTTTTCTCTTTAACAATGGACTTGTTATTCATTTTGGAGTGTTATTTTCATTCTCACGCAGCTTTTTATCTTGGTATTTACCATGGTCTTTCTTATCTAATATAATCTTTGTAATGAGTGTTCTAGAGATGGACAAAAACTCTTGGATTACGCTTGAACAAAACATCTTTTTATGAATATTAATATAAGTTTGTCATAGTTTTTTGATACTCAGAATCAAAATGTAACACGATCGCAAAAACTTTCGAAAAAAGCAACCCAAGGCTATTTCAAAAGCCTTGTGGATTACCTAATACAATTTGAGAACATGAAAACGAGTATTACGTAATCCGAACGTGGTTTCTCTGCACAACGGGCTTTGGAAATTACCCTCGAATTAATATTGTTGTTAATATACCGTGTGAGCCAAACAAAAGTTTTTACTCGGAAAATTGTAATTTATTTTAAAAGTCAGCTATTAGCGAAATGTTATCATACATGTTTTGAAAGAGTGTTATATCCCCAATCGTTTGGTACCATTTGTGTGTGGTATATGTTCACATTAAATAAATAAAAATAGAAAAATAAATAATAGTGTGACTGATAGTGACTGTGTACGTGTTTTGATATGGGCGGCATGATAATTTTTTAGGTATGTTATTTGGATCTGCAACGACCGAATTAATACCCACATCCCAATTGTTTTATTCAAACATCACATGGGCAAGTCGATTTGTTCACTCAAGCGTGACCACATACCACATAAAAAGGATTTCAAATGATTTGTGATAGTACAGTCTTTCATAATATGTAGAATAATTTACTTTTCATAAATGATTTTTTTAAATAATTAGCATTTTTTTAAGTGTTAACTTTGATTTGAATCACACTGTAGTTGCGATCGTTTCATGATTACATTTTCAATTGTGTGAATAAAGGTTGATAGTTGCTTACATAATGATTGATGATATACATGTTAAGGGCATTGGAATTCCTTAAAGCATTGAAATACATGTACATGTACTTATCATATATTGCATATGGAGATAGCTTTGCACATAATGTATTTTTATATTTTTATTAACCCAATTCACTTTATCGTTTCTTTGCATATATTGTAATAATTCTACTGTACTTTCACTTATGGCCTATATACAATCATTCTACAAATGGCTAAAAACACAGCGAAGAGTAGAGAGAGTTGAACACATGCGCGTACGCAGCAGGGAGGGGGGGGGGGGGTGTCACTCCCCCCTCAATTTTTGTATATGTGTGTTTTTTAGGGAGAAAATAAATAAACCTTCAAATTTGTTTTAATTACAACAACAACAACAACAACAAATGCTAAAGGGAGACCAAATAAACTTACCTTACCCCCCCCCCCCACAATTTTCCAATTTCCGGGACCAAACCAAAATTGTGCTCTAACCTCCCCCCCCCCCCCCCCCCCCACGCTTATTCAATGGCTGGCTGAGTCGTTGCGAAATTTGTGGCGTGATTTTTAAATTTTAAAACCCCCTTCTTCGAAAAATTCCTGCGTACGCCACATGTATTGAAAACGACAGAAAATAAATAAATATGTATACACATTTATACATTAACAAAAATGTCATTGCTTCATATGTGTTTTATGCTTCATAAAAATCTCCATATTTTATGCTTAAAGGGACCCTAGCTGTCGGAAATGAAAATAAATTAGATGATTTATATATCAACGGAGATCTTATAGATCATAATATATATTACAGTAATATCAATTAAATTATACTGGGTGTCTCGTGGATTGTCTGTCTACTGAGCTGTAGCAAAAATGAAATGGGCTCTCTTTCATTGTGTATCGATCGATATAACGCTATTTTCAGGTTAGTGCCCAATCTGACCTATTTCATTTTGATCTTTATGTATGCACCACACGAACGCAATGCGACCTCCCATTACTTGCTTACTGCCGGCCGAAGATGGCGCGAGATTCCAAATCTCGTCTTCTCGACTTCTTGGGTACGAGAAGGTGAAAAGGCGAGATTCCAAATCTCGTCTTCTCGACTTCTCGGGTACGAGAAGTTATGAAGGCGAGATACCAAATCTCGTCATCTCGACTTCTCAGGTACAAGAAGGTAAGAAAGCGAGATTGCAAATCTCGTCTTCTCGACTTCTCGGGTACGAGAAGGTGAGAAAGTGAGATTCCAAATCTCGTCATCTCGACTTCTCAGGTATGAAATGGTGAGAAGGCGTTTTTCCAAACTCACCAAGTCGTATTGTTTTGGACGAGAAAGAGGGGAGGCGAGATGTCCAAACTCGCCTTGGCGCCTTATACAGTACGAGAAGGCGATTTGTTAGGGGGAATCCCCGATATTCACGAGAACCGCTATTCATAAGGACCACTTTTAATAATTTGAGAAAAGGGCCATTATTCGTAGGGACTGCTATTCACAATCAAAGAAGAGGGGCGCTATTCATTAAACGAAATGAGGGTCGCTATTTATGATAAAGAGGAGGGTCGCTATTCATAAAAAATAAAAATACTACTAGGCTAACTAATAAACAAAATGATAATAAGATAGCGAGATAAGGAACACCCCACGGCTGTGGCGTAGGCGGGGGGGGGGGGGGGTGGAACGTGGTGCAGTGGTGTGTAGCAGTGTTACCATCAAGGGACTGATCTATCATATCTCTAACCCTCAGCAAAGGAAGGAAACGACAGAGAAGGGGTTGTAGGGACTTCAGTTATTCACTATTTTCAAGCCTTTCGTATATATTTTGCACGATATATTTCCCATATAGGTAAGGAAGTTTGATTTTCAAAGTTTTAAGGCATTATGCAAACGGTAGCGGCCCCCGTACCATGTCTTTTTAAAAGTATATTAATTGTTTAGCTTTGATAATCCCCATAATCTAGCTAATATAATTTCCCTGTTTCTGTGGTGTCAAAAACAAAGGAAAACATAAGACACACAATAATCTTATCGTAATTTCTCCCCCTTGTGGGAAATATTGCCCCACAACCCTGCCCCGACTGAGCGTATCCAGGCTATGCCACTGAGACATTAGGTAGAACAAAGAGGCCCATTATCATAGCCATTTAAGGACTGAGATTGCTCTTTTAGAAACTAGTAATTTTGTATACGCCAATAATGTTTTTTATTTGTAGAAAGAAGCTTTTTAGTAGGATTTATGAAGCTACAAATTATATAGCCTTATAGCATATCCAGGAACCCAAGCCTGAAGCTCTACAATTTTAGCCAATGAAGAGTTTCAAGATTTTCGTTTTTCAATGAATTATCATACTTTGGGATCAGGCGCGCCGGAAGCAGTTTGGGATTGGGAGGGCAAACATTCCAGGGGGCTCACCTTCCAGGGGCAGTGACGTAATGAAAAAAAACGTTCGGAAGGGGGGGGGGCAGACGAAAAATCTGCATCACCCCCTTACCATCTTACACGTTACATTTTTCAAAGTGGAGTATTAACGATCAAGAAAGGCGTAGATTGGCGTGGGGTCCAGGGCGTGAGCCTTAGCAGGGGGTCAAGGGGCTGAGCCCCTTTAGGTATTTAATTACGGTTAGATGAGCACCCAGGTGCCCTCTTAAAGCCATTGACATGTTCCAGGGGGGGGGAGCCTCCAGAAGCTCAGAGGTTTTAATATTTAACTACGGTCAGATGAGCATCCAGGGGCCGCCTTAGGGCCCTTGGTGGGGTCCAGGGGGCAGAGCCCCCCGGAATCTCAGGGGTTTCAGGTTTTTAATTACAGTCAGATGAGCATCCAGGGGCCCGCCTTAGGGCCTTTAGTGGAGTCCAGGGGGCAGAGCCCCGGAAGCTCAGGGGTTTTAGGTATTTAATTACGGTTAGATGAGCATCCCGAGGCCCTCTTTAAGCCATTGACGTGTTCCAGGGAGGGGAGAGCCCCCAGAAGCTCAGATGTTTTAATATTTAACTACGGTCAGATGAGCTTCCAGGGGCCCGCCTTAGGGCCTTTAGTTGGGTCCAGGGGGCAGAGCCCTCGGAAGCTCAGGGGTTTTAGGTATTTAATTACTGTCAGACGAGCATCCAGGGGCACGTCTTGGGGCCCTTGGTGGGGTCCAGGGGGAAAAGTCCCCCGAAGCTCAGGGGTTTTAGGTATTTAATTACGGTCAGATGAGCACCCAGGGGCCCGCCTTAGAGCCCTTGGTGGGGTCCAGAGCCCCTGGAAGCTGGGTTTTAGGTATTCAATTACGGTCAGATGAGCATCCAGGGGCCTGCCTAAGAACCCTTGGTGGGGTTCAGGGGGCAGAGCCCCTGGAAGCTCGGGGGCTTTAGGTATTTAATTACGGTCAGATGAGCATCCAGGGGCCCGCCTTAGGGCCCTTGGTGGGATCCAGAGGGCATAACCCCCGGAAGCTCCGGGTTTTTAGGTTTTTAAATACGGTCAGATGAGCATCCAGGGGGCAGAGCCCCCGGAAGCTCAGGGTTTTTAGGTATTTAATTACGGTCAGATGAGCATTTTTACCTTATTTGTGACATTGGCAGGTCACTTATTTTTTCTCCCCGTCTTTCTTTTTTTTCTTCTCTTTAATATACTTTTTCAAAATGTGAGGGGGGGGGGGGGGGGGGTGACGCTCGAGCCCAGCCACTTTGCAGACCATGATGGTTTCTAAATAAGCGTATTTTTAGCCCGACTGCGCATTAGGGAATTTCTGATTTTCCAAAAAATGCATAAAAAGGTATGGCCTCCAAAAAAATACCGAAAAATCATGTCATAACAGCAACATTTGCAAATCACTGGTATCGAATTAGAAATACACCCCTCATCAGTATGCCAGCGTTCAGGGGCTCATGTCTTCTCACCCCTATAACAAAAAAACAGACACGCTTTCCCATTTTCGCACAATATGTCCACGATATGCGCGTATCGCTATTATAAAGACCTCCGTTGATAAATACCGTATAGGTGGCATGCGCAATGTTTATGAAATTTAATTCCTGTGAACTTTTCTTTTCTTTGAATAATATTGTATATGTGATTTAATTTAGGTTGTTATTATTGTTATGTTCTTTTGGGTTAAAAATACAAACATGCATGTTTACTCCTTTACTGTTTTTTTTTTTTGGAGGGGGGGGCGTTTTTTTTTTTTTTTTGGGGGGGGGGGCAAAAATGCCTTTTGCCCCCCCCCCCCCCCACTTCCGGCGCCTATGTTTGGGATACCATCAATATTAATAGACCTACCTTTATTCATCCACAATCTTGATTTCCTAACACCGGAAACACACTAAGTTGGACCGGACCATGAACCTAGTTATTACCCAGAGAGGGGTAGTGAGAGAGGCACTTTAAAATTGTGTTTTGTTTGGGGGATAGGGGGCTTGAGCACTCTCGGACCTTGAATGTCTTTGTGTCATGTAGCGTACAAATAGGTAATGCAATCCCACTATGATTTACTGTTTGAGTTCTATAATATTTCAGATATTAAAAACCGATAGCACGCTTTAATATTTATTTATTCAACTAAACAATTGTCTTTCTCTGTATTCACATTACGAGGTATAATTCATGGAAAAACGGAAGTCTTGAAACTCTTCAATGCTGAAATTGAAGAGCTTCTGAATGCCCCGATATGGCTACGGCTAATTTTGTACATCCACAAGTTCTACTAAAAGCTACTTTCTACACAATATTTGGAATCTACATTGCTCATCATTTTGTACCCGAGAAGTCGAGAAGACGAGATTGGTAATCTTGCCTTCTCACCTTCTTGTACATGAGAAATCGAGAAGACGAGATTTTGAATCTCGCCTTTTCATCTTCTTGGACCAAAAAAGGCCGAGAAGACGAGGAATTATCTCGTCATCTCGTTAGACACATTATCGTTGATAACGCCATCTTCTGCGGCTTGAATCATTATTATTGTAGAGAATATAATATAACGAACCGGCCAGATTTTGGACTATTTATTGTCAAGTATAGGAGATGAGATGGAATTGACTCATGTCAAAGAGATAGAGAAAGAGTGACAGAGTTACCGAAAGAGAGAGATAGATAGAGAGAGAGAGATAATAGTGAGAGGGAGAGAGAGGGAGAGAGAGAGAGAGAGAGAGAGAGATGACCATGGTGGTTAATGGAGGGCCATGCCGCAAATTAAGTCTGAACAAGTGGTCGGCTTGCATAGTCACAAACTATAAGCACACAAGCATACAACCTTAATAATTGTTAGACATATTTTATCACATTACGCCATATGCGCATATGCTCATTTTTGAAATAGTTGCAACGTACTAGCTCAACCCCGCCCCTCCCCCACTCATTGTTATTTAGGGTACGCATATATGCTTGTTCCCTCTTTTTGAAAGCACCCTATCTGAGGACTGCCAACATTTCCGAACCCCCCTTTCGCGGGCTTTTCGCGGACTCTTCCTGCCTTGGAGACCCCGCTAAATCATGAAAAATGCTCAATGTACCCCCCTAAATTCGGAATAATTTCTCAGGAGTCCAAAGAGATGACAGAAAAAACACCCCCTTTTTAAAGAAATCTCCGGGTGGAAAGTTAATACACCCCTTTTTTTTTACAATTCTCGGGCCGGACTTTGTCGCACGAAAAGTACCCCCGGTTTACTGGACATTTTGGTAACACGCATGGGTCCGTCCGTTCTCGGAGTGGGGGGGGGGGGGGGGGGGGAGCTCAACTTAGCTCGATTAGGAAATGCCGAGATGGGGATGGAGCTATAGTAATATGAAACCCACCACCTGTATCTCCTCGTGAGAAATAATAGCAATACAGAGAAACTAGGAACCAATTTGAGTTGGTTTTAGCAGCATGAATGTATTGAGGGAGCAAATAATGTCCCCTTTCGCGGCGCCCCTGAAAGCGACGTCATCAAATAAAGAGGAAGCGTTTTATAATTCTCCGCTCCGGTGAACGCAAAATACGCATACACGTCGACCTGGAATCAATCCAAAATTACGTGGCGAAAAAGTGTACCAGCACTGTATACAGCGTACATGCACAACAATCGCCGCAGTCATCATCACTGCACTAACGTTAGTACACAGAGCCCAAGTTCGAAAGACCGTACTTCGTATAATCAGAAGCCATGACAGGTAAATTATCAGTTTCTTTAAATTTGTAGCATGATACGTACTTGTATATTGATACCTACACGTACCACATTTTCGCTGACATTTATGGGTCGGAATCTTTAATGTAGACAAAATACGCTCTACGTACATGACTACATGTTTGCATGCATAGTATAGTACGGTAAAAGTAACATTTGTTTTTTATATACGCGCGGCGCCAGCGGGCAGATGACAGAGTGCAGTGTATATGGTTCAAATTGCAGGACCTGAAATGCAATGGCATACATATTTGGATAAATAAATTAGGCTGTCACAAATACGCAATTCTTCCTCCAATTCTCTCAACCGTTTTTCCATAAAATAAGACATAAAACAGGCTTTTCAAAATCTGTCAACACTTGATATGCTGGGAATGGTAATATTCACTCATTGAAAACGCCATATAAAAACAACAACAACAACAATTAGCTATTTATTGTCGCTTTTATCTTCGCGACCGTTATCTCTGGACAGCTCAGAGCTTGTCAAAGTCCACAGTAGCCTGCCTACTACAATTTAAGGTTGGTTGCATGAAGCTTGAACTACATCTTATAATTCCCCCACTTACCAACCAATGAACGTTTTTTCTTTATCATCCTAATTCCTAAACATAATTTGTGAATGTACTCATTGACAGCTCAGTACAATAAACTGGAGAATGGTCATGACTTGGAGAGTGGAAAGGCATCACCATTCTTAGATGACCCAGATACAGACCAAACGTTTAATAAGGTGAGATGAATTTTCTTTGTATATATATATTTTGTTTTAATGACAATTCCAGAAAAACACCACACATTTATTGAATTTAAGTAGTTGTAAGAAAACAAGAACAACAACCAATGCCTGGGGAATACTCAAAATTAATATCAATTTCTGTTTTAGAGCTCCCATCATTGTTTTGTTGTTTGAAGAAACAAAGAAACATCAAAGAAAAAGAAACAAAAACAAAGCAAAACACAGTATTTAATTGACTCCTGACTATATACCATGGCAATGCCAGGGCAATAATCATTTTAGGTTCCATAGCAAGAGAAGTTAATACTTATGAGGCTACCCTGGGGAAAAAAAAAAAAAAATTGTTTTTTCAGTTGTTGTCATGATTATCATTGGTTTTGTTTTTGTCTAAATTATAATAATTATAATCATTATTATGGTAACATTATTATCATAATTATAATCATCGTTATTTTATAGTACTTACATTATTATCTCTATTTTTTGGTGTTATTACAATTATTGTGATTATTATTTGTATTATTATTATCATTATCATCCTTAATATTATTATCAAAATGTTATTTTGATAATTGTTTATCATTATTATCATCACTATTATTAATTATTAATTAAAAATTATTGAAATTACTGTTATTATCAATGTTATCCTTATTATTATCAGCATTATAATTACCATTATTTAATATCATTATCGTTATCATCAGCATCATCGTTATTATTATCATGCATTATAATCCACATACTTAGAATCTTGCTCTACGATTGGTCAAAAGTAAATCACATGATGAAATATACATACTATCTGCCTAATTACATGTCATACTTAAGGTACCACAAGCTCAGACCATTGGTCAGTCACGGTATGGCCAGCAGCCGGATGACCATCTTCTATTTGCTATCCTCAGCGCTCTATTCTGTTGTATCCCGTGTGGAATTGCAGCCATCGTCAAGTCCGTTGATGTAAGTTCATACTATATACGACAGTCAAACCTGTCTATAGCGACCGCCCAAGGGAAACAAAAAATGGCCTTTGTAGACAGGTTCCTTTAGTACATGATTCTATGAGAAACCATTTTCAAGGGAAACAACAAGTGTGGCCTTTGTAGACAGGTGGCCACTAAAGGAGGTTTGACTGTAGTAGTATACTTTACCCTCTATTACTGCTTCTACATTACTACTTCTATTTCAATTACTGCCAGTAATTTTACGAGTACTTCTAGTGCTATCTACCACTTCACCTACAAGAATTATGCTTTATACAACAAATTGTTGCTACTTAGTTTAAGGTAACTCTTGAGACTTACTTGTCAACAAGGTGATTTAGTAAGCATTGTGTAGAAAAGAAATATAAGTAATATATATATATATATATTGCTTTTAATTCAGAGCACTATAATTAAACCAGGAACCTAAGTAGAAGTGGGGAGGGGGATATGCACATCCTGCGTAATTTTTTGTTGCATGACTATTCTGTGTTTGATGCAATGGATTTTTAATAAGACAATTAACCTTACTCTCTAAACAAAGGGGAGTTAATTTTCACTCTATTTTCACTTTCTTGGGAGTGGCGTCAGGGATCACTTGTTTAGGAGTGAATATCGATTGATTTTCGAGTGCTCTCTAAGAAGAGAAGAATTAATGTTCACTCTATTGACACTATTACTCTCTATACTATAGGAGTTATGTAAGTGTTTACTCAATATTTTGTTTAGAGAGTACACATGGATATTGGTTCCAGAGACATTTCATCTGCAAATTTGTCACTATTTTAATATGATTATATCAATATTCTGACAAATAAATGAAATAATTGTTTTTTTCTTTTCTCAAATCATATTGAATTTGATATTTAATGAAATTGTTTAAATCATTGTTTCCTGCTTTCTTGAATAAAGAAGTGATAAAACACCTTTTTGAGAAGAATGTAAAAGAAAAAAAAATATTAACGTTGCTGTTGGAAGAAAAACATGTGATCAATTTAGCCCTTTGAAGAAAAAAAACCTGTTCTAAAAGGATATACAGTAACTGTGAATATATCATTATTTAAATAATTTTCTTAACCCATGGAAGAAAGTAATTAGTGAGTTAATAGTTCTACTACTACCCCCACAACCACTATTACTACTACTTCTACTACTATACTACTTCTTATACTACTATACTACTTCTTCTACTACTACTATACTACTACTATACTATTTATACTACAACTCCCACCACCACCATTACTACTACTGCAACTACTACTACTCCTAGTGTTTCTACTACTACTATACTACTTCTTCTACTACTATACTACTTCTTCTACTACTATACTACTACTATACTATTTATACAACTCCCACCACCACCATTACTACTACTCCTAGTGTTTCTACTACTACTATACTGCTTCTTCTACTACTGCTACTACTACTATACTATTTATAATGCAACTCCCACCACCACCATTACTACTACTGCTACTACTACTACCTTCTTCTAGTATTTCTAAAACTTAGTACAACTACTTCTTCTACTACTATACTACGTCTTCTACTACTGCTACTACTACTACCTCCTTCTAGTATTTCTAAAACTTAGTACTACTATTAAACTACTACTACTACCAATACTATACTATTACTACTGTCACTACTACTACTACTACTATTTTGTATCTGTTATATTTCCTCCCTGCTCAGGTTCGTAATAAATGGCTAGTTGGTGATGTCGTAGGAGCTACCCAGTCTTCAAGGGCTGCTAAGCGATATTCGGTATGCAGTCTGGTATGTGGGGTGCTCTTCTTCTTGACTTATCTTGGTCTCCTTGTGGCTTTCTACATGTACACCATGTCTGCTATGCAGGAGATAAATCAACTTGGACAACCCGGTAACATGGACCAACTCCAGCAGCTGCAGCAGTTACAGAACCAGCAGTAAACTCAGCTTGCCTAGCTTAATCAGCTTGGACAACCCGGTATCATGGACCAACTCCAGCTGATGGACTCGTTGCAACAGTTGCAGAACCAGCAGCAAACCCAGCTTGGCTAGCTTAAACTCGGACAACACGCCCAACAGCCGGCAGGCCTTTAACCTTATACCTCTTAATTCAGTAACATAGACCAACTCGGTCACACAAAACAGACACAACAAACCCAGCTTGGCTAGCTTAATCTTAGACAACACGCCCAACAATCTTTAACCCAGGCCTTTAAAGGTACTATGTCCCTTTTGCAGCCAACCTCAAATTCTGTAGAACTTTGCAGGAAATATGAATATGTCATGTATGTCCTATCTGTGAAATTTAAACGTTAGCAATGTCCTCATATTCAAATTATGCAAGGAAACCCGTTTACTTGCTAGACTTCACTGTCAGACACTATTGAGTGACTGACTGGCTTTTTTTCTTCTTTGGTAATAACATACATGAAAAGAGTTGTAAAGGGTACATGAGCATTCGTCTACATCAATAACCCACTTCTTGTGATGGCCAAGATTAAACTGATTGAATCTGTGCGCAGCATAAAACGTATGACCATTCGGTACAATTGTCTGAAAATCAAGACTATTACTTTTGGGCTCTATAGCCCTAAAGTCGATTTGACAACTAATAGTCGTTATTTTCCCACTTGAAGACATTTTCAAGCCCCACCTTTTTTAGGGAAGTTCTAAATTAGTATTATCTTTCAAATGCAGTTGGAATTTAACTTTTTCATTTGTTGGGCCTGCAAATGGGACATAGTACCTTTAACCTTATACCTTTAATTTAGTAACATAGACCAACTCGGTCACACAAAACAGACACAACAAACCCAGCTTGGCTAGCTTAATCTGAAAAATCAAGCCCAACAACCTTAAAAACACGATTTGACTCAGTAACACGTACCATTATAGATCCTATTCCCTTCCTAAAGACTTGCTCAGAAATTGTGCTGTAAAGCGTCGTAAAAGAGCTGTATGAAACAAAGGAATTGCATATATTCACTGAGCTAGCTCTTTGTTATAAGATACGCAAATGTGAAGCTTACTATACTTTACGTCATATAAGTAAAAGCCCACCAATATTTTGCGGCATGATGTCTGAACGAGCCTTTAAGCTGCCAGCCATGATAGGCATGAATATAATGAGTAGCGCCCTCATAGAAAAAAAAACTAATGAGTCGTAAAAGCGTAAACCCAGAGCCCCACAAAACATGGTCAACTTAAAACAAAAAAACACTTAAAAATTGGTTTGTACTTAGGAAAAATATATAAAAAATAACAACAAACAAAAACGTTCACAAATGTATATAATTCATGTACATAATCTCTGATATTTACAATGGAACTTGTTATTCATTTTAGAGTGTTTCTTTCATTCTCACGCAGCTTGTTATCTTGGTATTCATCATGGTCTTTCTTATGTAATATAATCTTTATAATGAGTCTTCTAGAGATGGACAAAGACTCTTGGACGACGCTAGAACAAACGATTTTGTGTTGTCAATGTATAATTAAGATGTTATGTTATGTTTATACTTGGTGTTAAAATGTAACACAATCGCAGCTACTTTTGAAAAAGCAACACAGGGTCATTTCAATAGCCTCGTGTATGTGTCGCGTAATGAAATGTGCGAACAATGAGTATTACGTAATGATTCAAACATGATTTCTATGTACAACCCCGACGTGGTAAGGTAAAGAAATTACCCTTGAGTTTTTTTTAAATAGTTGCGATCGTTTTATGATTTCATTTTCAAATGTGTAAATATTTGTTCATAGTTGCTAAAATAATGATTGATAATATACATGTTAAGGGTACTGAAATCACTTATTAGAGTGAAATACACGTACATGTACTTGAAATATATATTTTCTATGGAGACGGCTTTGCACATAATGTATTTTTCTATTTTTACTCAGGCGGTTCACTATAATTACTGTTTCTTCGCATATATTGTAATATTGCTACCGTACTTTCACTTAGGGCTTATTTGATAATAATCCTAGTAAGTAGGATCGATTACAATCATTCATGGCTGAAAACACAACAAAGAGCGAATAAGAGTTGAACATGACATTGTATTGAAATCGACAGAAAATAATAAAATATGTATATGCACGTATACTTTGTAATGCTTTCATTAGTTCATATCTATTTTGTACTTTAAAAGGTGCTCCTCATTTTATATTTAAAGAGACCCTGTCGTTAGTGAAAATGAAATAGATGAATTATATATCAACGGAAACCTTACAGATCATATAGATTACAATAATATCAATTTTATTATACTGTGTGTCTCGTGAATTGTCGGTCTCTATTAATGCATGTAGGTCTTGTGGATTATTGTCTGTCTAATGAGATGTAGCCAACTATGAAAGAGGATCTCAATGTTTCTGATTGAAATGTCCTTATTATTTTTCCTTCTGTTCTTCCTCCTCTTCTCCTTCTCTTTCTCCTTCTTCTTCTCCTTCTCCTTCTTCTTCTCCTCCTCCTCCTCCTCCTCCTCCTCCTCCTCCTCTTCCTCCTCCTCCTTCTCCTTTTTTCCTTCTTGTTATTCCTCTTTATCTGCTTCTTTTTTTTTCTCCCTCCGTTAGAGTAGGAGATTAGCAGTTATTTCCAACAATATCAAAGTCGCAAGTTTCAGACCTGTCATTCCATCTCACTTTATCACCTTCGACCCAAACCCTCCCCCCCCCCCCCCCCTCTCCCTCTCTCGCTCTCAATTTCTCTCTCAATCTCATGTTCCTCTTCCTTGTTGTCCTTCCCTAGTATTGAATCATTTCACTTTATCTTCATCTTACCCTCTACCTTTTCTCCTCTATAATTGTGTTGCATTATGTATGTCAACCTTGCTATAAATTGTATAATTGCAATGACGACCTCCGTCATTGCCTTGTTTTCGTTCACATTCTGCCCCATTAATATACTTATCCTCCTTATCCTTATCGTCCGGAATCCCATTCGTTTTGCACGTAGTGTTTGTTATTCCTAGTTAGGTACTTTCCTCAAGTCCTTTTCCTTTCAAATTTCGTAGGCATCATCTCTAGCATCTCATCAAGGTCACCTACTTTTCGATTTTCGAAATCACTCATGCATAAACGTCCAGGCGCCATTTCGTCCGTTTCTGGCCCAATTTAAGGCCTTTCTATCATCCTTCCTATCTCAACTATCCTAGATCCTACAAACTTCTAACAAATTCCTCTAGATAGTCTAAGAGATGTTCTTTAATCTGCGACGCATAACCTGTCCTTCGAAATGCTATCTTCATACTCAAAATTCAAATCTGAAACCGACTCCGTCAACAATCTCTCAAATTCTTGAAAAATTGACCCCTAAATAATCTAAAACTGCCATAACTTTCTCATATAATGTCCGTTTTGTATTTAAATCTTACAGTATCTTTATCTCATAATTGCACATAGCCATGCCAAATTTCAAGCTCCAATGGCTTTGCACAACATAAATAGCGCCCTCTAAAGTTCTGGGAATTGGCTTTCTTTCTGTGGCCGTATCTCCATTATGGCTTGGCAAACCCGTACCCTTTTTTGGATTTAGATACTTGAAGATATGCCCTTTCCAGCCATATACAAAATTATATACTCTAATACTGACCGACTATCAGAAAAATGCCCTCCAAATTCGCCATTTTCAAGAGAATTCCAAAATAACTTCAACTTGCTCTAAAACAGCGATCTTTATACCTACATCAATGAAACTTGGCAGACATATGTATCCATATACGTGACAACTGTTTGCTAAGTTTGGTAAAATTCAAATATGTCAGCGCAAAGTTATCGCCAAAAATGATGAATTTACTACGCATTACGTAATAGCGCGTTCAATGCGTGCAATACATTGCGCGCAGTTAACAATGGTGTCAAACTGACCGCAATGAAGGGCCCTTTCGAATGATATCAAGTATAATATATGTTCACACAGAAAATTGTGAGTAAATCGCATTTGAACAAAGGTCACTACACGAATTCCGCCGAGTTTCCGCCCGAATCTAACACGTATCGTCTAAGACGTCATTTTTTCAGACTACTTTTCGCCCCCTAAACGTCCTTATTTTTCCTTGAAAATTTGCAGTGACATGCCAAGTTCTAATACGCAGGGCACCTCTTGGCCAGATTTTTAAAATTGGTCAAGGGGGTCATTTAAGACGCCATTTTGTCCTATAAATCTATTTTACATCACGTGTTTCGATAGGATTATGATTAAAAAAAGAGAGTAGTTTACAATAACAACCATGAAATTCTCTTTCTAATGATACCAAATACGGCCCATAAAAAGACATGAAGAGAGAGAGAAAAAACAATTTATCTCCGGTAATAATACAGATCATGTACGTTTTGCGCCCATGCATTACACGCATTGTCTATGGGGCATATCGGGTTCACGCTATGGGCCCCAGAAAGATCTTGATTGCAATGACGAACATGCACCAAATCCAATTGGTCTTTGCACGCAGTGCTTGCGAGCCATTTCTAGGTTCTTTCCCCTATCCCAATTTCTTTCAAACTTCGTAGGCATAGTCACTACCATCCCATCAAGGTCACTGTTGAGGCCTTTCTTTCGCCCTACCTATCTCCAATATCACAGAAGCTACAGACTTCGTACAAATTGCTCTGGATAGTCCGAGAGAAGCTCTTTCGTTTGACACGTAAAACATGGCGTCATTGCACGCACATCGTTGTGACACGATTGCATTTCTAGTTGCAAGTTTGCAACAGAGAGAGAGAGAAGAGAGAGACAGAGAGAGAGAGAGAGTAGAGCAAGAGAGGGGGGGGGGGGCGATTTGTTTAATTCAGAACAATGAAGAAAGATGCAGAGAAAAGGCATATTCATTATCATTATTGATTTAAAGAGTAGTAGCAGTAGTAACACTAGCAGCAGGGGCTTCATTTTTTTAAGGAGGATCGTGCCCCCCCCCCCAAACAAAAAATAATATGAAAAGTGAAGACAAACATGTAAAGCAAATACTGAATAAAGACTGCAACACACTTTTAGGCTCTGGAGGACCAAAGAGTGCAGCGTTTAGACTTGTAAAATAATATGCACAAATCTTCTCTCTCGGTCGCTACGCTCCCCCACATAATATCCTTAAAAATGTACAAGTACTGTTTTCCGTTTTTATATCATAGTTTTGCTAAGGAATGTAACATTTTGATACAACAAGACTTCGAAAAACCTGTGAGGGGGTATTTACTTCCGTCACCTTTGCCCCTTTCGTTGACAAGCTATGCTCTCTCGTCACTCGCAATGCGTCCCCCGGTCATAAATCGCCGACCCTGACTAGCAGAAATACTGAAATAGTATTATCTGTACTCAAGTGCGACCTAGCTCCCGAAGGGGGGGGGGGGGGGGGTGAGGAGGGGGTGGGGCACAGTGCTCCTTTTTACATAGGAAAAGTGCCCTTCACTTTTGATAAAATGCATTTATTAAAATCTGATCTCCCCGTGCCCCCCGTGGCTACGCGCCTGCACTTAGGCACTGTTTGCTATAAAGAGGGCGCAAGTAACTATAAGTAGTGCAGTGGGAAAGTGGGGAATCTCCTTTAAAATATATGAACTAGTACCAGTATGCATGTCTCTCCAAATTTTGTCAGCTTTCTTTTTACGTGCACTACAATAGTTTGCTTTGTAGCTTGTATTTTCATTTTAAGGATTATATTGGATGCCTGGAAGCCGCCTGGATCTCATGCGATTACAAAGGAACCTCGAACAGACTTCCAACATATTCCATATCGATGTAAACCCCTACTAATGCAAAGAGGAAACTTAATTAAGATTTAAATGCCATTGAATATGTTAAACATTTCTCGAGAAAAATGTGTATGAATGCTATAAGACAACCATGTCTTAACTAGAGATAACGCCCTCTGGATTCGAAAAGACGCACATTTGTCGAGTCGCTTAGCCATAATTAATATGCAACAAATAACTTTAGTTTAATTCTACATCGAGATACATGTAATCATGGTAAGTGTGGTGGTGGTGGTGGTGGTAGTGCTGACGATGATAGTAATAATTAAACAAATTCTTCAGATGTAGCGTCATTGCACTTCCGTAAACTAGATATTCATCAAAGTTGTACAAACAGAAAAGAAAAGAAAAGAACGACAGCAACATCAACAAAACGAATTTGTTTGGTTTGTCTAATTTTCTTCAAAGCCGGTATGACCTTCCCTCAGGGGGGACGGGCGTCTTTCAAAGTGGGGGAGGGGAGAACCAGCAAGCAATTTCGAAAGTAAAAATTGACACTTTTGTGTGGGTATATACCTAAACAAATATGAGTTATTGGGTGGGGGGGGGGGGGGAGGGGTCGAGGGGCACCTTGCCCCATTGCTCCTCGGAGGCACCGCATATACGCCCTTGTTGTTGTTGAGTATCGATGCTGGTCATAATGTCGTCTAACGGTCGCTTTCATCTACCATTAAAACAAATACGCAACACACACAAAATAAAAAAAAAAATTCTGATAGAGAAACTAGGCTAAGCTTCCAAATCAAAACCCAACGGGCTCACAAAATTACATAACTTCAGAATTTACTTCTATATTTTATTATGATTACAATTGTTTTAGAACATATATCCTGAAAGACGTCGGCATTATAGGCCTACATTTTCTTTGTTTCCCCTTCCCTCTCTCTTAACTATACGTCTGTTCCCCGCATCCGGCCCCGATAAACCACCGGCCATAATTGGGTCTGATTTGCCTGTTTCGTTATGGGGGAATAATCCGAAAGACACCATAAATAGCTAGTGGAGCCTTCTTGTTTGCTTTATTTCAGATTTATTGGAAATGATACATCTCACATACATGCATTTAGACAGGGAGTTGCCCCTTTTACGCCTTTTCTTATATGCGGTGACGCATTAATGTCAACTTTACATACGGCAGCTATTCTCTCCTTATGATTGCAGTACCAGAAGCAAAATTCTTGAACTCGTAATTGAATAAGGGTTGTCGCTATATTAGGCAGACCAGAGGCAGACCAGAGGCGGCCCACCGAGGGGGTGGGGGGGGGGGGGACCTCCACTTTTTCAAGTATTCCCCAAATGCTCCCTTCTTATTTTAGATAAGTGCCATTTTTTTTCTTATAGGTGCCCGTTCCCGGGCATTGTTGCCTCTATTCAAATCTACGAGATGCCTCTTTTAATTTTACAAGTGTTCTTTTTCTTTATAAGTGCTCCTTTACCTTTTTAATAAGTGTCCCTTTTCGATTTTGATAATTGTCACTTTTATTATGACACGTGCCCATTTTTCTTTTTAATAAGTGCCCCTTTTAATTCCGATAAGCATCCCCCTTTCCCTTATTTTCAATGCTTCTATTCACCTCTATTCACCTCTGATAAAATCCCCCATTAAATCTGAAAGGTCCCCCCTTTTCCGGTGCCATAAGCAGGCGCTTATCCAGGATTTCTTAGGAAGGGGGGGGGGGGGGGGGGTAGTGGGCAATACAATTGTTTCCTGTATTTTGACCCCCGACAATTTGAAAGTCGCGCCGACCGATAGTGAGCGCTTTTTTTTTTGTTTTACTAAACACCCCCCCCCCCCCCCCTTGAGCAAAGAAGATAAGGTAAATTTGTGGTCACAATTTTGTTTTGTTTCCTTTTTTTTCGAGAGCAAAACAAAAAAAAGTTGGGGCCCCCTCCCCCTAAGAAATCCTGGATCCGCGCCTGTGTCGCAGCCTAAAGTCAGTAGTCATATTTTGGGGGCCGACGCGTCGATATTCCCCCCCCCCCCCGTCCCCCCGGATCGCCGCCCCTGCATGCAGTCATTGATACTACTTCGAAACAGCAATTTAGTCAAGAAAAAAAAAAAATGAAAATGACACAAACACAAAAACAAATGAAGAAAAAGAAGAAGGGAAGGACAAAAAAAAAAACCGAAAAACTCCGGCCCTCGATCCCCCCCCCCCCCAAAAAAAAAAAAACTCATGACGAAATGATTTCAGATACGGTATACCAATATCAATGACATTTAAGCGCATTATGTGGACCCAGACGAGACCACTCGTTCTTTTTATTAGTCTCTGGGAAATTGTGTTATTTTAGGTTCAAATTCGAAATAGGCCAATTAACAAAATGTCAACACTGCCCCCGAAGTTTATCCAGCTCAAGACAATGAGAGTATCTGCGCTATGCGCAATCTGATGTGTGTGCTGATTTAAGTTCAAAAGATGAATAGGTGCCCGATATCGACCACACAGTAGGCCTACATAGATCGAGAGACGAATTTGTACTAGGATTTTGCATTACTAGTACGTCCGGATTAATGAGTGTCTCTTGCTTTCATCTTACGTGAGACAATAAGGAGCACTTATCTTTATCATCCTCTGAAAGTGAGTAAGAATTAGTGTATTAATCGTTCGTAAAATATAGCTTTATTAACAAAATAATAGTAAATGTTGTCAAAATCTGTACCTTCAGTCCCATCAATATGTTTTCATGGTGGAATGTAGACTACAGAAGAGGAGGCGGCGCGGAAGAAGAAGAAGGACTGAGGAGGCCGAGGAGCTGAGGAGGTGGAGGGATATCTGATTTAGCGCTTAAAGCCTATCAACACTAGTGTGGCTAGGAGGGATTAGACCACACAGCGAGGTCACTGGCATGTGGCTATCTCATCAACTCAGCTCTCAAATAACATAAGAAATAGAGGATCATGGACATATGGACATGTCACGGGGATCTGCGTGCACACATTATTTGTTATGAAGGTTGCTGGTTTAAAGTGTTATTGCCTTGCTAATTTAGTAATTAAGTAAGATTGTTGATCCATTTTTTAAAACAAATGATAGACTCTACAGGTTTTTGTTTGTGACGTTATGGCGATGCAGCGCTATTTGGGTATTCACAATGGCACAAATAAAACTTGGCAGCGCCTTATGATTTTGATTGCACCAAGGCATAGACCTCTAGTGACTAGTGCTGCATCGACCATAACACACTCACACCCGGCGTGTATTATTTGTACATGTATAATGAGATTGACAATGATAATTGTATGTTTAATTGTAAATGGTATGCGTTACATTATGAATTATGTTATGGCTTGGCATAACTTGCTCCAAAATCATATCGTTACTGTAAATTCTACAGTTATAAGTCAGTTATGTTAAATTTATTACTCATTGCGGATATAGTTTCAAAAATAATATCGCTAGTGACATTCGTTTGTCTCGCAATGTATGGTCAACAAGGGATCCAAAGAAGTGTAGCAGTGGCACACAAAACGTTGTGATCTTTTAGATCCCTTGTTGACCATACATTGCGAGACAAACAAATGTCAATTTATGATCGATATACATGTAAATCAGTTCTCTAACTTCCAGCTAACTCCAGTGAGCTACACATTTAATGTTACATGCACTATCTTGAATAATTGTCATGCTTTAGTAAATATATGTAAATGCCATGTCAAGTATCAAGACAAAATAGTCTACTGCAATGCAAGGGCACTTATTTCACTGTATTGAAAAGACAGCAAGAGACTCAAAATATGAGATAAGGTCTGTGAACATGTACAATTGTACATGTATACATGTGTACACAGTCACATGTATGCAAAGACTTGGGAGGTTGGAACTTGAAACCTTGAGAGAAATTAACAAGACTATTTTTGTCTTGAAAGAAATAGGTGTGTAGTGTAAACATATTATACATGTAAGGGATGTGCTATTTCACAACAATGGATGCTGTAAAGACCAGGGTATTGTTTCACAAAACATGGTTGGTAACTTGGTACAAATTTGCTGATGTCCCATTGAAACGCATATTAATTTATAAAACATGTCTGTATTAACTTGTATCTGTGTGACAGTTTTGTGAAACACAGCCCAGGAATCCAAATAGGCAGCATGAAAATCAGTTTGATTTAATGGTTTGTGATAATTTACATGCATTCCAAAAATTATGATGCAATTAAAAAAACCTAATTATCCTTTTTTTCATGAAGCGTCTTGAGCATTTAATTAAAATGGATAATGGCGCTATATAAATCTCATGTATTATTAATAAAAAATCATGAACTAGATGATGATGATGATGATAAAAATGATGATAATGATTTTTAAAATATTATTATAAGTAGTACTTATTTTTGTATGATTTTATTAGAACAGAGTACACGTACATGCATGTTTTGTCATTTACATAGACTTACAAAGAAGTTTCTATGACAATATTGGAAATATCCGAAAAATGGCAATCTATTCAAAGCATTGATGTATTGAAAGTACATATACATGCATGAACATACATGTACATGTACATGCTTTTCTTTTTAGATAGCTTATTTTCTTTAAATGATCTTTATTGAAAAACAAAACCCCCAAAACATTGATGACTTTTTTTCTTAGCATTCTGAGTTCGTTTTTATTCAATCCTTTTCTCCTTTTCACAGACAGCCATTGAGGTGCTAATATACGGTGCTGCTTCTGCCTGGTCTTCACAATGATGTCACATGCCATTTCATTCACTGTGTGTTCAGCGTGAGAATTTCAGAACATAGAGCTTCAAAATGTCACTTTCTTCCCTTTCGTTGCCTGGAAATGTATGCAGAGTTGTAGGTAAGTTTGACTGCACATGTAACATTAAAGGGTTGCTCAGATATATGACGTGGTAAAACACCGCAAACAAAGCTGCTACTGTTTTTTTTCTTACATGACGTGTATAAGAATGGCACAACAAAATGACACAACAAGAGTCCTTCGCGTAATGCTTAAAGATAAACTTTAGTAGTGGTAATGCGATTGCACTGTGAAAGAAAAGGTGTGGAAAGGATCAGAAACAGTTGATCATGTAGCATGTAAGTATTGGTGTACACTGCAAGGTTCTGGAGTCATCAAAATCATCATCAATTTGGCAGAGTTTTGGTAAAGTAACAATCACTTACACAGAAAGATGTATATGGGACAACACACATGGTGTCGGGGCTAGTACTACCCTGATTTTCTTATCTTTCTATGCTCATTACTCAGCCAGTATAAATTTTCTTGCAAAATTGTTTTGCACATTACATTTATTTGTAAGTTTGAACATTCAGTGTAAGTTTCGTTAGATTCTGTGAGAATTTTTTTTTTATTTTTTACCAGAACTCAATCTTTAATGTAAGCTCTTTGCTATAAAAAAAAGATATAGAAATGTGAAACACAGCACCTTTGTCCCTGTCATATCTGAACGAGTCTTAAAGGGATCGTTTAACATTGTTAAATCTGAGATACACGGCCCTACATGTTATCAGTGTCTGTGATATGATGTAATATTGAAGCCCTAAAAAAATTGCGCTTCAAAATGATCAAGAAGTGCCTCAAAAAAGTAAAAATCTTTGAGTGACCGGTTTTACCATACTCGTTTTCCCCAATAGACTGTAGTGTTATGAAAACCGTCAGGCGAACGGTTTTCAAAATTTGTAATTCAAATCATAAATATCTTGATAATCAGACAGGCGATCGGCTTGTAAAAGTCACGGGGTTCCTGACTGACCTAAAGGTTTATAATTATCATTGCATCATGAGCTAAATCCAGAATTTTGTTTCAGAATCTGAGACAAAGTTACCGGATCCCTTTAACATGCACGTTTACATTTAATCACCAAAAATCATTATGTTTTCTTCAATATCTTGTACATGTAGACATTATTAATTTCTTAACATTTTTTTTGTAGTTGAATTTTTTGTTATTTTTGATAAAATGTTATAAAAATAAAATTCAATTGAACAAAAATTTTAATACTGTATTAAATAGAACTATATCTTAACTGGATGAATTTATGAATGAGCCGTTTTTTAATGTAACCAAAGTTACCAAACTAAGTTACTACATACATACATGTACATGTACGTCTTTGTGAAGTGCCTCAATAGGAATGATTCATTTCACCTGTCAGAATAGTCAGTATGCAAATTGCATACATTACGTGTTGTTACTTACGGTAGGTATTAAAAGGCAAGCCATAATGTTTGTTCTACACTGTAGGCCTACCTACATTGTAGCAACAACTAATAAATACAATATTCTGTACATGTAATTCCTGACTATTGATATACTTTATTATTCATAACATTTACATTATGAATGAAATTTAAAAAATTGTATCGAGGCACTACATGCATTACATTTGATTACATGTACATTACAAAAATGCCATATTGAATTGAATTGAACTTTATTTCATTCATCATAAAAACATCATAAAAAACATATAAAATACAAAATATAGCGTACAATTTAGAGAGAAACATTAACAATACAATACAACAACCAAAATATGAATGTGGAGACAGCTAGGAAAGCCAAAGGCTTTATTGGTGCTGCCACCAAAATGTTCAGTAATAAAGTATAATGCAGTATTATATTGTTGTCTGAGAAGGTGATTTAAAAAAAAAAGAAAAAAAAAAGGAAGACTACCGATAGTAAAATTCATTCAACTAGTGCAGACACTGCATGTAGCACTAGAGCACAACGTCTGGCAATAGTTTAAATGCCTGCAAACTATTGCAATGGCTGGGATAGTTATTGTTTCTGTGACATATTGATGGAGTGTGTAATGGATTGAGTTTACCAGGTGATAAATGCCATGTAATGAAATAATATCTCAATAACCTTTGTCTGTCTCTGTTTGATGGTTCTAGTCTACTGAATGAAACCTTTTTTTTTATGCATTATGATTATAATAACCTGTTGGTATATGTGTATTGTGTACAGTACTCCTGTTTCTCTTCTTAGTCCAACATTGATTGATATCAAACCAAAAGGTACATCTTGCAGATGCAAATGCAGTAAGAACTTTTAAAAAGAGATTTGGAGAAGGAAAATCTGTGAGAGCACTGTGCTTTATAGCCATGGGCAGGACATAAACATGTACAGTGTACATGTACATGTACAACATACTACATGTACATGTACAGTAGATGAGCTACAGTTTGTTTAGCAGGTTTATTACTTAAACATACAACAAATTGCATTCGAATTATTTCTGGAGTCAACAAAAGCTTTACATGTGTACAGGTACATACTGTGGTCAGGGTGCACACACATGCAGGTCTTCGAGCCACAACAATAAAAACTATACACATTTGATGAGGGTCTGTGTCTTTAAGACTATCAGACAGGGGTGTAGTGTAGTAGCGGGTTCATCACTGAATGAACCTTGTGTTTGTGTGCACTTATCACTGACTCATTCATTGTTGTGGTGCCATTGTGATGACAATTTGATAGCATGAATATTTTGGGGAATATGGGCTGATCATATACAATTTACATAGTGGCCGATTGTTCTTTATCTCTCTCTCTCTCTCTCTCTCTCTGTCTCTATCTCTCTGTCTCTCTCTCTCTCTCTCTGTCTGTCTCTCTCTGTCTGTCTCTCTGTCTCTCTCCCTCGCTTCTACTTTCTAGGTAAACAGTGTATGTACAGTGAACAAATACCGGTATTAACATCATAAGTAGCTTTACCAGATTTTTGGTAACAATTATTTGTCCTGATTTATGTTTCTTGAGAAATGTGACATATTATTTAAAGCTTATGTACACGTACATGTAAAGTTATTCAACAATTAAAGGCCCTAATTCAACCAGTCCACCTTTCATTCTCGCGTTACAACAACAACAACAAAACATCAAATTTAGAAGGGAAATGAAATAATGAAATAATGGTATACGGCTCGCTAGAAACCCAAGTAGGACTTAGGTAGGTGAGTCGGTACATGAGTGTGTTTATTAGATTTAGTCTACCCATTCAGATGTTTTACTGTTCATTGAGGGTATATTTAAATTACAATATCTCCTCGTAGAAGTTATATTCAAAGCTCATAGATTTACTACAGTATACATGTACATGTACTGTAGCAACATTAAAACATTTTTAAAATATAGAAGTTGAAAAATCTATTTCATTTAATGTGAAACTCTGTGGCGTCTATGGTACGTCGGGTTATGAAGAAAATGACAATTCCCATGTCTCCTGAGAAACTGGTATGTTAATACATGTACCTCTATCAAACACTTTATTAGGACACCTTATACCAGTATATTAATGGGCAAGAATACACTAAATCTCTCATAATAGATATTAAAGTTGTTTCTTGTGGTGAGTTGGTTGGTTAAACATTCCTTCTGAATGATATAATCCTGTACATGCCCAAAATGTCAATATTGCTCAAGATCAGAGGCATTTCAAGTACTGAGTGCTGACACACACATTAACATACACAGGTGTATGTTTGCTCACTCCGAATTGACATGTTTATAAAGTGTCATAATTAAAGTGTGTTAAGTGTGAATTCCAGTTGATATTGTCATGGTAGAGAACTGGAGAGAGAGAGAGAGAGGGGGGGAGGGGATGGGAGGGGGTTAGGTGGTGTAGAGACTAGAGAGGGAGAGAGAGGGGGAGGGGGGGGGGGGTGATGTAGAGACTAGAGAGAGAAACACTGTATACATGGTACAGTGTAGGGTGTTGGGGGGGGGGGGGGAGTAGTGTATACACTGTAACAAAGGACAAAGTGTACAGCTGTAGATTAGAATATACAGTACATGTAGACAATTATCCTTATTGATTAAAAGCAAACAAAAGAGTTAATAACTTAAAGGGATAGTCCACCCCAGGATTTTCTTTAGCTGACGATATAGACCTAATAATACCATGAAGAATGATACAAGTCTCATTAAAATCCATGATCACATAACGAAAATATATCGACTTTTTTATCGAAAATCAGCCGCCCCCCAAATGCAAATGCGTTACATGGGCATGAAACGATCGCCAAAAAATAACCGATAGTATCGAAATTGTGACGTATGTTGCGAGCTGCCTTCTTATTTCGCAGACATTCACTTTCGCTTTCATTCATGATTCGTCGTGTCAGTGCGATAACAGTGTACCGCGAGCGAAAGTGAATGTCTGCGAAATAAGAAGGCAGCTCGCAACATACGTCACAATGCGATCGTTTCATGCCCATGTAACGCATTTGCATTTGGGGGGCGGCTGATTTTCGATAAAAAAGTTGATATATCTTCGTTATGTGATCATGGATTTTAATGAGACTTGTATCATTCTTCATGGTATTATTAGGTCTATATCGTCAGCTAAAAAAAATCCTGGGGTGGACTTTCCCTTTAAAACCAGTCAGGTAGCTGACGGGAAACAAGATCATACTGTAGACACTATGAACATGACTGACAATGAGAGCGGACAAAATATACAGTTCCTCAGGTAGACAAAGGAACATCCCTACACTGCTATTATGTAAAAATGTGTAGAACAGGTGTCACATGCATATTCACCTTTTTACATAATAGCTGTGAAGGGATGTTCCTTTGTCTACCTGAGGAACTGTATATTTTGTCCGCTCTCATTGTCAGTCATGTTCATAGTGAGACAACTACAATAGCACAGCAGGGAGTTCCTTTGTTTTCCTATCTTATAGTTACATGTACAGTATGTATATTGCAAAACAAGGCAAATTTATTTTCAAAAGAGAGAACCAAAACAATACAAAACCAATAATCAGAACTTACATTACATGTGTTTAAGGAAGTTTACATTTAAACAAAAACCATGACCATATTTATTGAAACATATTGATATCAGGATGTCCTTCACAACAATATCAAAATACACGATGAAGGATATTGTAAATGAAAATCAATATTTTGTCAACCAGCATCTTCAATAAATAAGGTGTTAGGTATATGGTAATGGAGTGGCACTGGGTATTATTAATATCAAATGTACATGTACTAACATACATATACATAGCCGACCAAAATCCAACCTTGATAGCAAACAAATCTTAAAGAAAGGAAAAAAACAAAAACAAACAGAGAGCCCATTAGTGTTCAATTAAGGTAGCGCAAATGGCACAATGTTGACTACAAGAGAATTATAAAAATGATGTAGACTTGAAATCTTTAAAAAAATCAATAAACCTCAACATTAAGTGTTAGTTCTGTGCAATTCGAGTTTGTCATGACAGTTGACTACATTTTCCCTTACATGAAATAAATATTGTTTTCAGAATACAACCCCGGGTTTGTCAATGTGAATTTCTCAATTTTAACGAATTAACACTTGTGTCCTTTTTGCATGTAGCCCACCAGGCCAGGGATCTTCTATACAAGGGTAAGGATGACTCCAACAACGCCTTTGTGACGTTCACTCTAAACAAGAATAAATTTGCTACCTCCGTCTTAGAGAAGACACAGAGACCAACCTGGAATGAAGAGTGTGAATTGTAAGTATATTTCCCATAACTATGTTGCATTTGGCCTGGGAGATTATACTTCCCTGCAAGGTCACTGACAGGTGGTTATATCATCAAATCAGCTCTCGATTAACATAAGAAAAAGAGGATCATGGGGGGACCAACAGGCACCGATTAGGCATTGTTTGCTGTATAGAGAGCGCAAGTACCTATAAGTAGTGCAGTGGGGCTTTAAAGTAGTTAGTAATAATAGAAATATTGGATATTTTGATAAGCCACATATCAACCAGCACAAGGTGCTCAAGGCTCTCCAATATTGCCCCCGCTCTCTGCTAGGCTACCGATATTGGTGCTCACAGCAATAAGACTTCTTTCCTACTGGTACCCTTTTAACACAGGTTCAATGTAGGTGGAGTGTGGCAAATGTAGACTGTTGCCTTGCCAAAGGATATTGGTGCCGCGGCGGGACTCTAACCGTCAACCCTTTGATCCATAGTCAAACGATGTTTCCACTAAACCATGAAACCTCTCCAAAGTAGAGTATAGTACATGTAAAGGAGTTGTGGTCTGGTGGATACGTCACCGGACTATACAATAAGACCTACATGTACATGTAGCATGGAACTGTCTACCATTTTCTTTTAATAATAAATGATATAAATTAAATTTTCCACATACTCTGACCATTTTTATATTAAGATTTTAAGTTTGATAGGATGGAGTATGTATCAGATTAAATTTGTTATATTTTAGGCATGTTAAAATCTTTTATGAATTACACTTTCATTCCACTCTTCTATTTATATTTAGTCCATTTCCCTACTTGTCACGGTTTAAATGTATACTGTAATGTAATAGCAGAATGTTTATGGAATACTTTACAAAAAACAAAGTTTGTATGTCCAATGTATTGTAAATACAGTCAAGCTTGTCTACAGCGACCGCCCAAGATAAACAAAAAATGTGCTTGTTGTAGACAGGTGGTCTCTGTAGACAGGTTCCTTTAGTACATGTTTCAATGATAAACCATTTTTCAAGGGAAACAAAAAATGTGCTTGTTGTAGACAGGTGGTCACTAAAGCAGGTTTGACTGTACCAGTACTAAAGTGAAATGGCCCAGTAATTGCAGTGACTCTCACGCGGGACACTTATTTTTCAATCTTTTCCTGTTGTTAAATTTTGATGATATTTTTTTTTCTTTCTTGCAGCGTCATATCAGACCAGGGAGGAACTCTAGAACTCATAGTCTGCCATTCAGACTTTTTACGAGAACGCTTTTTAGGGAGAGTAGAGGTATCTCTGAGTGGTGTAGCAGCTTCATATGGAAAGAGCATCAAAAAGTAAGTTGATCTTCAAAGTGTAGCTAATACAATTTTTGTGACACCTTTATTTAATAATAATAATAATATATCTATTTACAAGGTATATATTGCAGGTACTATATTAGTATACTCTATTGCACTTAGTACCAAGTTTCACATTATTATCCTGGCTGTAGCTTAGCTGACTAAAGCATTCAAGGAATTTTTACCTGCCGCGTTCATTTCACATGGGTAGAGAGTGCCAAATGTCTTGCCATAGTAGGCAGGTAAGTTCTCTTTATTTATCATTAGGAAGGCACTATGGCTCATTTGAAAGAAAAATTTGATGCGCTAGTGCCTTTTTGTAAGACATTAATCCTCATTACCAAGTTCCTCAGAGAGGACCTAATGTTGTTGGTTCCCTGGTTGCTTACATGTACATGTACTTACATTATACAAGCATACACATGATTTCATATCAGTCAGGTTATCTCATAATGTGTTATTTTATACAAGAACGGATTAGATGCTGCTTGTAAGTGTCGGCTTGCATGGTGATGTAGATATACAGTAGGCTTGCGGGTGCACCACGTGAGAGAGAGGGAGGATTGAGGATTATAATCATTTACTCCATTACTTTATATCTAGATGGTACAAGTTACAGCCCAAGAAAGGCAAAGAGGCCAAGAAGCTGGGGGACAGAGGTCAGCTGGAGGTCACAGTTCAGATCATTTACAGGGAAGATGTGGCTCAGCTGCAGGCCAAAGCTCAAGAGAAGAAGCCAGCATTGCTCAATTTGCTGCCCTCACCTGGTGAGTTTAAAGGGATAGTTGAGTTCTTTTGCAGAGGGCGCTACATACAAAATAATTTTTGTGTGAGGTAATGAAAAAGTTAGTGTCAAATTTGAAAGAACATACAATTTAAATGACAAAATCATCTTCGTTTGATCAAAATCGGTTCAGAGACAGCTGAAATATCCATAGATAAAACGATTTCTAATTTTTGTGTACCACCACAAGTATTCGATAATTTGAAAAAGCCGTTGACAAATCAAAATAGCGCCTTTCACGTTGTATTTCAGCCAATGCCGATGTTGGCTTTTTTTGTGGCTTTTTCGTGTTGGTAATGTTAAGCCCAACAAGCCGGCCGATGTACATGTATTGTAATTATTAATTAATTAATTAATTAATGGTCATATTAATCTTTTGAAAGTGGAGCTGAATTGGTATGACCGTGTTGGCTAAATTTCACACATTTTGGGGTTTAAAAATATCTTCATAGCAATGTTAGGTCCTCTAAGGGCACTAGAAATGTCATAGATAAAAATAAGAGCAATAACCATGCACTTTGAAGGCAATTGCGGTCTGAAAACAGAACTCAACTAGCCCTTTAAGTTGGTTCGTAATGTAATCATCTGTAATGCAAACATGTACACGTCCGTGTAAGTCTTTGTAAAGTACCTCATTGAAAATGTTTTTCTTTATTAATGAATTATCAAAAAAGGTAAATTCTGTAGATATGTGAGCATGATTTGTACGTCCCTTGAGAAACCAATGCCAGGAATGGTTACAGGAAGTAGTGGCATGAACGGCCTGCCATAGTTCAAGTCCATCTTAAAGGTAAAGACCAGTTTTGGAAACGCCCCAATTTCAAAAAATGAAATGGAAGCTCTAATTACCAATCATGTGAAAGAACATGTTTTGACTAATACATGATCATACAACCGCCTACTAATTCATATATTTGGTAAATTAGTTTATCTATTGGTGTGTGAGAAATAAACGCATGTGTCACGCACGTGTGCGTAGTCCCATATACATCTTTCTGTGTACAGTGCTTGTAACTTTACCAAGACTGGGCCAAGTTTCTTATACTTTTATGCTAGATGATCAACCTTTTCCGATCGATTCCTCAACGTTTATTCCACAATGCGATCACATGACCATAACTGGTCTTTATCTTTAAGTCGATCTTAGTCATTGTGAAACACCCCCTAATCTAACTTGTGATTCTGCTTTATTTTATCTTCGTGGCTAGCATGGAGAAGAAAACAGTCCGGCTCATCTCCAGATGTTAGGAGAAAAGATTCCAGAAAAGATTCTGCGAATGATGAATACTTCAATGATATCAACCGAGAGCTGCAGTTCAATGACCCGGTAAGCACCACATTCAAAACTCTCACAGGGGCAGGTAGCATTTAACTCTTTATATGCCACACACACAATCTTCATGTCCCACATTGTATTTATCATGGGAGAGATATACCAAAGATTATTTTACTGTTTCCAGTGCACAATTAATCTAAACTTATGTTAAAAGAGTTTTCATGGAGCTAACCTATAATTCCAAAGTCAATTGTAAAACAGAGCGCTAACAAAGTGCTACAAAAGAAGTGCTCTCCCCTCCCTCATCAGGTGTGCATGTCTACATGTATGTGCCCACTGAAGACAGACTATCACATATGCGATAGTTTTTACTATCACTATTACTCATCGTGTATTGATCAAACTTAAGATCAATCATAACTCTTTATACGCGGCCCTGGATATGTAAAAGCTGAAACTCGCCTGTTTTTACCTAATTTAGCCCAATCGTGTTGCAAGATTCATGCTATGTGGTATATAATATCCTGCTTTTTCCTTTGTCCCACACATAGGCCTTCTATTCAGATGACTCTCAGTCTGTCGCTTCTTCTATGAGTGATGACTTCCGTACCACGCACCATCATCGATACTCGACACCCGACGTCGTCGACCAGGCAAGGGATCTCCGATCACAGCCCCCTACCCCGCCCATTCAGAAGCCCCCTCCCTCTAACAGATTTCGGCCAGGAGGGATGACCGGCTCAGCGAGGGGCAAGGGGGGAATCGGAAGAAATGTTAAAACAGCATTGGGTAACATCTCAAAAGCATTGGTGAGTTGAGTAGATTTCCTGTTTTATATAGATGTAATGGAATGCTTTTAAATTATTATCTTTATTAATCATGTCATAACTCTGTATTATATTGTATTATATTCTATTGTTTTGAGTACCGAATAAAATATCGCTTGAAAAAAAACAAACAACATATTATCTATTAATGAATTTTCTAATTTCCTCAATTAAATTTTGCATTTCTTCAGAGCAAAGAGCACATTGACAAGATAGGTAAAAGCACACCAGACCTGCGCTACATGTCATCCTCCCTGCCCCCTACACCAATCCACGAACATGGGCATCATTATGACCATGGCAACTCTGCTCCGGACGAAACAGATGGTTTCCGCAACCCCGGTATTCACCTGGGCGTGTCTAGTCTAGGGAGTTCGCTGCTCGCCCCCCCGACGGCCCTCCACCGAGCCGTGTCTGAGGAGAGTCTGCTGAAGGATAAGGAGGAGAGAGAGCAAGGAGATATATCCAGTCTTGCGACACTGCCGAGAGGAAGTATGTAGTCTAGCCATCGTTTCCATGTTAAAGCCCCACTGTATTACTTGTAGCTACTTGCTCCCTCTATATAGTAAACAATGTCTAAGTGGTACCTGTTGGTCTCCCATGATCCCACTTTTTCTTATGTTAATTGGACTTGTATTATTTTGTTATTACATTTTACATTAAAGACCATGCATGAAATCCAATAAAGACAAATAAGAAAGTAGTCAATGTACAGGAGTGCGGCCGTGAAATTGACTCCCTTGGAAAAGATATGTGTGTTGTAGAACCTCTCTATAAAGGCCATCTGTATAATAATATCTATAGTGGCCATGTAATTTGTCTCCCTTGGGAAAGAAATATGTGTTGTAGAACCTGTCTAGGAAGGCCACCTTCTACAGTGGCTAGTTTTTCTGTTTCCCTTGGGTGGCCTTAATAGACAGGTTTGACTGTGTCACTCAAACCTGCTTAAAGGTTATGCAAAGTTTTGGGAAATTTAGAAGATTTGATGGATAGTAATTCTTTAAAATGTTGATGTATTTGGATGCCCCTGTGGATGTATTATAAGTACTAGAAAATTTAGCCCCTAAAGCACTTCTGCTTTTGAGAAATTGAATAATAAAAATTTACCGGTGCTCCCAGTAAATTACAAATATTTTCAATAGCGCCTAAGTTGCGACCATGAAAATCTCAGAATATGCAGTTCTGATATATAATTTCTTAACTGGAATAGCAAATCGGTCAATTGTAGTCAAGAAACGTTGTTTTAAAGCTAAAGTAATATCAGTGTAGAGAAGGAGCTATACAACATAAAGAGTGCATTATTTACAATTTCATCACTTTAGACTCAATTTCAACTGCGACAACAATCATTGAATATTGTAAAACCGCATATGCTGCTAATATGTTCATTTGAACCAAATTCATGACCTGATACCAAAACTTTGTATCACCTTTAAGTGACCACCTGTATAGAAAGACCTCCTGTCTGTAAAGACCACATTTTGTTGGTTTCCCTTGAATATGATGTCTCATTCAAAGCTGTAGTTAGGGAACCTAGACGTAAAGACCACCTGCCTATAAAGACAGATTTTCATGTTTTCCTTGAGCGGTCTTTATAAACAGGTTTCACTGTATTTTGTGTTTATCTTTACAGAGAATGGCAGAAGAGAGAACCGACACAAGAAAGCGTTGAGTGCTTATTCCACTGTGGAAGAGTTCAGTCAGGTCAACCATCATGGTGGCACGACCCCTGACCTACGGAAGATGACTCAAGAGAGCAAGGAGAAACACAGGAAGCAAAGCTCGACTAGCAAGTACGATACACTATCAAAACAGGTGAGGTCCAGTCTTTATATATCCAGGGCCGCGTATAAAGAGTTCTGATTGATCTTCAAGAGAAGGTTGAGTTCTGGGAAGAGGTGAACAATAATTTGTGAGCGTTATCATTGTATTGTGCAAGTGTGGAAGAACATCAGATAACAAATCTTCCCTGAAAAGCATGGCTCTTCAAAGGCCTAATATTCTAAATAAGGCATGTAACATCATACAAATTGGGACAGATTTTTATGCCACATGTTTGTGTAGTCCCTTATACATCTTTCTGTGTATAGTGCTTGTAACTTTACCAAGACTGGGCAAAATTTCTTATCATTTTGATGATCCAGAACCTTGCAGTACACACCAATACTTATATGCTAGATGATCAACTTTTTCTGATTGATTTCACACCATTTCTCTCACAATTCAATCGCATGACCATAACTCTACCTTATCTATAAGTTTGATCAATATACGACTTTAAGCTCAATAAGGATTTTTAGAATGAGTGAACGAGAACACGACGAACGCTGACTGATCATGCGTGTCAACGTACTTAACTGCCCATGTTGGCTACAATTAGAAATCTTTTAGATTGCACTCGATATGCATGCAGGAAGTAACACAATAAACATCACGGACAAAGAAAGAACATTCCTCATTCTACCCTCAACAAAAGAACATCCCTTCACTGCTAATATGTAAATATGTGTAGAACAGGTGCATGTGACACCTGTTCTACACATTTCAGCATGTAAAGGCGCTTTATAAATGTCAATATGTATGTATGTATTGCATGTACTAGATTTAGGAAAATCAAGGTTGACGCATTCTCGATCGCCGACTGAGACCACGTGACGCAGGCGCAGTGCCTTAAAATGACGTCACACGTTGCAGTCAAAGCTCTTGACGTGCATTTCTAAAAGTCCCTAACATTAAACTGTGTGGCAGCGATTGGAAAAGGTTGATCATGTAGCACATAAGTATTTGTGTATACTGTGAGGTTTTGGAATCATCAAAACGTATTACTGTATTTCATCAAACCAATTATCAATGTATTGCATTTTGATATATTTTGTAAATTAAAATAGTTTCAGCCTTTGGCTGCCATTTTGAATGAATGCTTTTCAATCAATAAACCAGTTCAATAAAAATACAAACCAATAAATCTATATCTTATTTCTGTTCTCTTTCAACAGCAACTCGTACAACTAGTACAGCAGCAAGAATCTATATTATCAGATAACATTCAACAGGTTAAAGAGCTTGAGGCTTACATTGAGAAGCTGCTACTACGTGTCATGATGGAGTCCCCTGACCTTCTAGATATGAATCGTCCAATCAAGTTATAGAGCTCTCTGCATCGAGGTTTGTACGACTCAACGGTAAAGATATGAACTGTCCTATCAAGTTATAGCTCTTTGTCACAGTTTGTACGACTCAACGGTAAAGAGATAGAATCTAAGCTTATTATTGGATAACATTCAACAGGTAAAAGAGCTTGAAGCTTACATTGAGAAGCTGCTACTGCGTGTCATGATGGAATCCCCTGACCTTCTAGATATGAATCGTCCAATCAAGTTATAGAGCTTTCTTCACTGAGGTTTGTACGACTCAACGGTAAAGACATGAATCGTCCTATCAAGTTATAGAGCTCTCTTCACCAAGGTTTGTACGACTCATCGGTAAATACATGAATCAAGTTTTAACTCTTCATCGACGTTTGTACGACTCAACGGTAAAGATATAGAATATGAGCTTATTATTGGATAACGTTCAACAGGTTAAAGAGCTTGAGGCATACATTGAAAGGCTGCTACTGTGTGTCATGATGGAGTCGCCAGATCTACTAGATATGAACCGTCCTATCAAGTTATAGAGCTCTCTCCATCAAGGTTTGTACGACTCAACGGTAAAGAGGTTCCCTTGAAAATTCATGGCTATGATGTCATATAAAAGTTATCTTACATTCAGTCGTAAGATCGAACTTTATCTCCAGTATTGCTATAATACATGGTATCATACCATGCACTGTATCTATCAGTAACGTCAAATTAAATGTATTTTTATCGTTTATTGTGTAGTTGTGCTTGGTTGAAGCATTAATTTGTTCGTAGAGATGAGAAATCATGAATGTTATGTTAATACAGGCCACTGAAGTGTTACTTCAACTTGTATCATGTTGGTTAGCACATTCATGTGTAATTGTGAGTTGGTCTAGCGGTACGTTCACTTGGACATCTCTCTGTCTTTGCCTACAAACTGGCTCAGGCAGACCCGGTCCGAAACTGAGTCACGGTTTGTGGACGGTGACATTAAAGGTCGATCCCCAGACGTAAATAGTCATATCTGACTGATATATGTCTGTAAAAACACATTACACACATACACACACAACCTGCATGTGAGTAGACGATCAAAATAAATAGCTCAGGATGCCGAATACCTCAAGTTCATTCTGATATCCAAGTGTGGTCGTACAAGATCTGGTGATTCAACGTTTCCTCCATCAATTTTTTCAGAAGTTATTTTGTAAAATGTAGATCTTTGATTGTGATAATGTTTCAGTTGTCCGGGTTCAGGTTTACGGCCTGTATGTTTTACGGCCTGTATGTTTTACCAAGTTACAGCATCTACATTCAAGAATAATTTTATTTTGTTGGCCATGTACCAAGTATAATAGAGACACGACCACAACAAATTCCTGAAGTTCTATTTCTGTGTTAGAGATTTGTTTCATGTGGTTAGGAATCTCCTGTTGATTTGGGGGATATCTTTGAGATAGATGACATGTGAGTTCTGTATCTTCTCAGTTATTCATTTAAATACACATAGTCGAGTTACAAAGTAATCGCTTCTGAATACCTCCTGAACTTCTACTGCTGTTTGAGAGACTTGTTTTATTCATTTAATCCTGTTAAATTTCAAATGTTTTATTTTATTTATTTATTTTGTTTATATTTTTTTTTTGGGGGGGGGATGCTATTAAGGTAGATGACATATAAGATCTGTATCTTTTCATTTCTTCATTCAAGTACACGTAGTTGAGTTACAAAGTACTAGCTTGTGGTACAAGCCGATTGAACAGTAGATATTTCAACTTCGTATTCATCAGATTCATAACAGATGTATCTTTACTTCTAAAACAGTACTATTTTCTGCTGACAAACTAGTTTAATTGCATAGTTAACATATAGCTCACTCTTATTTACTTGTTATTTATTACCGGTATGTTATTCTTCAGTCAATATTCATGTAATTTATATATTTTGTGAAGAAGCTTCAAATGATTTAACTCTTTAAAGAGTTGAGGATAAGAAGCACGCAAAAAAAACAGTCCATATTTCAGAACATTTAGAAAATGCAAGAATAAATCGGTGTCATTACACTTGATCTTTCGCGATAGATGCTTCTGGACAAATCAGATGGGGTTTTCCCATTGAAATTCACCTCTCATCTTTTAAAAAAGCAACCTGGATCAGGTAAGCCTGGGGTAGCTACATATGTATATGTGACCCAGCACCAAAAAACCACAAAACCACAACAAAGTTTTCAGAAAATACTATTTACTATATGGTTCATAAAGTAAGTAAATCACACTGCTACAACAAAATTGAAAACAGAAAAACATTGGTCTAAGAAAAACTGCCAAAATACCACTTTTTAATTAAATGGTAGCTTAGTCTGTGTCCCAAATGAAGCATTCGGAATGCAAAGTGCATAATTATCAATGATGTTTGTTAATCAGAAGTTCTTCTTGACATATCTTAATAAAAATTTAGTTAATGATAAGCCTTGTCAAGATCATACATGCATATACCAGCTACATGTACATATCCTAGTGATGTGGTTCTACGTCTATTAGATCATTAAAATTATGATTTTCAACAATTATGCATTTTGCATTCCGGATGCGGTTTTTCCTGCCATTACATTTCGCTATTAGGCCTTCGCTAACGGGAACCTGGTGGTCTCTGTGTTAAGCCTATGGAACCTATACAATTCAGTAGTCAACGGGGTAAACCTACCCAAGTATTGTTTATGATTGAGCCTTTTATTATCCTATATTCACAAGGTATGCTTCATATTTATTGCTTTTTTAATAAATATTTTCATGTTGCTTACACTTATTTCTCTTTTATTTTCCTGAAATGCCTCTATGAGCTGTTAAAAAATTTAACTTTATATAATGTCATGTAGGCTGTGTGTGCTTTTAGATGCTGTTTTGTTTCAGAAATGAATTTCTTCTGTCAACGATGTGAAAAACTAATCATCATGCATGTGGACATTTTTCTTTGTTGTTGATAAAAACATGTGCCTTAGAACAGAAGAAAGCAGATTGTGTCTCTGCATACTTGTGAGATAAACCCAAAGACACCTATTCTAGACAACAAAAAATATACAAAACATACACTGACATGTATATATGTATAGTGTGGTTTGTATGTTATAATATATATCCCTGAATTTAGGGATGTACCAGAAAGTACTTGTGTTTCAATCGTTTCTACTCATGTTCGATAATAACAATTATTATACTAAGCAAATAATGTACTGAATTGTTAAAGAAGTTCTGCTTTTATAGTCTTAAAGGAAAAAAGTGTAACATTTAATATGTTGTCTATTTGAACCGGGTAATTCCTGTACAAAGTCTTTTTAGGATTAGAGAATTCAGTAGACAATATGTTAAAATAGTAAGGTACACTGTAGACAGCAAATTTTGTTTAGCTTCGTTTTCTTTCATTTTGTATTAATTTCCCTCTTGTTCTATATTGTGCTGGGACAATTTTGTAGACATATTCAAATGTAGTAGGTGTGTGCCCATTTAATATGCACTTACTTTAATATAGAGGGTGTTATCTGAATATACCTGTTTATTTTCTTGCCACTTATAGTTCATGTAAATGTAGTTATTCCCCATTGCTGTAAACATGGCAAAACTTCTGAGCCCTGTTACATGAAACTTGTTATCAATAAAAAAAAAGTTTCAATAACTGTCATACGCTACCCTTTGCTACACTTTGCTATAAACTATGGCAATTTATTGGCTGAGAGCAAACCTCTCCTAGAAATTTATCATTTGTTATTGATAACAAATTTCATGAAACAGGTCCCCAATTAAAGTTACAATTGTTGGTAAGGGGGGTGTTTCACAAAGACTAAAATTGACTTTAAGTTCGACTTAACTATGGCAGGCAGTTCATGCCACTGTTTGCTCTCACCATTATGATCTTTACATGATATTTTTCCTTCAATAATGAATTATACAAATAAAAACATCGTGTACATTTGTGACCATTATTTGTACCTCCCTTGAGAGATTAATGCCAGTAAATGGTGAGAGTAAACAGTGGCATGAATGGCCTGCCATACCTAAGTTCAATTTAAGGTTGATCTTAGTCTTTGTGAAACACCTCCTTGGACTGAAACTTCTGGGCCTATATGTGTTGAGCCCTATGTAGAAATTCTGAAATTTCGGGTGGGATTTAGATTTTGGGCACCCATGTTTCCTTGGCACCTGTTAGTGTCGAGCCCTGGTTTTGTTTTATTTCAGATTCTACTATTTTTGCAAATTTTTCCCCTGGTTTAATTATTGTCCCTGTCTTGTGGCCATAGTCGAATGCTGCATATTGTGATTATGCTATTAGTGAGACAATCACAATTATATATTTTAATTAATCTTTCATAACTAGTAGGAAAAGTTAATGTCATGCTGCAAATGCATTTATTCTGAATGACGTTTTGTTGTTGCCTGTACATGTATGTAACTCTTATTTAAGATTCGCATTTACGAAGATAGATTTAAGTGTTCAATGTATTCATTGGTATTTAGATTGTGCTGTAATAGATGTTAACTTCTTATTTCTTTTTCACAAATATTATTTTTTATCAACGTTAGTTACTCTAATCACTGTATTTCACTTTGATGTGGTTATGTAGAAATGTTGTGGTCTAGTCGATAAGTCTCTGTACTGTGAACCACAAGGTACTGGGTTTGAATCACTACTGAAGGTGAGATGGGTGGGCAACTGGGTTGGTTTCTAATTCAATACTCATGTCAGAAATATGAGTATTTTACTAAGTTTTGCATAAATTGAAATAATGAAGTATATATCAAGTGTTCATGAGAATACTTTATATAAATACAGTATGTTACACTTATTGTTTTACAAGCTTGTTACATGGTATTTTTGTTGTTTACATTTCAACAGTAATTGGGGAAAAAGTACTTTTGTGTATTTTGTCTTAGTCCACATGGTATAATATATTTATTATTGTCTAATGTATTTGTTCTTTATGAAAATGACACAATTACAGTCGTGAGTGTCACTTTCGCTCAAATAAATTAAACCGGATGCAGGGCTTAATGAAGGAGTTTAGTCTGATGTCTAAATTTTCCTTTTGTTAAAAGTGATCTTTGACTCAGGGTCAGGTTTAAAGAGAAGGTTGAGTTCTGGGAAGAGGTGAAAAATAATTTGTGAGCGTTATCATTATTATTATGCAAGGGTGGAAGAACATCAGATAAAACATGTTCCCTGAAAAGCATGGCTCTTCAAATGCCTTCATATTCTAAATATGACATGAAACATCGTAAAAATCTGGGTAGTATTTTTTCGCCATGTGTTTGTGTAGTCCCATATACATCATTCTGTATAAAGTGCTTGTAACTTTGCCAAGATTTGGCCAAATTTCTTATCATTTTGATCTTTCCAGAACCTTGCAATACACACAAATACTTGTATACTAGATGATCAACCTTTTCTGATAGATTCCACATCGTTTCTTTCACAATGCAATCACATGACCAGAACTCAACTTTATCTTTAACTAGATAAGGGCATGTAGAATGCTATTTGTGTAGTACTACCTTATTCAGATTATTATGTTATCATTGGCGGTGAGTTGTACCAAAACAAGTCCTGTCACTTGATGCCTCTTGACAAAACCAAAGATATTTTCTTGTTTTATTAGGCCATTTTTGTAATTTAATGACATTTAATACACAAATCTTTGTTAAGTGCCTCGTTACAAATGATGTAATTCACCTTTTATGAATAATTGTATTTCAACAGTCACAATTTAAAAAAAAATGCATATATATATATATAACTTGATGTGAGGAAAGATAAGCCATAATTGTAGTCCTCAACAGCAACAATTAGTGTATGAAATCCACATTTTGACTATTGAAATGCAACTGTTCATAACAGGTGTATGAAATAATTTGTAACTAGGCATAATACAAAGATGTGCGTTAAATTTGATTGCATTCCGAAAATGATCTGTTCAGTTCAGGCCTTTACCAACCAAACAGTATATAACATTCAAAAGCCTCACTGTTTGTCTGTACTGCATATAACAAGCACTATGAACATGACGGACAAAGAAAGCGGATAAAATATACAGTTCCTCATTCTACCCTCAACAATTGCTATGGTAGACAAAGGAACATCCCTTCACTGCTATTATGTAAAAATCTGTAGAACAGGTGTCACATGCATATTCACCTGTTCTACACATTTTTACATAGTAGCAGTGAAGGGATGTTCCTTTGTTTACCATAGCAATTGTTGAGGGTAGAATGAGGAACTGTATATTTTGTCCGCTTTCTTTGTCCGTCATGTTCATAGTGAAGTGTATTGAAATAAATGTGTTGCCAAAACATGTTTTGACCCGTTGAACCACTATATTATGTGACAGACATCTTTGTATAACTACAAGAATATCATACTGTATCGAGGCATGGCTGTCGCCTAATAGCTGGTCTGTCCCAAATGATAATGATAAATTGTTTCCAAATCGTTACCCTGTTGTTCACGGGAAAATGAAATTTGAAAATGTTATTGTAGATCGGCCATTATTGATTCATGTCAATGAGCTTTTTGATTCTTGAACGATGCAATTGTCTCGTTAGAATCACATGACAAGTAATTTAGAGATGGACCTCGAATATAATGTAGTAGGAGGACCCATAGAATCGCTCCTTTAATT
Organism: Strongylocentrotus droebachiensis; assembly: GCA_035222895.1. NCBI lineage: Eukaryota > Metazoa > Echinodermata > Echinoidea > Camarodonta > Strongylocentrotidae > Strongylocentrotus > Strongylocentrotus droebachiensis. The sequence goes on from JAVYIG010001373.1 coordinate 104,742, forward strand.
TGATATCGGTTTAGAAATATAGTGGGTTGTTTCCACTATGCTTATTGCTTTATACTAGTTTACAATTTTCGTAATGTCACCAAATCTAATGCATACATCTATGATCTATGAGTAGTGCCTCGATACAAATTATTTCCTTCATCTGTAACAAATCATTGTATTTGAATAGTTGGAATGCAAGTTGAAGACATTATTTGATGCTATTTACAACTAACATTATGGCTTGTCCTAGTTAACAACACGTAACATATGCATTTTGGATTCTGACTTTTGAAATAAAGTTATTCATTACCGGAACAGTTTAATGAAATAACTGGTAACAAGCACTATGTACATGACGGACAAAGAAAGCAGACAAAATATACAGTTCCTCAGGTAGACAAAGGATCATCCATTCACTGCTATTATGTAAAAATGTGTAGAACAGGTGAATATGCATGTCACACCTGTTCTACACATTTTTACATAATAGCAGTGAAGGGATGTTCCTTTGTCTACCTGAGGAACTGTATATTTTGTCTGCTTGCTTTGTCAGTCATGTTCATAGTGAAGGCACTTTACAAAGACTAACGCATTAAATTTGGTTACATTACAAAAATAGTCTATTGACTGAAGCCCAAGAATTGTATTGTGTAGATGTAACCACTTGTGATATTAGTTTTATGCATGTTAACTTTGATCATTATCGTCCATGTCTGCCCAGACCTTAGGCAGATGGTCTACTTTATGACAATGTTTATCATTTGTTATCATGCATCAACAGGGGGGTGTTTCACAAAGATCCTAAGTTGAACTTATCTCTTAGTTGGACTTAACAGTTATTGAAAGCCATTGGCATCTATGAGAATATTTTGTAACAGTTATTTTTAAAAGGCATAAAATATTGATTCAAATCATTCATATTTTCTATTAGCAACAGGGATTTCATGTTCTTGGTGTGGAATTTATAAACAATCTGCTTTTGAATATATTTGATTTTAAGGCTACAAATGGCTCTCCATAATTGTTAAGTCCAACTTAGAGTTAAGTTTGACTTAGGATCTTTGTGAAACACCCCCTGGTAAAGTACTGTATTTAATATCTGAATGTGGCATATTCTTGTAACAAGAGACAGAATGGCATTAACAAGGAAATTATCTCCTCTATGAATTTGAATCTATGAATATCTTGTGGAAAAAATGGTTAAAGAGAAGGTTGAGTTCTGGGAAGAGGTGAAAAATAATTTGTGAGCATTACTCATTCTTATTATGCAAGTGTGGAAGAACGTCAGTTAAGACATGTTCCCTGAAAAGCATGGCTCTTCAAATGCCTTCATATTCTAAATATGCATGTAACATCGTAAAAATCGGGGGGCCGGCTTTTTACGCCACGTGTTCGTGTAGTCCCATATACATCTTTCTGTGCAAGTGTTTGTAACTTTACCAAGACTTGGCTAAATTTCGTATCATTTGGATGATTCCAGAACCTTGCAATACACACAAATTCTTATATGCTAGATGATCAACCTTTTCTGGTCGGTTCCACACCGTTTCTTTCACAATGCAATCGCATGACCAGAACTCAACTTCATCTTTAAATGAATTAAGGAAACAATTGACTTTCAATGGTGTGTAGATGATTTAAATGAGAGGGAAAAAAAGGGAAACAGAAACTTGTTTATTTTCTATTCAGATGTTAAAATTTACCCATTGAGCAAAGGTGAGATGGGAAAGAATGGTATCACATCCTTGGGTTTTGATAAAGCACCTGCCGGACATGTCAGCACAAAGGTGTGATTGGGCACCATTCATATAATATATAATACCACCTGTGTGTTTTGTATTGTCAATGGCAATGCATAAACTATATTGAAGTATAGTCAGACTCAGAGCATGATTTGGTATTATTATTACATTTATATGGAGGGTTTAAGTGACACAAAGACATAACTCCATATTTTGCCAACATGAGTATTTTATATAAAAATGTTCAGAAAAATGTGGGCTTTCCAGGAAACACAAAGACTTAACTCCACCAAACACCCCATCGAAGTCAATGGCTAGTGGAACATAGACTTAACTTCTAAAAGCCCTAGTGCTCAGTGACACGTAGACCACTTTCTTAAAATGGAGTTACATCTTTGTGTCACTGACTCCTCAATATATACCTTTGAGTAAGGGGATGCAATAGAGTTTAACTTTGTGTAAAGGTTAAAAGTCATGAAAGGGTACATTTATTACATGCATGTGTAGAAAAATGATTGATTACATTCATGTGTAGTCAAATGAATTTAAGAGCGCTTCTCAGCTACTGGTACTGATATACATGTATTCTTAAAATTTTTATATGAAATATTTCAATATATAATTGAATTTATAATGGAATGATGGCCTTATTGCTGTATGCTGCCTCAAACTATTTTTCCCTTGAACCTGATAGTACATAGTAGTTGTATACACATAGTTTACACCATAGTAGGTCTATTGCTCATTTTTGTATTGAAACATGTGGTAAAATGTAATAGTTCATATACAAAATGTGTATAAGACATGTTATTTTTCAATATAAAGAGTGATTTATGCAAATGCACTATAACAAAAACACAAAATGAATTTGATATGTGATTATTTTGGCAGTTATGCAAATGACTGTTATGAGTATATAGTTCCATGACATTGATGAGTGTGTTATATATTTGTTGGGGAGGGGTGGATATGTTAAACACTGAGTTTCCCCCTTTGTATCAATGTGGACTGGGTTATCATGTATTTCTGAAGGTTTTACATTGTCGCCATCTAGTGTCCATTGGCACAGCTGTTACGTACATCGATACGAAGGAGGTATGTGCGTACTGGTGTGAGCGTGCGTGTGTGTGAGAGTGTGTTGGGGATGGAGGAGGAGGGTTGATAAATAAAGATCGATGCATTTTGCGTGGAGGGTGTGTGTTATCTGTTTGGCGAAACTTTGTTAAGAATGTTATGAACGTTTTAAAATGAAATCTCTACATCTGTGCGAATCTCTAATTGGGAACTTTGTCAGGGAATTGTGGCGTAGTCACGAAAAACACTCTCGTTTGCCATATACAAAAAACATCCTTGATTTATCTTTTCTCCTAAGAGCCTCCGCATTGAGGTACTACTAAACATGTAATATGGATAGTATATTATTATCGGTCCTCTTAAAGAAACCTTCCTAGTCATGTTTTATTCTTGATGACACTTTTATAATTGTTTGTGTTGGAACACATGGGAAAGTTGTCCGCTACTGTATCACAATGACATTACGGATTCGGCCAATTTTGAAATTCCCTTACGTTTAATAATTAAACTTTAAACAATCCATCCCTTTTTCATCGTTTCAATTTCATTAATCTTTCACCAATCTGCTTCTGTTTACTTTCTTCCATTGGGGTTTAAGCCCGTCCAAAGTGTTGGGAGCCACAAATTATCAAAAATGTGGATGGCAAAATTTCACTTAAATTGTATCATAATGTGAAAGAGGATGTCATTGAAGACACACTTATGCAACGATTTCCCCCAGAAAAATGTGTTCGTAGACAAATATTGATAAAAGAATGCATATGATGCATTTGATTTTCTGTTGTAAACAGAAGTAAATTGTGTATTCTTTCATCAATATTCGACTTCAAAAACATTTGTTTTGAAAATCCTTGCAGAAATATGTCTAATGACATCCTTTGTCACTTTACAATACAATTTAAGTGAAATTTAGCTATCAAATCGTTGGGCCTCCCAATTCTTTAGAGGGGCTTTAAGAGTTTCCTAAACGTAAGTTGTAATCTCGTAAAACAGCGTGTAAAGTATTCAGTGCTACTTTTCATAGAATCCTGGTCCCTTTTTCTTAAAACTTGTTGTCAATGGCAAATGACAATAACTGTTATGACCTACTGAAATCATGGCATTTGATTGGCTGAGAACAAATAACAGTCATATCAATTTAGCATTCGTTATTCATAACAAGTTTTATGAAATGGGGTCCTGGTTTGATTTGATGGAACCGTCTGGATGTTGCCATCAAGTTCTTTGTACTTGAAATTAAACTTGATTGGAACACCTTTTGATCTCGCTGGATCAATTAAAGACTGCGTAACCAATTTTAAATTGTTTTTAAAGAGGAAGTCCATTTGATAATAAGGTGGTTTTAACAGAAGCAGAACAAATAGTGCAACAGGCCAGTGAATATTTGAGCAAATTATGATTAACATAAGAAAGTTATGGATCGGTGAAGTTCGACTTAATATCAGGACACCCCCTTTAACCAGCAAATCAAAATAATAACAAGATCTAAACAACTTTTTTGTTTAATCATCCAAAGGTAATTTCAATGGTCATGTACATCACCTTTACAAAATATGGGAACATTACAAAGACGTATCACATAATCAGAACGTGTGAAATACAATATGGTATTAAAATTGCCCCTGACTTGATTTTCAAAAGTAGTTCTATCGTGTTCAATGCATAACATTGCATTTTTTTAATTATTATCAAATTTGCGGTGCAAGGCCAGAAAATAGCAATATTCTCGCTTTAATGCCCCCTACCCCTAATAATGACGACCCCACTCCGATCTAGCACCACCTCTGAAACGATTGGTATTGGTAGCCGACAGCCGCGGTGTTAGTACCATGGATGCATGCATGCTCCTCTATTTTCTGGCGCCCGTTACGCGCAGACAATAATACAATGCGAGTTGTGCATTTGCTTCGAATGGAGGTAAAAAATTGGCGCCAGTTAGCAATCCGTAAACGCGTGCATGTGTGTACGTGCGTGCGTGTGCATTCGGTATTCGCTCTTGTTGTAGTAGACGTAGAAGTACTGCTGATAGAGGCATTAATACACCGTGTTGCGTGACTGGAAACAAAGTGATATTGCATCGCTATTGGAAAGGATTTTAACCAAACCCCAACCGGAAATTCAATACTCGACATTTATTCACCCTTTATTTGGAAACAAAACGACAAGCGAGCATTTAAGCCGATAACCATTTCACAATGTCGTCCACATTGGCGGCGCTGGATGCAGTCCCAAGACGGCCATCGGAACTCGGAAAGCTGCCGCGCCATAGCTCAGGGGAAGCGGGAGATGAACCGTCCAGTGTGGAATTCGTGAAAACTGGTGAGTGATTTCTCATGGCTCTTATTTTGCATTACATTGGATATTGCTTTGTCGAAGTAGCGTGATAACTCTAGAGTCAGTATTAAATATTGATGAATGTCATCGCATTAGTGTGTACATTAGGCAGTGTGCAACCAGTCCATCGGGACAATTTGAAGGCGAAGTCATGCCGTTGCTAAGCTACCAACGAACTTCACTTCATCTTCAGGTTGGGGTCTCAAATATTTATGAATTTTATACGCTTATAGAATCTGTTCACGGAGTTGACATTTGGTATGACAAAAACCCCACTGATCATTTTTACAACCTACATGGCCCTACTTACTTCACACAAAGCTAAGACTATACTTTTAAAAAGGTAAGGCAGCAGCAACCATGTAGGGCCTACTTAAGAAGTAATCGTTGTCACCATGGTCTGTCTTAACACATTGGTTGTTTTGAAATAGGTGAAGAAATTTAATTTGTTTTGCTATCACACAACAAATGGACCAAATGGGTGAAATAGAGAGACAGAGAGAGAGAGAGAGAGAGAGAAAGAGAAAGAGGGAGGGCCCGGCCCCCACTCAGAGGTCGGAATGACCGCATGCGTGTTGCCAAAATTTCCGGTAAAGGGGTACTTTTCGTGCGTCAAAGTCCGGCCCGAGAATTGTAAAAAAAAAGGGGTGTATTTGACTTTTCACCCGGAGATTTCTTTAAAAAGGGGTGTTTTTTCTTTTTCTCTCTCATCTCTTTGGACTCCTGAGAAATTATTCCGAATTAAGGGGGGGTACATAGAGTATTTTTCCTGATCTAGGGGAGTCTCCAAGGCAGGAAAAGCCCGCGAAAAGCCCGCGAAAGGGGGGTTCGAACATGTTGGCAGTCCTCAGATAGGGGGTGCTTTCAAAAAGAGGGAACAAGCATACACGTACCCTAAATAACACTGGGTTAGGGGGGGGGGGGGAGAGCCTTTGGTTTTCTAAGTAGGAATTACAAACACTTTAATTGATCGTCTCATACCGTAAGATTTTGTCGCACTGTCACTGCACAACATTTAAACGGCTGGACAGAATACGTAATTGAAAACTATTAATTGGGTAATACTTGGATCCATGTAGGGTGCGTTTAAAACAATTACTTTTGAAGAAGCAACTAAAGTAACATTTTAAGCAATCGTGTGCGTCATCTTTTGAAATGTGTGAACGCGACAATGACGTAGGTATTACGTAATCCCGTGAAATTGCCTTTGAGAAGAAGTTTCGTAGGTAGTGGCGATCTTCTTTTTTTTCCCTTTTTTTTCTTCAATGTCTTCTGAGACACAAGCAATAATTATGCTCACATTTTGTTTTGTTGGGCTTCTGCCTCGATACACTTGAATAGAGGGTTGCAATTGACCGGTTTATTATCATATTCAAATTATATGCATACTGTTTAAAGGAGGGATGTTCTTGACAACTCGAAAAGCTTTCTCGAGGATTGTCCGACATAGGAAGAAATAATGTATGCAGACTGGATTCCAATTAGTGTTGTTCATTCATTCATTAATGCCGGGTTAATGGAAGAATCGGTACTGCATGGGTCCATATAGGAAAGAAACATCCATACTTTTGAACCTGTTAGTAAACCGGCCTTTTGCAAATGTTCTTGTCTCTCGGAAACGTCACCAGACTGTCAATCACGTTATTCACGGTTCAAGTCCCACCACAGCACAAAATGTCAGTTGGCATGATATTGATCTATTTTGTTAATGATCCACCCAGGAGAATGTGGATGTAGTTAGATTAACATGCGTGTGCTTGTATAGTGGCGCCTGTCTAGAACACTCCCCGGGGAGTGGTGCGTGTTCACTACCGTCCGCGGGTGAGCTGAATCCAATGACATGAGTATATAATAATTGTAATCTTAAGCGCTTAGAAACGTAGTATTAAGTGCTGTACAAAGGTCACTATTATTGTAAGTAGCATGAAAGAGGGAATTTGCTTTAAACCTCAAACTTCGTATCTAAATTCCTGTGATAAACAGTTACAGTGTACTTCTATTTTGAAGCTGTTATGTGTTCTATTCCAATTTTCTCACCATTTATATACCTCATACTTTACTGCACAATGGTTGATTTGTCCTCGTCATTGGTCAAAACTCAGGAAATGTTTTCACCAAAAAAAGAATTCACAATCGTTTCTGATCTACAACTATCCACGAATACTTTGCGGTGCTATATGTAAGAGTTATTCATAGTCATGTCCACATGTTGAACAGACACGTTCTATATTGATTTTTTTTACGATTCTAGACTATGAAACTCTCTATGGAGACGCTTTCGATAGCCATTACATATCGGGTTTTCTGTCGCTCCGTCCCCAATGATCCTAGTCTAGATAGAAAAGGAAAACTACAATAAACTTGTTACGAGAAGTCTTCATCAAAATAGAAAAGAGACACAAAATATGCGCTGAATGATGACAGTAACTAAAAAGAAAGATTACGCTGTTTCCTCAAAATCTTGACTTGTCAGATGAATACAGCGACTTAAAAGAACATAATGCTAGTCTGTGCGCATAGGGCATGGCAAGGGAAAATAAAAAATGTCAAGTATTACCTAGATTTAAAGCTTTAAATCGTGTTAATACATCGTATGTCAACGATTAGATATAATTAGTTAAAAGGGTACAGTGTTAAATAATGAATTTCAGATTGGTAATGTGCATTCAATGAATCATGGACGAAATTTAAGCCTCACTGTGAGTAAACACAACGATTAGATATAATTAGTTAAAAGGGTAAAGTGTTAAATAATGAATTTCAGATTGGTAATGTGCATTCAATGAATTATGGACGAAATTTAAGCCACACTGTGAGTAAAAACAATGGCTTGATAGAAGAGAATTAAATAGGGTGAGCAAAAGAGAGAGAGAGAGAGAGAGAGAGAGAGAGGGAGAGAGAGAGAAAGAGGGATCAGTACTGGTACAGACAGAAACAATAATAGAAAGAGACAAGGGGACAATCTATCATCGGAGTAAATTGTTTTGATACGACAAGAGGGGTGAAAGACTCGCACTTACAATTGTGTTAAATCGACTGGATAAATATCTTTGTAACAACAACATTAAATAATCCTTTCTTGTCATCACTACAATCACAATTATCCAACTTCGCAACGAAGATTATGGAAGTTATTCTCGGTATATTCTTTTTCTTCTTTTCTGTTCTTCTTCTTCCCTTTCTTCTTCTTCTCACCCTGAATATTATCACTTCCATAATTGCACATATATTCATCCCAGGAGATAGCACAAGGCACCTAAAAATTAGGACTATTGCCCTGGCTTTAGCCCAGCTGCCCTAAGGCGATCAAAGCATTTAAGGAATACATTTCAAAATGATACCTATTGAATATACCTGAGTGGAGAGTGGCAAATGTAGATTAAAGTCTAACCAAAGGTTACTAGTGCCGCGGAGCGACCCGAACCGTGAACCATTGTGATCGACATTCCGGTGACTTATTCATCAGACCACCTCTGCAGTAGAGGACGACATGTCATAAATATTGCCATCATCACCACCGTCGTCATTGTCTTCATCATCAATCATATTCCATAGAAAACCTTCGTCATCGCCGTCTAATTCATTTCGCAATGGCATGTCTGTCAACGTCAGAATATTCATGTTTTTATTTTGTGAATCAGTTTGGGAATAGTTGGCCGAGTTACGAGTGTCAAATTTCGTGACGCTATACTCTAAAGCCTTCATACTGATTTTGATGCCTTTTGATGAACCAGGGCTGCACAGTTTATAGGCCCTTTTCTATAAATAACCTATGCTGTATTTTTGTGTATTAAACAATCAATAACAGTGTCCATCTGCCATATTTTCATAATGTTTGTTTTATTTCTTCTGATGATTTATTTCATTACCATCTTCCTCCTTCATGTGTTTCGTTCACCTTATCTTTCTTCTCCTTCTATTACACCTACTCCTTCTCCGTTATAGTGTTTCATTATTGTTATTATTATTATTGATATTATTAAACTTATCATTATTATTATTATCGTTATTATTATTAGTAGTATTGTTACTATTGTAACTACTATATTTATTATTATTATTATTTTTTTATATACATTTGTTTATGTTATCGTTATTATTATCATCATCATTTTTTATTGTAATTGTTGCTTTTGTTATTGTTATCATTGTTGTTATCAAGATTATCTACAACTACAACAACAACAACAGTATTTGTTCATCTTTTCCCTCCGTCGTTCTCAGGGGGGGGGGGGGGGGGGGCGCCGCTTCAGCCACCTGGATCCGCCACTGATTATACTACTACGTCTTCTCCTTCTTCTTTTTCTTCTTTTTCTTCTTCTTCTTCTTCTTCTTCTTCTTCTTCTTCTTCTTCTTTTTTTTTCTTCTTCTTCTTCTTCTTCTTCTTCTTCTTCTTTTTCTTCTTCTTCTTCTTCTTCTTCTTCTTCTTCTTCTTCTCCTTCTTCTTCTTCTTCTTCTTCTTCTTCTTCTTCTCTTTTCCTCTCTTGTCGGCTCTTACCTTCTGTTAACCTTGAAATAACACTTTTCCGTAAGTGTGTTTTAGTAGCCAATAATAACTTTTACCTATTGATCCGCTACCGGCTAGACCCATACAGGATAGCGGCGAAGAGAGACGGAGCTAAAATTGATATAAATTAAAACAATCAATATTCATACGAAGCGGATGTTCACATTCCTGGCTCTACCCGTTCTTCCATAGTAGTCTACGATACAGACTCTTTCAACCGCTAATCGTCTGTGACCTAATTCTTGCCATATTTCAACAACCATGCGTCATAAAACTCGAGTTGAATGAAGCACAATTTGCATACATAGAAATAAACGTGAATAGCTCACAAAATATATTACATGACAAGATAAAATGATAATTAAGTCTTGATCGTATTGATGTAGCGCAGCTTGTAATAACAAATCGCTCTTTCATATTAAAATTCTATACCAAGGGAGTGTTTCACAAAGGCTAAGGTCGACTTTAAGTTGGACTTAACTATGGCAGGTCATTCATGCTCCTGTTTGCTCTCACCGTGTGCTGGCATTGGTCTATCAAGGGACATGCAAATCAGGGGCGCAAATCTACGGAATTTCTATCTTTTGATAATTCATTACAGAAAGGAAAATAGTATCTAGAGATCATAATGATGAGAGCAAACAGTGGCATTAATGGCCTGTCATAGTTAAGTCCAACTTAAAGTCGATCTTATTCTTTGTGAAAAAATTCCACTGGTGCTAAATTGCATTTCATATAACCTTGGACATTCATTGAATTGCATATTGACACCGTCGCCTTGGGATTATACATGTAATGGCGTCTCATTATAACTGCAAGATGATGTAAATATTTGATTACTAAAGGGGATGGTGACCAGCTAAAGGCACACAAACATCAAACCTGTTTAATAGCCATCACAATGATTAACATAATTATACCATTCTGTAGTTTGACCGTTGAGTTCAGCTATCCGTTTGCTAATGGAACCATTTCCTAAATGCCATATTGGCTTACTTTTGATGTTATTTGATTTTATTTGATAAGGTTTTATTCGAATATTCAACAAAACAGCTGGAAGCTGATGCAAGTGAATTTACAAGGTAAAAATAGTTCCATAGACATATAAATATCATTATATGCTTTAACAGTTGTAAATGAATCCAGATATAAATAATACATAGCACATAAATGATAAATAATAAAAACAATAATGATATTGAGTTCGGTTTGCATACTTGGATATGAAATAATATTTCGCTCCTCTTTTTTAGTGAATGATATATGAACGTCCCATCGTTAGATGTATAATGTGATTAACTGTGATGTATTGACATTCATTTAGATTCAGACATTTACAAAATGAGTGTAAAAATAAATATTGAAAGTTAATGGAAAATAATGTGAGTTTTCTATCATTAAATGAGTTTTTATAACGGAAAGATTATGGTGAATGTAATATGCTTTCATTCCAATCCATTTATTCCCTAAGTATGCTTGACGGCAGATGTGAATTATGTGAGGAGCTTGTTTAATGAATAGACGAATAAACAATTCAATTAGATTCGGCGCAATTTACCAATATTATAATGGTAAGGCAGGGTACATTCACCTATCGCGGTAGAAATATTTATATGATAATAATCCTCTGTTGGAATTTAAAGCCTTCGAGCTTTGCGTTCAATGTAAGATCTCCCATTAGGAAACTAACGAATTCATAAATAGAAAATGATTGCTTCTAAACAAGCTGCTAACGCGTCGTAATATTTCAGTATGATAATCATGATAGGTCAATTTATAGTGCAGCTACTCTATGAATATACTCTTCTACGCTTAATACAAAGGTATCATAATTATTATTACTCCTGCTATAGCTGAGCTTTCATAATAAGGCGGTAAAACATTCATTCTTTCTACCAGGTGCCCATTTACTTCACCTGTTCGGAGAGTGGCAAATGTAGATTAATGTCTTGCCAAAGGATATTAGTGTCGTGGTGGGACTCGAACTGCGAACCATGTGATCCACCGTCCGGTGACGTTTCAACTAGACCATAACACCTCTATGTTCCATTGGCATTGCTATAAATTGGCGGAAGTTTGAATGTGTTCTAACAGCCGACGCACTACGATCCAACGAGAAAAGGAATCGCAATTTCAGCTTTTACCATTGATATAACGTTAAACCTAAATACACAGTTTCCATGTACTTTAGTCTGTTTGTTGCACTGTTACAGCATATGTATAATGGCAAAAGTATTTCGTCTGTGTGTATATACAAATGCATAACCTACACGCTGTTAAGGAAATGTATTTATTAAACAAAAACCACACACACACACACCTACGCACGCACATATAACATAACGTGACAGCAGGCATTGCGACAATGTGATGTAGGTGTTTTTTTTTACGTGTCGTGTAGGGGTAATTGCTCCCTTTAATACGCACACAGCCATCCCTAATGTACAATTAGATTGATGAGTTTTGGGGCCCAACACCTATGGTTAGATATATGGATAGAAGTCAACTGAGCATACAACCAAGGTAATTACATACATAAACTATAGGTGTACGGAATACCGTGGCGTATTGGTATAGCCTGTAGGCATGTATTTACATGCATCGGAATATGTCTCCTGGTTGAGGTATATACCGGTTCTCTTCAAACTCCAACTCTTTGGCTCTAGATCTGCCATTTCACAACTTTCGTTTTTACAAAATCTTAAAGGAACTTTGAGTTCTAGGAAAATGTCGATAACATATTGATAAGCGTGGGATCATTATTATGCATTGGAATATGTCCGTTGGCTGAGGCATACACCAAATATTTCCAAACACTTTCTCTTTGGTACTGTTCTGCCAATTTACAACTCTTGTTTTTACACAAATTTAAAGTGAAAGTTGGGTTCCATATTAAATTTAAACAATATTTATTGAGTTTTTGTTATTGTGTGTCTGTTTGTTAGAATAGTGAGATGTCCCCTGAAAAAGATTGCTCTTATAAAGCTAAAATTAAATTAGAAATATGATAAGAAGCTGAATTGTTTTAACCGAATAGTCTTGTTTTTATTTCAACAGCTACTTCTATTCAGCTTACTTCGAACAATCGGATCATCGCGTCCGGTCATGTGGTCGCGATACACAACATGTAGTGAAACGAAAACGGAATATCACGTGAAGACGCACGTTAAGGATGCGACCTTTCGTAAATTTGCCGTAGGGTTCTCATAAAGTGTCGGTTAAAATGGACCAGACAATTAGTAGATGAGCGGAATTTATTTCACAAACACTACCCTCGGCATTTCGTGAATAAAGGGCGTGATTTCTCAAAAGGTCGGGGTCGCGACCACCCGACCCGACGGGATGACACGATGGTTCGAAGTGAGCGTTTCTTTCCTTCCTGTTCTGCACTTCAGAATGAAAGCTGGAAATTTCCCCGCAGGTCCCGTTTTTTGATAAATTTCCTGAAATATAATTTTCTTGACACGAAACGTCAAGTCGAGGACGATTGCAATACCACATTTGTTATCCCATGTAAGTCATTGCAATGTTCGCACCTTTTAAAAAGGGTGGAAAAGGCTATACAAATTGGCAAGATTATATTTTCGATGGTCTCTTACAGATTTTGTTTCTTGGACACAATTAAGGTGTTGAGGTGTGTGTTTCTTTAGGGTCCTTTTTGCACAGGACCTTCACATCTCTAATATCTTATTTCCCTCTTTGTTTTGTTAAGTTTTCTTTTAATCTTCCCCTTCCCTTTATTTGAATATTAATCTATTCTCTCTAGATGTATACAAACACGAAATGGATACCTATATGAACAATGTAATAATCTTTATTATTGTATAATTATTTGAAGCTGTATTCATTTTTTCAACAATTTGTTTATGTGAAAATTTAGAGTTGTTTTTTATTTTTTATAGTCTAAAGAATACAAAATCATAATAAAAAAAATACCGTCGCTGTCTGATATCAATTATCTGATACCTACCTGAGAAACATATACATCCCCTTTCGTGCTACGTAAGTTTAAAAAAGCTAGATTTAATCGAGAGTCAAATTTCAGATACAGCTCGCTCGAATTCTGGCAGACGTAAAACGATTGTTCACTTCCACCCCTATATTCTGGGTCGCTTTCAAGGTACGTATAGTGTCTCTTTCAAAATACCTCTACCGCTTTATTGATTCTCGGTGGAAAATCTAATATGATTATCGACGCATGCACCTGCTATAACTAAGGCCAATGCGATTTAATTGCTCAGCTCCATGTCATTGATATTTCCCTTCTACTATTTTGCTCTCGGTGTGATGATTCGGGGATCGTGTTTGTATTTACCTTCTTAGTTGAAGATTTCTTGGAAAATGTTTTATTTTCTGTAAGGTTTCTCAAGATAAACTAAATACGGATATAATAGTATTCGACTGAAGAGACAAGTTCAGGAGTTTGCACTTTTTGTCATGAGTAGTATTTCTTGAAATCTGTTTTATTTTCTGTAAGGTTTCTCAAGATCAACTAAATACGGAGGTAATAGGTAATAAGGTGACTACGATAGACGCAATCTCGAACACCTTTTGTAATGTTCAACTTCCCACTGTTTCGAAATACCTATCAATAATTAACGTTTCTCATAGAGTTTTGCGGAATAGTGAATTATTTGTTCACCTCTTAATGAAGCATTGAATTTAGAGTGGAGATAGAGGTTTTGATGCTGACAATTTCCGGATATGGGGCGAAAACCTCTTAACCTCAAAACACGCCATATTTCATTCTATTCATAAAAAAGGCAATATTACTCCGACATTTTGTACCTTTTAATTTGACCAACAACAGTTATCCAAATCCAATGCTGTCTATCGATGCTACTTTCTTCTGTCCTGTACTTGGTGTTTTTTCTAGATTTTGTTCTTTTGATGGTTGAGAACAGGTGACCCAGTACTGTACTATTACCAGTATGTCAAACGAGAGATATCTCTTTATGCCAACATTGTTGGCGTCATGTCGATCAGTTAAATGCGAGGCCATTCGGCTTTCCACGAAGTTGCCTGCTTCGATCAATTGCTCTCCCCCTCCTCCATCAGCCCCCCCCCCCCGTGCCCCCGTCGGAGTTACATTGCAACATTTCGATAAGCAGTATGAACCTCAATTTCTTTGCGGTTGGAACGTCATTTGTGTTTATTTTGGAGAATTTTGCTATCCACTTTCATTTTGATGCTATCATCATGATTTGACTAGATCTATGCATGTATTGTGAAAAGCTATTTGAACAAACACGGATTGTAGGTGTTTTATTTGCCGAATGACATATAATCATCTCATAATGTTCTCTGTAAGCTTAGAGTCTTACATGAAAATGTGGTGCAATATTGTGGGAAGAATGGGAACAGGGAGACAATGGACAAATACAGACACACTGAGAAAGAGAGTTGGAGAGAGAGAGAGAGAGAGAGAGAGAGAAAATGGGGGGGGGGGAGATTTATATCAACCGCTCCCATAGCACATCGGATAGGCGCACGAAGGAAATTGACTATTTTGCACAAAACAACAGGCACCAATTGACTGAACAATAATGTCTGCTGCAACACAATGGCTTTACAAATTTACCCACTTCTGGTCATGACTTGCTCCACGATAACTCATTTAACACCGGTAAAGATTAATCTTGCACTAAAAACAGTTAAATAATCTTGACGTTTTGGGTACATCTCATGATAAATAAAATGTGGCACAGGGAGAACTTTCCGGTGGCATAATATAAAGCAGTAATAACATCCGCATGAAAGATGGGAGGAAGATTCAAGATTCAAGATTCAAGATAATTGTCTGATTTGAAAAATACAGAAATTCGTCCTCCACTAGGGAGTGACGTACATATACAAACAACATAAATAATATATAAATACATTCGAGGATACAAAGAAAATACAACAATAATAATAATAACAATAATAATAATAGCAATAATAGCAGTATTACAAAACTGACATGTAAGCTTGAAAACTGGCATTAAAAAAATTGAATCTCGATAATGCACAGAATGCATGAAATAAATGTATTTAAAAGTGTTCTGAAACATTCACCCCTTCTCTCCCAGAAAAGGGGTATGAGGAAAGAACAGAGAAAAGAACAAATGAGAGAGAGAGAGAAGAGAGAGAGAGAGAGGGAGGAGTTGCATGTAGTAGAGTAGGGGGGAGACAGGATTCTGCGGTAATGCAATGATGGTTCTAGCAAATATTGGGGTAAGCAGGAAGGTAATATTGAAAAGATGCTTATTAGATTGCGAGGTAAGAAGAGACACCTACCCTACCAAAGACATCTTATCTCTCATCTCATCCTCGGCTTACATCCATTCTATATCTCCTCTTTCCCTCTTCACCAAGGCCATCCGTCAGACGAGTAAAGGTAGAAAAAAGTGCTTGACATGAGCATTTTTATGTTCTTTCCAAACCCTGGAAACTTTCTTTTCTAGGCTATGTCCTGCAATATACACACAAATAGAAGCGCGTGTTTCTTGTGCCTTTTGAAATGTAATGATAATAATAGTAATAATACTACAATTGTTAATTTATATTTTGTCAATTTCTATTCAAAAGTATATGCTAATTGCGTAAAATAATTTAACAAGAACAAGCAGGAATAAAAGCGAAAATGAAATTAATACAGAAATTATACAAATATTATTTAACTTAAAAATTTCAATGGTGTTTTATATTTTCTCTTAAGCTCTGGAAATGGGAACCTTTATTATGTACAAGGACCTTGCAAAATGACGGTTTTAGAATCCCTATAGAAGCACAAAACAAGATCTTTTAGTCTTTTTCTTCTCCCAACATCCAGTAATCTCTTACTATGCCATCTTTTTTCCAATCCCATGTAAAATTTATTTTATTTTTTTAATTATAGCAAACTTTTGATGTTAGTGTGTGTAATGGAGAGGAAAAGGGAGAGAGGGGAGGATAGTGGGAGAGAAAAAGAGAGAAAAAGATATATATATATATAGAGAGAGAGAGAGAGAGAGACAAAGAGACAGACGGACAGAAAGAGATTCGTGGGGGTGGTAGTAGAGAAACGTTCAATAGTATTCTCGACATTCACATCTACTAGAGATGATCTATTATAGTAGCAGCAGTAACTACGCATTCTAACCAGGTGACTTTGGGTTTAAATTTGTGCTAATGCATTTTTTATAAAATGTCTTTATTCTATTGTGTTTTGGATTCACCCCTCTAAATTTCCTTTTTTTTTCTCTATTGCTACGGTTTTTCATCTGCAAGTTTTAGTTTATCAGGAACCTATATTATACTAGCACTGCGTTTCAATAGGTTCATCACGTTCTGCTTAGTATATTATATGAATTGAGTATCATTGGAACGTGCTCATTCAAACATGAATGAATATATATCATTTCTATTTTAGATGTTTGTCTATAAAGATGTGGAACAAATGAAAACTTGAACACTTAAACATGACTCGTGTGTGTGTGTGAGAGAGAGAGAGAGAGAGAAAGAAAGAGAGAGAGAGAGAGAAAGAAAGAGAGAAAGAGAGAGAGAGATAGAGAGAGAGGGGGGGGGGAGATATATAGATAGAGAGAGAAAGAAAGGGAGTCTGAATGACACGGCCTTATTCAAATACCAACCAGCGTGCAAACACTCATTATAAAGGATGCGCGCTTGCTTTTGTCTTGCTCGAAATGAAGGATTCCTGATCGACGAAAGCAAATTACATGTGTACCGGCATGTATTGGTACGGCATGGTGGCCTAGTTTCGCAAATGAAAGCAATAAATGAACTTGATTACCTTGTCATAATGAGGACTATTCAGCCGTTAGCTTTGCTTACCCATCTCATTAATCTGTAAGGAGTTGTTTGTCTCTTCTGTCGTTTCATGCAAAAGGTCGTACGTCACAGAGTAGAGCAATTCTTCAACTGTCATCTTAAATCAACATCTCGGGTAGTACAGTTCCGTCAGATTTGAAATGTTTCATCAGACGTAAATGTCTTAAGACTTTGTATTGAATGTCACAACATAGAACATTATTATTCTATACTAACAAAATATATGCACCATTGTAGGAGGAAGAAAGCGCGAAGGGAAGATAACATGAGAAAAATAAAGAACTACATAGAAACAAGAAGTAGAGCGATCGTTGTAGAACGGAAAGAGATGAGCTGGAATGAAAGCCAAGGTGGAAGAGGTAGACGGAGAGGGAAAAAAAAGAGTATGACGCAGATAGAGGTACGGGGTGAGGGTGTAGAAAGCAAAGAGAGAGAGAGAGAGAGAGAGAGGGGGGGAACAATAAAGCGTGCGAGGGAGACAGAAGGGCGAGGGGGGGGGGGGGGAGAAAGAGAGAGAGAGAGAAGAAAATATAGCGTTCAATTGGAATTCTATATCACATTACTAGATGCTATTATAGAAACAACAGCATGGAAGCTGGAAATGAATGAATGCATGGGTATGTGTATGTAAGTGTGAGTGTTTGTGTGCGAAAGAGGAAGGGAGAGTGAGAGAGGGGGAGTGGTAGAGAGAGAGAGAGAAAGAGAGGGGAAGATAGCAAACACACAATTCATACGTTCACATCTACTACAGATAAAGCATTATTTACAAACATTAACAAAATACTTCCAAACATAAAAGGATAGAGAGGAAGAGAGAGAAAAAAGAAATTATATAAATATATATAGAGAGAGAGAGAGAGGGAGGATGGCTTCAAGTGAAAACGTTCTATGGGAATTATACATCCACATCTTCTTTAGATGTGAGTATAGATTACATATCATAGAAAGGACATGGAAACATGAAGAGAGTGAGTAAGTTTGTATTCGGAATGATGTTTTGTGTTTGTGTTTGTGTGATAGAAAGAGAGAGAGAGAGAGAGAGAGAAAGAAAAAAGAGATATGGATTACTTTTTATCGAATTCGGCCTTGATTTACCTGAAATTGAAGCCCGAATAATCCCTACTGACTATTAATAGTAAACCTTATTTATTTCCCCCATAAAAGTGCAATAGTGGATCATATTTCATTAGTGATAAACGTGCAAGGTTTTCAAACAGATCTTTTGTCTTAAGGCTGCTTTTACACGGGATATTAATATAATAATGCAAATGCAAATTGTTGAGTTTCTATAATTCATGCTCGTAAAACCAAGGTTTGTGATCGATCGCAAATATAAAAACACGATTCTGAATGGTTAAATTTCAGCCTCTTGGACATGCTTCGGTGATGTCGATTAGTACGGGGCCCAGATACACCGCACGGACATTATTAATTTAAATATTCAATTATAATGACGTCATTTTCATTCGCGTGCCCAGCATGCAATGCGAGCGGTTGATGTATCTTCGGGTGGTCTTCAGAAGAGTGACCCTTTAAGGGCTCCTACCAGGAGGGAAAATTCACGTGCTAATGACGGGGGATTTTATGCGGGATCGTGTCCCGGGAGTGTAGTTATTATTCAAGCCTCCAGGTATATAGCGATATTTGGAGAAAACCTATATATAAGAAATGAAGGACAAATGCGCTATACTTGTCATAAGGAAGTAAGACACAACGTACGCACACTTGAAACTTCCTTTTTGACAAGACAAGCGTCGTAGAAACATTGGTGATTTCATTTAACATTAGTAACATTAGGAATTTTAATATCATGACAAGCCATTCATATTCCATCTTTCTGGTAAGGTTTCAACAATATTTTCTAATTTGAGACTTTTTCATTTTCGTTTTTTGGGAAATTGAGACATGTTACTCTTTTTGTCGAAGAAGGTCATAATTACACGAGCACCTGATCCAATACATTACCTTCAGTGATGACGTTACTATCGAGAAAAAAAAGAAACGCGTGTTTCATTACTCTGCGCATACGTAGAATTCTAAAGTTGAGGGTTTTGTTGTTTCTGCTGCTGCTACTTCTGCTCTTAGTCGGTGTTCTTGTTGTTATTGATCAGTACAAAAAACACGAACACTTTATTTTTAAAAGTCCTCAAAAGGTGTTGGCATTTGAATATATAGATAATAACAACAAGAATGTCAGTACTTTATTTAATTAGAAAAGTACATTGAGCAAATAATTTCTCATGCTGTTTTCATTTTCATGCACCGTAAATATTATTGCATTGTGATGAGGTTCAAATGAATAATATGAATGATTTCACTTTTATAGCATTAAGAAGACATTGTAAATATACAAATACATGGACTTACATTAACTTTTGTGAAAACACTTAGAATTCCATGCGTTGAAGTCAATCATGTTTCCACATCTAAATGAAATGACAATAAATGGTTACTAGTATGGGCGAATCACGGACACACACACACTTTCTCTCTCTCTCTCTCTCTCTCTCTCTCTAACACACACACACACACATACCAATGTAATGTTTACCCATAATGGTCAACAAAGTTAGGCATGAACTTACTAATTTGTAGGAAAATAATGACCACTAAGTTGTCCAATATTCAAACAAATATAGTTCTATAACTTTTCAAAGAAAGTATTCTAAAAATCCCAAAACAAAACAGAAGCTGACTAGCAGCAAATACAATCCTAAATTTTGTAATGAATACAAAAATTACACATGATATATACCTTCATTAAATGTGACGTTAGATTCAGGTGGATAATGATTAATCAATTTATGGAAATTTAGCTCTGGTACTGTAAAGAACCACCTGCCAAACCCGTATTTGATTCGTAAACCAAATGTCGCACCATATATCACAAACCATGCAGTAACAAAGTAATTAGATGTGCGATATGGCTACTTTGTATCACAATTCGAGTTTTAGTTTATCTTTACTTTATAATCAAATGCTCCTATCCTTTGGAATAAATTACCAGCGCACTTTCATAATATTCATTCTCTTGACCAATTCCTTGCTGAAAACGCCTCTTTTTAATTCATGAATGATATTCTGCAGGTGTGAGTCGGTCGAAGGAGGTATACACCATTTTATTTTCTTGTTTGTTCGATCTTATGTTTGATCCTATGTTTGACCTCATGTATGTTTGATCTCACTCTTATTTGTATTATTATATATACATGATTTATTGAATAAAGAACACAAAGATGTATAAGTTGTGTGTTTATTATGAGTTTTGGTAGATACTTTTTTAGTCAGACTATGGTGCGCTTAGAGACACCCGTATTAAGCGCCTGATAAATATTGTGTATTATTATTATTATAATCATATAATAAGTGCTTGACTTTGTGAGATAGTAACTTTTTATCTATAACTCAAGTACAAAGATACCTATCATGAAATCAATCACATATGTAGAAATATGTTTGCTCGACTTAATGATATTATGGTAAATTTATATCGTAACCCATTAATTATCAAGTAATACAACAATAGCTAAATACTGTGGCCGGGGATGGTTACTTGATATCATAACTGAAGATCAAGATTATTTTGGTTACATTTTCATTTAATAAGGAATAAGACATTTGAGCTCGTAGTCATACTTTTTCGACATTTCAAGTTAATTACGTATTATCATAATACAAACAGTAATGCTTTCAAGCTTTCAACTCCATAACCTATTATAGTCCATCTGTATACCAAACGTCGCCTTATATAATGAACCATGTCGAGATCGACTTAACTGCTGTATTTTGTGAGTTACTCTAATTTTTTATAAAAACCCGAGCGGGAGAGTACCTTTAAGTATTATTACTTCAGATAAGCCGTCACGTTGTTATCTCATCACATATGTTGCTTGGTTATTATTAGTGCTGTATGTCAACTCCATGCACATCTGTTATAAGTAAGTTGGCAGCCAGGTATGGGACCGTATTATACGCGTCCCGCACGCGGGACAGTCTCAGGAATTCAATGGTGCACAAGTGAAACAAAATGGAAGAGAAACCCAGGAAAATTACTCTTAGCAATAATTAATGAAGACAATACTTACATTTGCTGGATTAACTTAATGAGGAATTCTTCAACTGTAAACTTTGCTACAGATTTGGGCTTTCTAAAGTGAAAACGAAATTTTAATTAATTATTTTCCTCTCATGTGTGTTCTACCAAGACTATTTCCTGCAAAATCACGCAAAACCTTCTGAAGCTTATCCCTACACGTATATCTATTCACGGGTATGGGTTATTTCCTAATAACCTTGCACATCATGCATAAGTGGTTTCCAGCATGGTTTAGATTGGCACTACCAGTGATGGAATTAGCAGGATTTTCGTGGAATCATAAAATATTACATTACCATAAAAATGCAATAACTTCACTTCGTCAGAAAACCAAGATGGCCGCCCAAAATGTTCAAGTTTTTCAGCCCATGCGATTATACTTACATGACACTCAGCTACTTAGAATTAAAACAATTAAACATATAATTAACATAAGGGAAATGAGAAACATGACACATATTGGAAAGAGAGTAGTTTTTAAAATGTTACTCATATCACGACTGATTTATTCAGGTTAATGTTAATTGCTGATGTATAACTATGACAAAGAAATCAGCACAATTATTAATTTCTTTTAATGGAATCAAAAATGAGAAAAAGCAAAACAAAAAGTTGTTAATTTTTCCATATTTGAAGGCGGTCAAGGAATGACAGATTGAAACGCTATAGATTCAGGTCACTAAGCTATTCCTGGTTGTCGAAATTGTTAGATGATATCATGATATTAAAAACAAACCTTGTAGACACTTTATGCTATTCTTGAGGAGGCGCGATAGCTCAGTCGGTAGAGCAGTGGTCTCGTAATCCGGTGATCCGGGCTCGAAACCAAGTCGATGCACTATAGTGCCCTTTGCTAAGGCATTAATCCTCATTACCAGGTCCATCGGAGAGGACCTAAGCCGTCAGTCGTCTGGTTGCTTAATACTTACAAGCATTTATGCTTTCTTGGCAGTCAGGTAAAATAACCACCATCACCATCACAAACATACATGAAAAGGATTGCCGTTGTGTTTACAGGTTAGTAATCCTTGTAATAACACCGCCATCAAAGTAATATAAGTAACTTGATAACAACGCTCATCACTTGAGAGCTGATGAGTACTTTATAAAACCAAACATCCATTATAGAGATTTGCAATGTCTGTGAGTAACCTTCATCTTGAAGAGGTGACATTTAGTTTGTAGATTGTTCAACTCTTGCAACCTCGTTCAGATAAAACGCGGCAAAACCCCAGCATTTGTTCCATGTTGACATAAACGCGTCACATTTCTGTATTTAAATTAACGCAGGGCTCTGTGAAAACGCGCATGACTTTTGTCTCTCTGTGCCATTTAGATTTCTCCTTGGATTACTATACTAAAGGCTTCAATGATAACGTATTCTTTTAACTTTTAGTCTATCAAAGATGGCTGAACGAAGCATTGACATGCGAAGTATATATATTTCTGCTCCATTGACTACGCAAAAGCATATGATCGTGTTAGACATGAAGAGCATTTTTATATTCTATATCATTGATGGAAAAGACATGGATATTGAGAAACTCGTACTTTGAACAATCTGCGGCTATCAGAATTGATGGAGATATCAGTCAGTTCATACCGATACAGTGAGGTGTGAGACACGGATGTGTTGTTGTAACCAGATCCCTTTAACATTTACGGTGAAACGATCACGAGATCGATCAAGGATCTCATTTGTGTGAAGGTTGGAGGTCAATATGTAACAACCTTCGTAGCGCAGACGATACCGTTTTAGCAGCAGAATCCCAAGAAAATATGCAGTTAGTTTTAAATGTGGTTATGAAAAGAAAGTATGAATGAAGTCTTGGATTTAAATAATAACAAGAAATTAGAGTCTATGATAATTATTAAAAACAGACTCAGATTCCCCCATGCAATCTCAACAATAAATGAGAAAAAAAATAAAGTTCACACCTTTAAATATTTTTGTTACACCATATCATAAAATAGAAACATTATTCTTTACATTAAGAAAATGATAAATTTAATTGGATGAAATCCGTAATGAAAAATAAGATTATTATCATAACAAAAAAAACAATATCAGTGTCTTTAAGTCAAATATCTAGTCAGTTCTTCTCTATGTGTGTGCGTGTTGGACACAAAACAAAGAGCTTGGGGGAAGATCAGATGCTTCAGAGACCTGGTTTTATATAAAGAATATGAATATGTCATGGACAGAAACGATAATTGAAAACGTCTTCGGAAAAGCAAGAGTTAAACCATCACTCATGTTGGTCACATATAGAAAGGATAATATAGAAAGGATAATATGGACAACATTTAACAGGGAAGATTGCTGGAAAGGGAAGCAGAGGAGGGCAACGCCCCGCATGTTTGCTAAACCTGAACAAATGGGCAAACAAAACTTTAATTAGCAATAACAGCTTTTCAAGAAAAGCAGATACGAGGCCGAAGTGGAAGAACATGAACGCCGATGTCTGTACCTTACACTTGATAAAGATGATGATTATCATTACTTTATTATCATTATTAAATCAATAATGTTTTTATCTAGACAAAACCTGAATAACGGGCGTTTTGTGACTGGAGGTTGTGTCTCACAAAAAACGTTTATGACAATGATTTTGTGAATCTGAGGGGACTGTTAGAGGGTTAATTACTTCCTCTCGTGAAAATGCAATCCAATGTACGCCCACACCAAATGTCATCCTCTTAAATCAATAATTCACTGGGAGACAGAAAGGGGGAACTGATTAATGTGAGCACCTCTGAATGCGGGGAGAAATTATTTTTTCTTTTAATAAATACAAATGCCCCGAAAACATTTTGAAAAGAAAGACAAAGTTTTGTAAGATTGATCCACCGTGGTTATGCCAAAGTGAACAAACGTTTAGCTGATACTGCTTCACAATTTACCGCATGTTCCGCAAAAGCCATTACATTAGTATTCACTGTCGTCTGCACCGCATTGAAAATACAATATTATGTTATCGTGTTTTAATTTCTGTCATGTCGATTGCATTTTTTGAAGAAGTATTGAACTAGTGTCTTTGAAAGAGGGGCAAGGGGCCAAATCCCCTATTGGCAGATTTCAGACTGATGCAGTCTTTCTTGTAGTAGGAAGCAGGTTAGGAACGACTGTCAGTCAAGAAACACAGGAAATATCTCTTTCTTAGAAATAGAGCTCTGTTCATATAGTAAAATAACAACACAATCCAATATGGATGGGACTGGATATGCCCAGTAGCACTTATTTCAGAGGACTTCCCTTAACAGTGTCAGTTTTCCAAATTATAGGTGCATACTTATCCTAGATATTCACCATCATATGCTATACCTCAGTTATTCCATATTCCATGTAAAAGGCTTTCACCTTTTTACTTATCCAACCAGTGGCGGATCCAGGGGGGGGGGGGGCCGGGGGGCCCGGCCCCCCCCCCCCCCCCCCCTTGAGAAAAAAAATCATGTAAAATCACGTGATTTTTACCTTTTTGGGGGTTTCAAATTTTCGGGAGCAAAAAAAAATGAAGAAAGTTGGGCCCCCTCCCCTAAGAAATCCTGGATCCGCGCCTGTATCCAACCATGTCAACTATTTCATTTTGGCCATGCACACCAATGCTCTCTTTATGGATCAAAGTGAGTTAAAATGCATTGCTCCCTTCCCCTACCGATGCCAAGGTCTGGCTATTCCACCGATGCATTGCGCTAACAACAAGGAGTTGAATGGGGGTAATAACCGCAATATGTTATCACCATGGTGCTGAAAACATGGGAAGTGTGATAGCGCATTCCAAAAGCGATTCCGACCATGCCCGCATATATCAAACTCGAATGCGGTCAATTATGACGATGTATGAATTATAATGAAAGTGAAATGATATAATAACGAAATTGGCTGAGTTCGCTTTTGTCATGCCTGCCATAGTATATCAAGGCCTTGTGCTATTTTAATGAGTTTACCATAAGTACGTGCAATAACGGCTATTCATCACATACACGCTTTCGTCTAAACTGTCAAATTAGAATTATTACAAAACATAAAAATTATGATGAACATCAGAAAACGTCCAATTTATTTAATGTTGCCCCGAATTGCTAAGATATGAAGTTGGGTGTTTGTACCGTATTTTTGTCACAGCTATGTATTTGAACTAAAGCGAATGGGATACACTCATCAGTTTGATGGAAGTACTTAATGTTATAACACCTTTTCTCTGATATTTTCAACCTGTACGAAATTGATTATACTACTGTAAGCTTGTATATGCACAGAATGTGCTCTGTTTTAGAATGACATTTCTACCCTTTGTACATGGTTTGTGATGGGTTTACATAGTATAAGCATGTTATGTGGCGCTGTGTTGCAATTTATCCATCATGTTTTTTTGTAGAAATCCTGTGCATTCTTCTTTTACAAGAAGCTAAGAACCAAACTATCCATTGCTAAGCCGTGGAATGTCTCGAGTGCAATTGAAATGTTTTGATACCAAGAAAGAAGGCACAAGTTGAATGATTGGGACAGAAAATCTTATTTCTACACGCTAATGTTTATGGTAATATAGATCAAAGATCGGTTGCTTGAATTTTATGTATTCCTATTTCTCTATATAACATATTAACATACAAAGTATATCATAATCACGGAAGAGGTTTACGGTACACCATGTGTAAAGTCCTCGAGGGACTGAGGAAAGTAGATAGAGAATAGAGGTGAGATGAAAGGCGAGAAAGTGGAGGTTAGAAGGAAGAGTATCTTTCGGAAGTGAGTTTAGTCCTGAAAAGGACTGTAAACCAGAAAATTTGGGCAGGATGAGAGGTTTGAGTAGAAGACTGGATTGAGTTGGAGAGTTGAGTAGGCGAGTAGAATTGCAGAGCAGGAGCAGGAGAGTAGACTCGACGTTTCGGACAGGTTGACTGTCCGTCTTCTGCATACATGTATATCACTCCTGAAGACGGACAGTCAACCTGTCCGAAACGTCGAGTCTACTCTCCTGCTCCTGCTCTGCAATTCTACTCGCCTACTCAACTCTCCAACTCAATCCAGTCTTCTACTCAAACCTCTCATCCTGCCCAAATTTTCTGGTTTACAGTCCTTTTCAGGACTAAACTCACTTCCGAAAGATACTCTTCCTTCTAACCTCCACTTTCTCGCCTTTCATCTCACCTCTATTCTCTATCTACTTTCCTCAGTCCCTCGAGGACTTTACACATGGTGTACCGTAAACCTCTTCCGTGATTATTCATACCACCATGCAAACCTTCAAACATCATCCAAAGTATATCATATTACATATTTACATAACCAGTGTATCATATTACATATTTACATAACCAGTATATCATATTACATATTTACATAACCAGTGTATCATATTACATATTTACATAACCAGTATATCATATTACATATTTACATAACCAGTGTATCATATTACATATTTACATAACCAGTGTATCATATTACATATTTACATAACCAGTGTATCATATTACATATTTACATAACCAGTGTATCATATTACATATTTACATAACCAGTGTATCATATTACATATTTACATAACCAGTGTATCATACTACATATTTACATAACCAGTGTATCATATTACATATTTACATAACCAGTGTATCATATTACATATTTACATAACCAGTGTATCATATTACATATTTACATAACCAGTGTATCATATTACATATTTACATAACCAGTGTATCATACTACATATTTACATAACCAGTGTATCATATTACATATTTACATAACCAGTGTATCATATTACATATTTACATAACCAGTGTATCATATTACATATTTACATAACCAGTGTATCATATTACATATTTACATAACCAGTGTATCATATTACATATTTACATAACCAGTGTATCATACTACATATTTACATAACCAGTGTATCATATTACATATTTACATAACCAGTGTATCATACTACATATTTACATAACCAGTGTATCATATTACATATTTACATAACCAGTGTATCATATTACATATTTACATAACCAGTGTATCATATTACATATTTACATAACCAGTGTATCATATTACATATTTACATAACCAGTGTATCATACTACATATTTACATAACCAGTGTATCATATTACATATTTACATAACCAGTGTATCATATTACATATTTACATAACCAGTGTATCATATTACATATTTACATAACCAGTGTATCATATTACATATTTACATAACCAGTGTATCATACTACATATTTACATAACCAGTGTATCATATTACATATTTACATAACCAGTGTATCATATTACATATTTACATAACCAGTGTATCATATTACATATTTACATAACCAGTGTATCATATTACATATTTACATAACCAGTATATCATATTACATATTTACATAACCAGTATATCATATTACATATTTACATAACCAGTATATCATATTACATATTTACATAACCAGTATATCATATTACATATTTACATAACCAGTATATCATATTACATATTTACATAACCAGTATATCATATTACATATTTACATAACAAGTATATCATATTACATATTTACATAACCAGTGTATCATATTATATATTTACATAACCAGTATATCATATTACATATTGACACACATTAGGATAATACATATTTACATAACAAGTATATCAAAGATGAGGAATGGTTTTAAATTCATGAAGTAGTAAAATGTAATTCTTCTTGTCTGTGACAACCACGTCGGAAAGTCTTTCCATATAAAATGAAATCCTACATCGTGACTCATCAGGTAGATGGGGAGTTGGGGTCTGCTTTCGGTGGTTGTGGGCATGTTGATGGGAGTGAAAGTTTTGTTTGTTGCAGTTCTATGTTATTTTATTTGTTTTCTTACATGTTACTTTCTGATTTTTTTCTTTCTTTTAATCATTATGAACAGTTGTGCTGCAATGGCACATTTAAGCAGGGCAATCCTTTTTTTCTTCTGATTTTGTTCGGACATGGTATCATGTATGTTATTGGTACATGCTTTTATATCGGTAAATAAAATAAATCAATCAATTATCCACATTGTTTATTTGTTTAAGATGGCATAATATCAGTAATCATATGTAATGTGTGAAATAGGTGAACAATTCCAATGTAAACTAAAACGCGTCTTAATTATATGTCGTCAATATTATATGCGTTACCTGTAACAAATCATAATCTCATGAGAGAAAGAAGGAGAAAAAGACAGCCGCGTGAAGACTCATGTATTTTAGAAAGCAATTCTGAAGTCAGATACTACTTATTAGTGTCGGCTTGCATGGTGATGTAGATACACAGTATGCTTGTGGTTGCACCATGTGTGAGAGAGAGAGAGAGAGGGGGGGGGTTGGAGAGTCCTAAAAAGGACTCTAGTCTTATCACTGACATCTCAAGTAAGAAAAATACTTTGAATACAAGTCCCGTTCCTTTGATATACTGAAACACAAATGCAAACCTTATCGACGTGTGTAAGACCTATTTAATTAAATAAGACACAAATTAAGCGAGGCACGGTTAAGAACAAAATTCTTTATGCAGAAGAGACCGTTTTCATTGCATGTTTGGCGGCAATAAAACGTAATTTGTTTGAATTCATTTATTTCCAGCATATACCTTGTTTAATGCATTTACAACATAAGAAGCAGGTCTCCTTCAACTTGAAACCAGGGCTCTGTAAATCGAATTACCTGCTCTCAGTATTCAAGCGCTTTAAAGATATACACACATGGATGGAGATGCAAGGTTAGATTTTTACTGGATTATCGGCATGAAAAAACACACACAATGAACCAGCGAACATGCATGTATTTCGTGACATTTTTGAATACGTTTCGGTCCAAATACAAACTTGTAATAAATCCACGCTTCTGCGTCTATCTTAAAGTTTACATATTTTAACCTTACAATTTGTTAGTAAACTAAACAAATCCTTGTTTACCTCCAGTCTACATGAACAGGATCAGATTTGACATTTTACTACATTTCCTAAGGCCTTGAGCCTTAGTTCTGTCAGTCTCTTCATTGTCCAGGTAAAGTACATATCCTATGAAGTAGGCTATCGACATAGTCTCTATTTAATAATAGCTCTATTCCCTATTTTGTTCGTATCTTAAACGATTATTATTCAAAAAAGTAAGCTTCATGTATTTTTGTATATGTTTATATTTAATGATGTTGCCTATTATGTGTATAAATGTGTCTAGTATTGTTATCCTTTTATATGTCATTAATTTTATTTTATGTCAACATGTATAATGCTCAGTGTATTTTAAATATCATGATGTTTTTACCTTGTATAAATGACCTGCAATTCAGCTTCGGCTGCCAGAACGTCATATGAATAAACCCTTATTGAATTGAATTGAATTGAAAAAAAACTCACAGTGCATACATTGTTACGCACAACGAAGGTGAAGGATAAATGCCTGCAAACTAGTATCCGCCCCCCTGCAAATGCTTCCCCGAGTTAGTGTGCGATATAAACGTATACACATAGCTTTGCAGTTTGTTATGCCGATAAAATACAACATCATTATGATAAGTACAAATCCCATTTTCAAACCAAAGCTTCAGGCATTCACATATTTCAGATATCATATATTTCCGGCTATATTTGACTGGCAAAACCTATTTCATGATTACCAGAACTTGTAAACCTTGTTATCGCCCACACAGCATGCATTCACACAAGTTTATACATATATGAATGAAATATATAGTAGAGTTGTGGTCATGCAATTAGGTAGCTAAAAAAACAACTTGGAAGCGATTGGAAAGAATTGATTTTGTAGTAGGCCTACATAAGAATCAATATGTACTGTTTGATGTTGGAATCATCACATTGACTCAACTGAGAAATTGACTCAACCGAGATGAAAAGCAAAAACTCTCAACACAAAAATAGGTATATCGGCTATACACATATGGCCTGATTGATCGTCCTTCACGTTTATCCGAATTTACTTTTCACTTTAATCATCTTCAAACAATATGCATCATTACCATTAACCCATCGTCTACTGCAACATGGTGCATTCTGTATTAAGTCTATGTGAATGAGAAAATCGAGAAGTCAACTGGTTAAGCATATTAGGGTGTTAAATGTCCTAGAAATGCGGATACGTTGATGTGTGGTGGCATTGGTATGCTAAGTGTGATGGTGCAGTCATAACATGCCTTGCTTAAATGAAAAGTCACGAGTGATGAAACGTCCTTGGATGTATTGGCTATCTGTACCTACTGTGACAGAGACAGCGAAGGGTAGGTGACAGATCATTGGCATAGCCTCTTTCTCCAGGCGTTGCTTACAGTTGACAACTAAGCAGATTAGAAAACTCTCAATCCAACACCGAGCGCCTTTTCCGAGCAGTGTCGGGTTGTCTATGAACTGAGGCATTATTTAATCAGTCGTAGAGGCAAGTTTCTAAAAATAGCCACTAATTTAATGTCGCTAAGGTAGCTTATTTGCATATATTTGCATACAGCACCGTATGCATCAGGTAGGGTTAGTGTTAGGAATAGGATTACGTCCATTGCTATTTTTAGAAACCTGCCTCTCTGACTGATCAAATAATGCCTGCTGTGAAAGATCTTTGGTATAGCCTTCTTTCCTCAGGTTTTACTTACAGTAAGCACTAACAGTGAGCCCTGAGGCTAGCAGCGCACCGTTCCTCTTATTGTTAGGTTGCCTATGCAATAAGGCATTACTTTAGCACATATAGAGGCAGGTTTGAAAAAATAGCCACTAACTTAATATCTCCTAGGTAGCTAATTTGCAACATTTGCATACAATACCTTGTGCATTATGTAGGGTTAGGTTCATAGGGTCACGTTCCATGCTATTTTTTTTTTAAACATACCTCTCTGACTGATTAAATGATGCCTGCTGTGACAGCTCATCGGTATAGCCTTCTTTCATCAAGCTTTGCGAGCATTTGAGCTCTGAGGCTTTATAGCAAACACCCTTTCCTCCATTCTCAGATTGCCTATGCAATAAGGCATTATTTAACCACATACAGAGGCAGATTGGTAAAAATAGCCACTAATGTTTGAAACTTAAGTAGCTAAGGTGTGCATACTATGTTTTGCTTACAATAACGTGAGCATCATGTAGGGTTAGTGTTTATTTTCAGAAAGATGCTTAGGTATAATTTGTTTCCCCAGGCTTTGCTTCTAGTTCAAAATTAAGGAGCTCCAAGACTATAGAGGAGATTGATATCAATAACATATGATATCTGTCTATGAAATAAATTATAAAGTACGGGATCTGCTAAAGAATACTTGAAAAATGCAACAACAACAACTAATGTTTGAAACTTAAGTAGCTAAGGTGTGCATACTATGTTTTGCTTACAATAACGTGAGCATCATGTAGGGTTAGTGTTTATTTTCAGAAAGATGCTTAGGTATAATTTGTTTCCCCAGGCTTTGCTTCTAGTTCAAAATTAAGGAGCTCCAAGACTAGAGGAGATTGATATCAATAACATATGATATCTGTCTATGAAATAAATTATAAAGTACGGGATCTGCTAAAGAATACTTGAAAAATGCAACAACAACAACTAATGTTTGAAACTTAAGTAGCTAAGGTGTGCATACTATGTTTTGCTTACAATAACGTGAGCATCATGTAGGGTTAGTGTTTATTTTCAGAAAGATGCTTAGGTATAATTTGTTTCCCCAGGCTTTGCTTCTAGTTCAAAATTAAGGAGCTCCAAGACTAGAGGAGATTGATATCAATAACATATGATATCTGTCTATGAAATAAATTATAAAGTACGGGATCTGCTAAAGAATACTTGAAAAATGCAACAACAACAACAAAGAAAAAAAAAGGAGAATGTTAAGAAATAATCTAAATGCCAGTTTATTTGTAGTAGTAGTAGTAGTAGTAGTAGAAGTACGTAGTAATAATAATAATGATGATATTAATAATAATTAAAATGATAAGAAGATGAAGAAAAAGAAGAAGACAAAAGGTGTACTATAAGAACAAGAAGAAGTATATGAAAGTAAAAAAAAAGAACAACTATAGGGAAGAAACAAATAGAGAAGAAGGAGAAGATAAATAAAGTGTAGAAGGGACAGAATAAAACCCCAACAAATGCGTCTGTGATTAATTGCCATGAGAAAATCGAACAAATATTGACGAGTGGATTTTAAGAAAATGGAAATTCTACTTATTATCCCGGTGATGTTCGTGTTTCCAGCCACAAGATAGATGTGGGCTGTGGTGGTTGGGAAAATGAGGAACAAGCATGCAACCTTGAGCTAGATTAACGTCTCGTTTTACATCTAAAGGACAAACAATTATCTCCAAGTTCTATATGGCAGTTCATTTGAAATCCCTCACATTTTAGTCTGAGTGTATGCTTATACAAAATGTTTCAAACAGGTTTGTTGTTTGGCTTTTCTTTTGTTTAGTTAGTATTTCTTAGTGTGTTTATTTGTTTTATTTTTCACTCGAAGTTGCAGAAATTCAAAAATATATAAATTACCTGCCTCAACTTGTACAATTCTAAGTTAAGGCCCGGTCCCACTGCACTTACGGATGCAAAGAGGATGTAAAACGTAAACAAATCTTGCCATCCGTTGGAAAACGCTATGCATCCGTTGTGTACTCATTGCATACGTGTTTCATACGCTCTATCCATCGAGCATCCGTCCGACAAAACTTTTAGAACGGATGAACTTCCGCCGTGTACGATGTAAATCCGTGACAAATACGAGCAACAAACGTTCTATGTCCGTTATCATCCGTTAAACGTCCGCTGTATCCTCTCTGCATCCTTTGGACATCCTCGCAACTCACATCCGCTGCAGCTGAAAACGGAAACAGGGAGGAAAGATAAGGTACATGGAACGTCTATACATCGTTAGTAGCACGGAAATAGAAAGGATGTAAGCGTATGCATCTCGTATATAAAGTATTCAAAGCTGTCATCCACTTCCATCCGATTTCATCCGCTAGGCTTCCGATGAACATCCGTTTAACATCCCCGCTACATACTTCCCACGTCCGTTATTTTCCGTTCTGTTTTCACAAATTCTCGCAAATTTTGTCCATTTTTGGAGCGGATGAAAACGGATGGAGCCACCCCGGAAATTTTGCTCGTCCGCTGTGTCCTTTATGAATACGTTTTGTGTCCATCGACCAGTGGGACCGGGCCATTAAGTATACCAAACAAAAAGAGGAAAACTAATTGTAAACATTTTCCGAAACTGCCAATATTTCTCTTGTAATCTGGTAGAGAAGCCAAAACAAACAATTGATGGATGGATTAAAGAAAAGTAATATTATTAATGCATGCAACACGATGTGAGCAAAGTTAATACCATTAACACATTAGTAAATCCACAGCGATTTACTACCAGTGCAGGTTTACCCAGTTTTGACAGCTCAAGGGTTAAGTGGTTTATCAACATGGATCAGATTACAAGTACTACGTTTCGTAAACCTTTTAAGTAATATGATTAAAATAATTATAGTTATGATCATAATATGTCTTGTTTATCCATTGTAGCCCCATCTATGTTTTTTTACTGTCCGCCTGAGGTCCCGTGAATCATATTGCAGATACGCCTTGTGAAAAGTAGATCGCATTCCTTTGTATTTGTAAAGGGAGGGGGGGGGGGGGGGCGGGGGGTGACAAAGACGGGATGGTCGATTTGTTTATGTTTAAACATTAACATTGTTTTCATTCATAGTGTTTTAATTGAATACAAACAAATCATTACATAGTCAAGGCACGCATATGTGAAACAATACTCAAACAACACTATTCAATTTGTACACCTTTTAAAAGTCTATCTTTCATATTCATACAATTAAAGAACGTTTCTTTGAATTAACACTTCGGTTGCTTTCTTCGCATCTCTGCATTGTTGCTCGCTTGCCACACGTGCATATTTGCATATTTGCAGACACAATAGGTATAAATATTATTGATAGAAGGATTGCTATTTGAAACACAACGGCTTAGCAATATAATCCATTTCTGATCTTGATTAGCTCAATGACAACCCTTTTAACACCGGTACAGATTAATCCTTTATTGGAAACAGTTAAATAATCGTGACGCCTTTAGTATATCAATCCAAATATGAATACAATGTCGCACAGTGAGAATTTTCTAGTGGCATATAGCGAATTAAACTTCTTTTTCGTACACACGGGTTACGTAAAATATCC
Organism: Strongylocentrotus droebachiensis; assembly: GCA_035222895.1. Classification (NCBI taxonomy): domain Eukaryota; kingdom Metazoa; phylum Echinodermata; class Echinoidea; order Camarodonta; family Strongylocentrotidae; genus Strongylocentrotus; species Strongylocentrotus droebachiensis. Next base: position 139,494 of record JAVYIG010001373.1, read on the forward strand.
ACGACCAAACCAAACCGGGTATGCCTATAGCGCAATAAAATAGCTTAGGGTGGAATTCGTCAATAAGCTCTTCGTGATCGCTTTAACTGTGGATAATGCTTGCTTGGAGCAATTTTAATGAGTGTAGTGTTGGCAAAATATGGAAACGGCAAACTGATGAGATGAACAGAAATATAAATATATGAAATCGTCTCTAGATTTTGTTTTCTTTATTTGTATAAAGCATACTTTTTGGGGAACTGCAATTCTTTTGTAGGAAATTCGTTCAAAATAGCATAATGCAATATAACGATGAGCATCTCTTCTCCATAGATGACTTTAACTATTCATTTGTCAGTGCATGTATCCGTTTTTTGGTGGAGGGGAGGGGGGGGGGGTGATCGCACCCTAAGTGATACAAAACATTGATAAATGCATGTCACCTTAAACGATACTCCTTGTGCATTAGAAAAAACTCAATTATATAACTATTCAATTTCATTTTCATCGTCGATGTCTTCAATTTCAATATTGAGACACGTCATGAGCACTATTACTTACTTTTTATGTAACTATTTTGGGGATGAGTCCTCCATTGTTTACAGCAAAACTGTACCTCTGCACCTAACCATTTATAAATAAATTTATATATTTGGGCATTATAACTTGTATGTTGAAAATGAGTTCTACAAATACATTATCATCATTATTATTTATAATACAGCGAATTGGAGTATGTTCGCATGTTTCTTGTCTGTATTTTCCCTGCCACGTAAATCTTGTGAAAACAAAAGCTTTAACATCAAACTAACTGAATAATTTAAACGTTGTAATCCGATGAGAGTATATGATGCTACTCGCTTCTAAAATTTCCTGACGCATCCTTTCGCTCGAGAGCTGTCTTGTAAGAGAGACCCAGCTTTGAGAGACAAATCAGCGTGCTGTTACTAGGGGAAAAGGTAATACAGCTAACACGCGTGCTTTGTTTTACACAAGTCTACGTCTATGTGAAAACCTTTTCGAAAATACTCGGTCGTTGGAAAAAAAATAAAACTTGAAAAGAAATTTTCCCCGAGATATTAGGGGAGGCAAATGAAATAGATCGGACTTGTAGTACGTCAGAAACAGTGCAGTGTCTGAACTTACAAAGATATGATAATATATGATAATATTCGTATACATTATAATGTTATTATGGAACCTCTATTCATGATATGAATAAAAAAGAAGACTTGAAACTAACTGTATTGGTTTTCGAATTCATATATCTATATACTTCCTACTAGAAGAATACGTTTAGTTTTGTTGAAGAAAAAACATTGATTCGGCATGTGACTTTTAGCCACTGCTTAACTATTCATGAATTCAACAACACGCAATATTCTGATTTTTTTTTCTTCTTTCTTAGCCATATCATGGCAGAGCACATTCTACATTTCCTTTATACCTTTGCGCCTGGTTCCGTCGTCCCTCTCTTCTTCATGTTTCCCCTTTTCAGTTCCGATCCGTTTTCTTATTATTCAAACGCAAACAAGGGAAAGTAATCCTCCATTAGACGTATCTGTTAGCATTAGGGTATGCTTCAACGGCTACACGACACCGACCTTCATTGCTTCAATCCTTATCTCGATATACCCAGCAACCAGAACAGAGGTTTGAAATGGAATGACGGCGAATTAAGTTTGTCTTTAAATTTTTGTTTGAGAGGGAGATTATAAATGAAAAACAAAGTCCCTCCGACTGACACTTAACGAAAAAGAAAATCAGTGACGAGTGTTTTCTTTTCTTTTCTTCAACAATACTGTCGTGATGTGCCTTAACCATGGATGAACATGCTTTCCGAGGATGTCCCCAAAACCATACAAGCATAATGAGTCATTGAAAAGAATACCCAAATTCATCCCATGATATTTCCAAATCCAGTTAAGATTATTTAAGACTAATGTACCGGTGTTGCACATAAGGCTTGCTCTTTAATGTAATAGTGAGAATATCTAAAAATGATAATTTGATACGCGGCATTTATCTTTTCTCCGAAACACGTTACATTTGTTTTTCACCGAATTTATGGCTGAGTGGCCACACTCAGTGACTGTTTTCAACTTGTTGTACTTGAATATTAAATATACACTGATCTTAAGGGGAAAGATGCTGCATGTTTTTATTATTCAACCTTTCACTCTGTGGTTACTAAAAATAAATGTCAAGTAAATTGTGAATACGACGACAAATTAGTAAACGTTACCATGCTTGAGTGAGAGTTATTACACTTGTCATGCACCACCTGCGCGCGCACATTAATGACCATATATGAATATTAATGAAATGTGTATCACTTTTCCGCAGCAGCACATATAAAGAAAATAATCTACACATATACACACATACGCAAACGCACGCACACACGCACATAAACACCCTAAACATGGATACAAATCTGTTTCGTGAATAATCGCAGAAAGAAAATATTGGAATAAAAACATAGAGGTATCAATCGACAAGTAGAAGCTTAGCTCGTGTACACATCATTATATTTGAGTCACAGCCCTTTTTTATATTTGTATTATTCTCTGGCAGTTGTCGAACCAAATTTTCGATATACATCATCATGGATTATCTTTCCATTCTAAAGATTAAATTCTTGTCCAAGGAAAGATGGATGGTTCTAGAATATCAGCATTAGTTGACATTTAAAGAAGAATGTCAAAATGATTCTCAGTGGAGACGAAGTTTGGTTGGAGTGGACGGACAGGCATCTTTTGCTATAGTGCATACAAACATACGAAAGTAAAGATTAAACAATTTTAGAGAGAAAATCGAGTTCCTTTTTGAAAAAGGCATAAAATTACGAAATCATTATAGCCATCAACTCCCGTGAATATATAGGATAATACGTTGATGCCACTACATATTTATTTGTTACACTTTTCTCTTTTCAAGAATGTGACGGATTACTTCAGATAGACGCAGTGTATATCTTCTCAGAACCTTATTGATTAATATTTATTACTAAATAATAGTAACCAAATGTTCACGATTACTTCATGAAAAGAGGGAAGAACAAATTATTCCAACTTTATGGGCAAACGTATATCTAATGTCATAATATTTAAGTGACTATATATCAATTATAGCGTAATTGCATGTAAACTAATTATGGGCTTCCCGAATTTCCCGCGGTAGAAAAATTTGAATTTGGGTTTTGGTCTATTGGCTATAGAACCAGATACTTTATTGTAATATTGTGATGTTACATTAGCCAACAAAATACATGGATCTTAAATCATAATAGATTCTTCATTTACCCCTGACTCAACACAAATTGATAACAAAACGTAGATAGAGAGAGAGAGAGAGACAGAGAGACAGACAGTCACTTTAATATGACAAATATAACAATTAAAACCGTGTATCTTTAGTGCCACAAGCACAACTTTTAAATCCCAGCCATATTGTCACACAATTGAAAAAGGCTAATATCAAATTAGATATGCCAAACAATATCGGATAGTACAGCTCATTGCATTATACCCATGACCTTTCATTATCAAAGTTCATGGACTTTTTGGAAAGGCTGGAGAATTCATATCTATTGAAGCATCAACATTCACGGTTATATGAACACGTGATACCTCTAGGCATGGAACTAATTTGACTATTAGATAGGCTCATTAGGATGCGATAATAGTATTCTAATGTAAGTGGCCTAGACGTCGCCACGCTTAGAGTACATTCATGTGGTATTTGCGGACATATTGCATGTATTGAGTAATAATCCGGCAATGGCTGCACCTTAACCTACCCTAAATATGATTTTCCCGATTTAAAGATCATACATAAATGTTACCGAACATTTCCAATAAGCTTTATGCAGTAAAGAGTAACTTTTGAAAATGAAATATACTTCAAACAGGCCTGTTGCATTTAATGTTAACAAAAGACATATTCTAGAAAGTAATTAACTATAAACTGTACCTTCTGTATCAAGTTAATGACATTTTTGGTAAAAAATAAAAATGTTCAACAGATATTTTCGGATCTCAGAATCAGACTGTATTGCACAGCATGTAATTGTTAGTGAACCCCAACACATTCAGACATGGTAATTTGTACAACGCAAGCTATTCCCTGTAGAAGTGTTGTGGTCTTGCGGAGACTTCACCGTGTTCACCGGACTGTTGATCACGTGGTTCACGATGTAAAGTCCGACCGACCGCGGCACCAATGTCCTTGGGCAAAATATTAATCTGCATTTGCCACTCTCCACCCGGGAATAGTAAATGGGTACCTGGTTGGAATATATTCTTTGAAAGCTTAAATAAGCGCCATAGGGAAGCCGGACTATAAAAGCTAGGGTAATAGTAATACTTTGTCTACCAATTGCCTTATCCATCCCCTGGGATGGGTATGTGCGCAATATAAACGAAGCTGTTATTATTATTGTCATCCATTATGATTCTCTTAACGGTCTGTAATACTCATGCGTATCCGACGATCTTCAATAGTTCAAGGTTTTTAATAGGATGGTCTAATATGCCATTTACGTAATGTAAACAAATATAATGTATACGTATTTTTACAGTGCCTTGATACGATTTTTATAATTCACCTGTTACAAATAATTGTATCTCAATATTCAATATGCAAATTACATATATTACATGTCGTTAGGTAGGGCAAACCTTTTGTTTCTTCTGCATATAAACAGCCTATGTATGAAATTCGTATTCAGACTATTGAAGTACAATTTTAGTTTATTAAAAATAAAATTACATCAAGGCACTTCACAAAGACGTATATGCATTAAATTTGGTTACAATATGACAAAGGGCCATTAGAACGTAGTTCTATTATTCGAACCAGCTGATGCATGCCCATTATAACTGATCACAATGTCTAGGTACCACCAATACAGGTTTTGCGATGGCATTATATCAGCAAAATTAGATTAAAATTATACTGTAATATTTTAAGTGAAGGTGATAATTGAAACCTTGAAATTTGCGAGGCATACGTGTAAATGTGTAAAGAGCGTAATTAGATATTTTTTTATCGTGGATGTTCTCGGCGCATTTCGTTTTATAGGTGTAGATAAACTTTCCTCCTGTGCTGTACGTAGCACTTAAATTAGGCTTACGTGAAAAAACATTCAACATACCTATGCATTTGTTAGCGTATGTATTATTGGAAAATCTTTTATTTGAATAGTAGGCCTAACCTCGTTTGAAACGTAATGAAAGAATATGCACCTTGTAATAACTTGTCGGGAAAATCCGAAATATGGCCCGAATATCTAGGTACATCAAATAAATAGCTCCGTTGAAAAGTAAATGATGCATACCCTTTGTAATTTTGTTAAAGTATGTGACAGATTGAACTTGTATCGATTTACGTTTCTGGTGAATGTGACATAGGCCTATCGAACCTTCGATCTAAAAGTCTCCAACAAAGCCCTTAATTCAACCAGTTCACCCTTTTTTCTTGATATACTAGAAAGAAAAATCAAATTAAAAATGGGTTTGAATAATTTACTTGTTTACTGTACAAGTAAATCAAAACAAATGTTTAACGTTGACGTTCTCTCTGAAATCTGTTATGCAAATATAAAACGTTATACTTGTCACAAACGAGGAATTTATATCTTGACTTTTGTCCTGTTTAGACATTACACGCTACCAACTCATGTTTTCAAACGACAATGGCAGAGGGGTTACCACGTTTCTAAAATGGTAGATATACCAATGAAGTGGCAGAGGTAGAAATAGGAAAGAAAGAGAAACGCAGTGATATTTCATTTGCTTTCATTACCTTTATCTAACATTGCTGCTTTAAAGAGAAGGTTGAGTTTTTGGAAGAGATGAATAATAATTTGTGAGCATTATCATTGTATTAAGTGTGGAAGAACACCGGGTAAACAAATGCTCCCTGAAAAACATTGCTCTTCAAATACTTTAATATTCTTAATATGGCATATAAAATCATACAAATCTGGACGGATTTTTATACCACATGTTCATGTAGTCCCACATACATTTTTCTGTGTACAGTGCTTGTAAATTTACCAAGACTGGCCCACATTTCTTATCATTTGAGAACCTTGCAGTACACACCAGTACGTATATGCTAGATGATCAACCTTTTCTGATCGATTCCACATCGTTTCTTTCACGATGCAATCGCAAGACCAGAACTGGTCTTTACCTTTAACAATACGATCTTCATCTTCAAGTGAAGGCTGATCTATTTGGAAGTGGTTCGTGAGTAACAGTACAAAGGAAGAAAGGAAACTTTCGATAAAGAAAGTAAGGATGAACTTTCCCTATCAGCCATGATTGTTAATGCATGGGACCAGGCTTATCATGCTTGCAGGCAATTTACCCTTTTTATAATACACCGGCGGCTGATATAGAAGACGCTGATTAGAATGATAGATTAACCATGTCATTCATTTACTCACAGTATCGTAGCCCCGGAACGATCTTCCCATCTTTCACTGCATTAATCTCTCCCATAGACTTACACACGCAAGCTATGCGGCTACATTAGGCAATGTAATATGAATCAACAGGGAATCATCTATTTCTACTTCATTTGGTCTTTGTTTTCTCTTTCTATCTGGATTTTGTAATATACGAACATTCAATCACATTGTGTGTATTTTACCTGCGTATTACTCATTGTCCTGTATTCTTTGTTTTTGCGCAAATTTAAGCTACTGTGTTTGAAACGGTACAAACTAGTATGATTTGAATATGTATGTATATAATAAATTGATTGAGTTCTGCTCGGAATATTTAAGGAATACAACAAAACACAAGAATCAATGATTCTCCGTACCATGGTAAATTATTGTACAAATATTTGCTTGAAGGGATTTGTGAAGTATATATGTATTAACTATAGGGAGCATTTAGTACAATAATAATCCTTTTTTTTTCTTTCTTGGCGATCCGTCGAACACGCGACAACCTATTATCCCTTCAGCAGTAATACAAAGTCAAGATAAACTATGCTACCAACACATTCGCACATAATGTAGCTGCGTCATGCACTGAAAAAGTAATTACGGCCAAGTTGTATGGAAAGCCTAAATAACCATGGCAACAGACAGTATAGTGTTCTTCAAGGACATTGCTTTGCTTATTAAATGCATTTCCATTCGATAATATTTGAGATTTGAAGCAAAGCAACGCAGTGTTAACTATTTGATGCCCTGTCGTACATGTAATCAAATTCATGATGTTAAATACACTATGTGAAAAAACAAAAACAAAACAGAATAAACCAAACAAAATCGACGCAAACGAAATCTAAACAACCACAATTAAGAAAGAATAACAAAATGAACAAAAGAACGTACAAACACACACGCACACGCACATATATAACCTATGAGCTAGTAACGTCATGTGACAAGACATTAACCAACATTTACCTCACTCCTTTATTGGGTACCTGGCAATTGTGTTGGTATTAATGATAGCAAGGCCCTAATGAAAAGCAGTAATTATGCTGACGAGGCTTTCCTCTGTTAGCAAGGTTAATACTATGATCATAATAATAATATTATAATTATTATTATTAAGACTACGACGGTCTGTATTATTTCAGCGTAGCCGATGAGCATTAATTGTTAAGCCTGGGGTAGGTTGGTCTAATTAGAATGCAGTGTCATCATTTCTCCCAGTTTGTGTAATGCACGGCCATTATCACTGATCGTGACGCTTAGATACAATAAATTGATTTGTTGAAGTATACTACATGTGCACATGTATTTCGAGCAGTATTATCCAAATAACTTGTAAAGCTTTTAGTATTGTCTATGCCATATTCGTCTACTCCCTTTCTTCTTTCTTTGTCTCCCCTGTCAATTCACTCCTCTCCGTCTCTTGCACTCGCCCTCTCTCTCCCTGCTGCCTTTTCAAGGCATGGAGCTTGTGCTCTTCCTTTTGTGGTCTCCATTTACATCAAACTATACTATTTTAAACCTTCACATATACACCTAAAACGTACTGCTCATTGGAATAGTAGACTTACAGTTGATCCTTGGTATTACGCTCATGAACAATTACAATTGCATATTGTTAATTTGTATTATGATTTTATATAATGTATTGCTTTATCATGTAAATAATCTCGTATTACAATATTGTACATTTGAACCCCTGGACTGCATTGCATATTCTTGAAAACAAAAACCGTTGCTATCATCCCTATCCCATGGGCATTAGTAGTTATACCCCTAGATGGTCTCTCTAACCGGTGACATATTGGTACTGTCCATGGAGAATGGCGTGATTATCACCGCATTTAGCTGTCACTCCGCATCAGGCACATCTATCCATCTTATATACAAAGGTGGGTTGGAAAGAAATGTGGAGATACATGCATATGGATGTGTTGTGGGTGCGTTATACACGCGAATAGAAAGAAGAGATTACATACACTGTTACAAATACAGTTGGGATAGTTTTTTCCTACCTCTTTTCTTGATTTGATTGCGAAAATATGGCTTATTATTGATATATATTGAGCTTTTATCTTCTCAAGAGTATACTTGATGCATCTCTATGACACTTAAGACTTTAGATGTAAACTATATTCATCAATAATAAATCAATATTTCCTTCATTTCAAGACGAGAGGTAAGAACAAATTATTCCAACTGTTTGGACAATAGTGTATTAGAGATGAATGCGTAGCAAACTAGAACTGTGTTTTATTTACTACTGATTAACACAAAATAAGTATGGCAGACCAGAGGGAAGGTATCTACTGGGGAGGGGGGGGGGGTGAGGAGATAATGCCGAGAAAGAGGGAGAGAGCAACAAGATGGACATTGCCAAATATTATTGTCTGTACCTCCTGTAAGAGGAATAAATCAGAAGGAATTGAGAATTTAAGAAAAGCATTTTCAACACAATTTCCTCACCGATGTCGACTTATACAAGGTTGTAATAATACTAAATTATACTAGTGTAAAGAAAACAACGTTTCATAGCAAGCTTACGTACATGACATACGGTAATACCATACTTATTAGCACCTTACATTGCAGGAGATTTTACACATTAAGTAAAAGGCTGATATCAGCAAAGAACTAATATTGAAGGGGAAAGGTGAAAAATGAGAGATGGGGAAACTAACGAAATGGAGATGGAACACAAATATAGAAAAGGGACAGAACAAATGTGAAAAAGGACAAGAGGCCAAAGAAACAAACTCGTTTTGAAGGTCTTTCAACAGACTGGTGCATGTTCCTGTTTACATAGCATCTCGTGCAGGGTGCTTAAAAGGCAGATGTAGCGATAACTCGTCACCTGTCTGTTTACCGAGTGCTCTCTCATAACCGAGTATATCGATTATCGAATCGATATCAACTGCATTCCACAATTATTATGCAGTCTATATTTCAGACCTTCGAAAAATAATTTCAGTACGCTATCAGTAGAAAAGTGTAGACAAATGAACACAAATTGTTATTGGCAAATTAAGGTAAAAACTAGGAAACAAAGAGAAACGCAGTGAGCGAAAATATACAGAATTGAATGGAAGAATATAGGAAATATTCAAGGAAACTGAATTAAGAGAGAACAAGATAGAACTGATATGCACATGAAAATGATACAGATAGAAAAAGGGGGAGGGGAGCGCAAACAAAGACAAACATTAGGGAAATATGAAAACTAGAAAGTGAATATTATAAACGAAGAACATGTAAATGCATAAGAAAGAATCGAAAGAGAAATTCTATGAATACGAATTCACAAAATGTGCCTCAGAAAACTAAGAAAAGAAGAATACAAACGAGAAGAGGGAGCGCGATAATGTCGCTCTCATGAACCGTCGATAGAGGCAGAGAAATCGAACGGAACCGACAAGTCATTGGTTGGTATCGTAGCCTTAACATTTATAATGTAAACAAGCGGCCATGGTCACAGCTGGCACAACAATTAAAATCTTCTCTAAATATGTACAATTACCATCTGCCTAGCTGAGACATTTAAGCCAAGTCAAAGTTTTGTCTCATTCGTTACCAAGTCTAATTGAATTGTACTTTGGAATTGTGACCATAAATGTAAATAAAATCGCATTTTATTTAATTGTTCGTGTGATGCAAGCGCCAGTAGGGCTATCACCTCGATATTGTCAGATATATTGACATCTTAGATGTCGGTAACATTTGGAACTAAAATAGCTCATAATCATCGAAATGAAGAGAAACGTCACAATCGGGAAGGTGTGTTAAATCCTCGTAGCCGAGTTTTAGACTTTGGCAAGCAACAGCAAAATAATTGTTTCACCAGTGGAATAACAGTGCAATCCTTCAAGAGACGTTTGTGGATGGTAAACAAATGCCCTGTCACTGCTTATCGGGATACCCTGAGCCGCAGTGATCATCAATAACTTTTAATTACTTATACAGCTCGTTGTAACACCTGGGTAAGCCAAATGCTATTTAAAGGATGTCAGTGCTGATATACCTTCGAAAGATCTAGTTTAAAGGGTGCTCTGTCTTGACAGCATACCCCTGCCAATCGACTTGGTTTTAAGTGTGTGACGTTAAGGACGAGTGAATAACTTCAGTACTAATTAATCTATCCAGGGTTGCGGTAAGAGATTTGACTATTGGAAGGACATGTAGAAGAGGGAACGGGGTGTAAAAATAGAATGGGGATTCGGCTTTTATTTTGACATTTCTGCATCTCTCAAGTGGTGCTACATTCACCACTTCATGTTATAGAGAGGAACGAGGTGTCTGAATATAATGGGGTTTGGTTTATAAGGGTGCATGTGTATATCCTCGTAAAGCGACGTACTTTCCCCAGTTTCCTCCCCTTTTTGAGATGATGTGACTTCAAACAATAATTGAAATTGTTTTAGATACTTACTCCAGTATTCTTGTAACATTTAAACACCTTTCTGGGTTTAGGTTTTGTCCGAAATCGGAACTATGTTTTACATGATTCCAGACCCAGGGTCGGCTTATGCATTGGTAGAATGCAGACCGTAGTCACAGTGGTGTGTCAGGTGCATGTTTTATATTGTGACAACAGTGCTATTTTTTCATTTTCTTTTATTGTAATTTTAATTTAGTTCAGCCCTGAACCATTCAATGTAAATGTTGCGAACATTATACAAAATGGTTAAGTTAGAAGCTTATGTGGGCATTTCATAGCCAAGACAATAGTTACACAAAAATAACGAATACCCTTTTTTATTGGAAACTTTTGCTAATAATGATTAGAAAATAATCTAAATTTCAAGATTGAGCACATTTTTGGTCTCTTCTATTTTAATCTCATTGTGTTGGTAATTTGCCATTGTCAGGAAATTAACCCCGGTCTCTTTCACCATCTATTTAATGCGTGATCATATTATCCACAGCGAATGATAAATACTTTACGTGTAAGTACTATGTAAATTGAACACCAAATACAGGTGAAATGCTCTCAATACGTTTTAACATTGATAATAGACGCGTTTACGACCATACGGTGTGTTCATATATCGCGTACGTCAGAAAGTTTAATTATGTGTGACATCCACGATTGGGTGGTAATACACCATGGCGGTGTGTCATGCAATAATCAACGATGACTTCACTATCATGGAATTAATTTTCATTTCGGTACCGGCGGAAGTTCCTGTCGATCAAGTATTACATTCGTGTTCCAGTCTGGTGCAATGCTTAAAGTCCACTGGCATTAGGCAGACTGGTGTAGATGACCCCAACTCTGTTACACTTTAAATCCTAATTATTTTAAATGTTAATGTAATTGTTTGTATTAAAACATCCCCGTCCCTTAGTTTATTCGAATCTAAGGTTAAAACGTACCTTCAAACCAATCTGTAATACCTCGGGTCATTCATATGCATCATCTGAATTGGGGTTATGCTTAAAGTTCATGACTTTATATAACTTCCCACATTGATATGAACTTGTTCGTAGTCTAATCTAAAGCCCCTTTCACACCGGATCTGCGTAGAGTTGCGTAGTGTTGCGTACCGACTACGCCGAAGTTAAGCTGCGTACTCATGAATAAATTGATGCTTCGGCGTAGTCCCTGCGTAGGTTTTGCGTAGGCTTGCGTATAGTTACGTACCCTGTGCGTAGGCACCGCGTACCTACGGCGTAGGCAATTTGCGTAGGGTTACGTACGCTTGCGTAGGCCTGGCGTAGGGTTACGTACGCTTGCGTAGGCCTGGCGTAGGGTTGCCAAAAGTGGCATTTGGTACACGGTTTTGACCGTTATATGTTCAATTTTTTAGTAGGTATTAACAACTGCTGAGGCTATTTTGCAGTAATGTTAATTTGTTCAACATATTATATTCCAAAAAATGCAGACATTTTTGTGGATGTACTACATTTGTATACTCATTCACAAGGGTAATAAATGAACTTTCTGTTGATGTACATTGCAAGGTCACGTGATGTGATTCGATACCTCAAAATGCCAACAAAAGAGCGCTTATTTTGATTTGTGAATAAATGTGGACAGAAGTCTGATATTTGTTGACCATATCCCTTTTTTTCACTCATTTGTAAATATCATTCCATTACAGTTTCCTGAAAGTTTGAAGACGATAGCTGTTGTCCTTTGTCCGTAGCGTATATGTGTGTGACAATGTAATGATATAAATGTTAGTCATTTATTACTTCTGACATACACACTCACTCAGTCTCACTAACAGAGTGAGACAAAATTATTTCTTTGCTCATTTCAATTAAACAAAATTATTTTACAAGCATACAAACAGGGCCATAAACGTTCACACAAGCAAACAAACCGACACAAATACATACAGATTTCCACAAAACATAATAACATTTCGCAAGAGGCATCAGTTTGTGAGTCTTATCTCTGTTTATTAGATATTATTATATCTCTGTTTATTATGAGATGTCAACATCACAAATTGAATAAACCATAACAAGCAAAACATGTCATTCTGAAAATTCTTGTAGTAGTACAAACAGAATTATAAGCAAGAATACAAAATAAAGTCAAAGAAACACTATTTCTTCATGAACAGAATAAATGTGAGAACGCACACATGTAAACAAAAATAGCATTTCCCTTCAAAATAATGATCAATACCTGCCAAGTTTACATCCAGGTATATACAACAAAAAATCTTTATACGTTTTTAATGCTTCGTCGGACTGGCGTAGGGTAGCGTATTGTTGCGTAGGCTTGGCGTACAGTTGCGTAGGCTTGGCGTACAGTTGCGTAGGATTGGCGTACAGTTGCGTAGGCTTGGCGTACAGTTGCGTAGTTTCTGCGTAAAAAGTCTACGCCGAAGGTACGCGAAAAATTAAACATGTTTAATTGTTTGCGTTCATCTCGCGTACCCATTTGCGTCCATCCGCGTACAGTTGCGTAGGGTTGCGTACGATCGGCGTAGGGTTGCGTACGATCGGCGTAGTCGCTACGCAACTCTACGCAACTCTACGCAACTCTACGCAAGGCCCGGTGTGAAAGCCCCTTTATTCTGTAATTCTGTTTAGTTCATTTTAATTGTAATGTTGTTCTCGATTGCCCGTCGCGTAGCGTGCGCAGCTGGTAAAAAGTCGAAACCGGGAAAAACGTTTTTGAAGTTTAATCGCTTTTTTTTCAAGTGCTGAAAACGACATTGTTTCTATGTTCCATGTAAGCCAAAACTATTCTTAGAGAAAGATATTTACCTGATTTATTACGTTCTCAAATCAACTTTGCTAAAAGGTCAAAGTACATCCATTTTCCATGACACCGAAACCGATGCCTTGCTTGTTTTCAAAGTATAAATGTTTGACTGGAACATCAATACGTTTGACTATCCGAACATAATCATAGCATCCTGACCAGGCAATGCTCTGACATCGCATACCATTCGTTAATTTAGATCTGTCATAAGTATATCGATAGATATGACTGTTTATTGATTGTGGCATCACATGGTTAGCACGCGTCTGGCGCCTTGTCGTAATGTATAATTACATAACCCTGTCAAAGTAATTTGTACAAAGTAAGCTCTTACCATAAAGTGTCAGTAGTTTTTGTGGACTATATTCTAACATTATAGTTGCTCTCAATCAATTCTAAACAGTAGGGCGTCTAAATTAACATTGAAACGAGCGAGATAGAGAGAGAGATAGAGAGAGAGAGAGAGAGAGGGAGGGGAGAAGAGGAGATGGAAGGTGCATGCTATGAGACGATACAAACTAAACATAATAACAATGGAATAACAATTATAGGCCAACAATAATAATAATAATAATAATAATTAATTTGTATATAGCGCTTAATACAAATGTCTCTAAATACTGGTATGCTTTTATCTTAATCGACAGATCGATTCGCTGTGTGGCTGTGATGTTGTGATTTCGTTTAAAGCCTTAATTAATTTGTTGTAGCGATGTCAAACTTTGTTAACGACTAGCGATTTTGCTTTTTTCCATATGACACAAAATGAAATATGAATAAACAAAACGTAGATAAATAGAAAAGTACACATGAAACAAGATGAAGGAAAAATCACATCAATCTTCAAAGATGATGATTTTATTTCTTGAGTCTGATAGATGAAAGAATATGTTCCTACAATGTTCATTATTTGTGTATGGCACAATTACATTGATTCCAAAGGGCACACTAAACATTGTAACGTAAACGGACTTTTATGATCCCGCACTTCCAAAAAGAATTTAAATATCATTGAACTTGTAATGACTGTTTAAACACAAGGTCAATCATGCCTTCTGGTCAGTTGCATCGATAAGTAAAAGGTCACTGGCGTGATTGAAAATGACACGTCTGACCTTTAGCCATTAATCAAAGGTCATTTATCTGACCATTGATTTCTCATCACGCTGACCATCTTCAGGAGATGAAATCTTAAAGATCAATCCAAAATCTGAATTAAGAATGATAGCAGAATGATGAGCGGCACAAAATAGCGAAAGTTTGAAATGAACCAGACCATTAATATGAAAATTGGCATGGTTATGAATATTTGAAATATGAAAGCACTAAGTCTATGTCAATCTTAATTTTGGCAATTTGGTTAGTGGATTGTGGCATAGTCATGGACACCTCTCCCGTTTGTTGAGTACAAAAGTATCATTTGTTTTCTTCCCCTAAACTCCTTCTCTCTTGGTATACATAATTATACATTATTTTTCTTATATTTCGATATTTCTATTCATATTATCAAATATATTTATGTGTGTTTGTGTGCGCGTGTGTATGTCTGTGCAATATACTTATTAAATTATGTGAAGACATAATTATTGCAAGTATTCAATCTACATTAAAATTTAAAATGTACACATTATTTCCCGTTAGTCAATTTAACATTTATCATCGCCTTGTAGCTCTGCAGCGTTTTGATATTTCAGATTTTTTCCTTCTCTCTGTCGTTAAAACTTCTGAGATATAATAAGCACTGGCTTAACCAGTCACGCAACACACGCCAGCAATACAGTGTCATTACAGCTCTCTGACCCTCTTTCCCTATCTCCCCCCCTCTCTCCCCTCTCTTTAGGCCACTTTAACCCTTTTTAATAATTTAACTTTTCTTTCTCCTCCCTGTCGTTAAAGCCTTTGGGATATAATAAGCACTGGCTTAACCAGTCACGCAACACACGACGCCGATACAGTATCAGTAGAGCTTTTTCCCTCTCTCTCTCTCTCTCACTCTCTCTCTCTCTCTCCATCTCTCTTTCTCTCTCTCTCTTTAGGCCACTTTAACCCTTTTTTAATATTTTAACGTCTCCTTCTCTGCATTGTTCAGTTTACTCCAGATATCGACAATCCCGTTACCCGGCGCACAACTCCCCTTGGCGCCATCGCGACTTCTGCACGGTACTGTGTAATGAGGGCAATAGGTGCAGGTGGAGATTCTTCCCATGGCGGTGCAATTAGCACGCTAATGTGCGCTCCGTTTCCGCCATAAAACAGATCAATGGTTCCCCGGGACGCCAGGCGAGACAAATGCATGCCATAAGGCACAGTGCAAACCTGTGCACACACAACCGGTCATTTGCTCATATCATATTAAAGGGAACTTTAAACTACATGATACAATGCTCCTCTTTCATTTTTATCATCTTGATTTGCTTTATTGTAGTGTACTATTGAAACAAATTTAGTTCGACAAGTTACGTTTCTAAAGATATGTTATGAGTGTAAATATATTGTAAATACATTTAAGATTGCGTTCGAGTTGACACTTCGGCGCACTTCACGCACACGTACATGCACGCATACACACATGGTAAAAACACTTCGGGACTTCATTCCGGTGAAATAGACAACACATATCAGTTGTAAAAGTTCCTTTAAAATGTTGAAATCTTTAATAAGCGGAAAACACTGTAATTAACACACCGACTTTCTCGTACGCACACACAAACGGACGGAAACAAATGCCACAAAATTGGCATTCGGGCCTTGCTGGTATGTAATTCGCTTTTCAGTCTTTGAGTTCAGTTTTGAATGTGGGGAAATTTCTTTTCCTCCTGACATTTGAAGAAGAGAAAAATTGTTGTAGAAGTAGAATATTCTTGATTTCGCTTTTCTATTAATTGATTTATAATTGGTAAATTTAGGTAAATCGGTACCCGGTAGGAAGAAATTCATTTAAATTTTGAACGACAATCATGGTTCCTCGGATAAAGACAGGGTAATAATTATGATTACATGGCCCTCAGAGAGAACAGTATATATACTGATGAGGCTATTATTCGTAATTATTATCATTATTATCATGGTAGCTATTATTAAATCATTCGTATACCTACCAAGCCTTGGCGCTTAAGTAACTAATTTACAGAAGATATTAATATAACTATTGTTATTATTATTGTTATTTTAAATTAGTCACTCATTTACTTAATCAAGTATTTATTACTGTATTTACATGTATGTACCTACTTATTCATTCATCCAATCCAAACCAATGCAGGAATTAAAACAAGCGCCAATATTTAGCTGCCTAAACAAGGGTGCTTATGAGAGTGAAAAACTACCCAAAATGTTTGTTCATGACTCTAACTGGGAAAGAAAAAGAAAATTGTAAGCAATCTGAAATAGGTATGTCTTAGTTTAGTTCTGCAAGTGGATAACTGGTGACAAGAGCGAAGAATTTGAGGTAGACCATTCCACAATCTCGATGCACAGGCAGTAAATGATCAATCACCTAGAAGAGAGCGTGTTCGAGGACTCACAAGCAGGTATTTACCTGCAGATCGCAAATTAGTTCGGCTCATCAATTCATCTATTTATTTATGTATTGATTGATTGATCTGATTGACTGGTGGTCCCCACCAGGCCTATGCAAATTACTTGGTATATTGACAGGTCTACAGGTTAAAGTTGAATAAATAAGGGCCATTAGCAATTGGCAAAGGTCAGAACTGATTTGCATGAATTTCCATTAAATTCGATAACAAATTATTCCACCCCCTCCCCCTCCCCCTCCCCCCCCCCAAAAAAAAAATAAAATAAAAGAAAATAAAACAATTAACATCGTACTACGTTGTTAGGATGAAGCATTACCATTGTGTTTTTCATCCCAAATATTTATTATTTGAAGAAGACAAAAAGGATATTGTGATGGTTTGCCGTGTAGAGATAAACGAAAAAGGAAATGAAAAGGAGAAGAATGAAGAGGAGGTGAAGAAGAAAAAGAAGAAAAAGAAGCGGAAGAAGAAGGAGGAGAAAATGAGTAAGAAAAGGAACAAGACAAATAAGAAAAAGCAGAAGAGAAAATGAAGAAGAAGGTGGCGAGGAAAAGATTCTATAAGCATCAAAGAACCTTCACCAATAGGAAACGAAGTGCAGATTTAAAAAAAGTACCACTCTACCTAAATTGATAGTAAAATTAGTTCTATACATCACATCGAAAATGGAATTATTGTGAGCGACAGAGAGGAAGAAGATTTGTCAAAGCTGTCCGTCTTTTCATATCCCTTTGCAGAATGCCAAGCAGAGTACACGAGACGAATAAAATCAATAACAGCACTTCTGCATTTAATGACAAGGTTGTATTGATTCGTCGTCGGCGAGCGGCTAATTTTACACCAGAATAGAACCTTGTTAAAAACAAGGTCATGAATTATTTCTTCTGATTGACAAAAAAACGTCCGGTCAACGCAATTATTTTGTTCGTGTATTTATTTATTTTGTCTTTGGTGTTGTTGGTTCTTTGTTTTTCACCGTGTATGTCCTGTATTTCCTGTTTGCGGATTAAAGAAAAATACATGACAAATGATGTTCAGGACCTACAATAATAGTCATGAATCCAAATCTACTCATTGACGTAAATGCTTTAGTTTATATCATAGTTAGAGTTGGGTCGAGTGTTTACATTTTGGCTTCAGGGATGAATATTAAACCATTGATATGCATTTCATTTCAAACAAGACAGTAATATTGTTAACAAAAATGAGATTACAGAAATAGACTGAATTCATTCCGACTGAAGCTAATCAATATATCTAGTATACAGTGCGCAATATCACGTCTAGGCACTGGATTCAGATCCGGAATCAGAAGGATATTGTCTCGCCTGCCTGGTGACCCCGCCTCATTTCCTAAAGTTCAGCTTCAACGGACATTGACATTTGGGATGAAAGATTGAGAAGGGATCAACAACAGTCTGATAGATTATGGCGGCAAACCCATGCATGAATCTTTGCTTTTTAAAGAGCAAGTGCACGATAGAATCGGTCTTTTCCTGTTTTCGAATTACAGTGACACGGACATGAAGGATGTGTCTTCACGTTGTAGCTTCCTATGGTTCTAAATTGATAATATAATCTGATTCACGTTCGCTATAAACCAAACGTTGTACTTTATTTGCCGCAAGCAACGCAGAACCGATCAGACGAACACTCATGATATAGATATAGTGAACGTGTATCAAAATCGCTTATGGCATAGATAATGAACATCGATACAAATCGTTGATAATTTCAAACGTGTGATTGGAAACGTAATATAAATAAAGCTACGAATCCAAAATCGACACCTCAACATGTGTATTATACGAGGCATACCGAAAGCAACAAGAAAATATGATTGAGTTTTGATAAAATAAATATGAGAAATCGAAATGAAGTATTTTGTAGTCTGACAGTGCGTTCACATTGTTCTAATTCCTTTCACTTATCTATTTTAAAGTCTTCGTTAAATCATTGTCGCTTTACATCCGACACGATCATGAACAGTTGCATTCTGCAATGCCTTTTATCTGACTGGATGAGCCATTGTTACTTAAAGACCCTGGTCGGAAGTGAACAATGAATAGATGAATTTACACATCAACGGAAAGCTTTTAAGCCATGGATTATAAACATATCAATTACATACTACTTGCCTGTCAGTGTCTGTCGAAGGTGTAACAGCTCTATGGCATCTCGAAATCTGATGCTTTGAAAATAGGAAGCTGTCGGCTTTAAAATTGGCCTTGGACTTTGGCAAGGCATTAATCTTCATTTGTCAAACTCGACCCAGGTGAGGTGAATGGTTACCTGGCAGGAATTAATTCCTTGAAATGCTGGAGCGCTGTAATTGCAGTTAGGCTAAATCCGAAGTAATAATAAATGCGCCTCGGAGTAGAATTTCTAGATAGGCAACGCTACATAAATGCCTATTATTATTATTTTGACGACATAATCTTATCTTGAGTACCCTAGTATACAATTACTTTGCGTTAATTTAAGCACGGCTCATCGCCGATGGTCGCCGTAACTGCGGTATATTTGACATCTGTCGACCCATAATTTTGCGGCGTGCGAACAACCAGCTTTTATCTAGCTTTTGTGCAATATTAAAAGGGAAAATATGTTATATTCCTTTATATTTGTATTCCACGTTCATTCAGCTTTCCATTGATTTAAAGCTGTACTTCCATCGGATTAGGGTCTTTAACATGCTTAATACACGGTGATCATCTGTTCGTTGGAAAAAATACGAAAATTCAGGACTCCATAAAAAACGTTCGAAAAGACTTCCGAAAAAGATACAAAGCCAGTAATTGATCTAAGTCTTAATCTTAATATTACATATAGCATTGTCCATCACCTATTCCAATGACGTATTGCATAGACCGAACTTTATTTCGTTAGGATGTACGATAATAGGTTGTATAAATTGCCCTTTTTATACAAACAATTTGCATGCGGCTAAATTTACCCAGTCCAGAAAAGGTGGGAAAACTGACTTTATTGGCCAAATTAATGATGTGAATCATTATCATTGTCATCATCATCATCATCGACGTCGTAATCTTCGTTATACAATTTGTGGAGACACACGACGTCACAAGTCAGCGAACCAGACAGAGACTTCCGTTGAATAATGAATATAATGTCCTAATTATCTACTAGATTGAGAAGATGTGTACAGCATAGCCTTGTCATCGAATGTGTACGCTTCATGTATACAAAAGGTTCAGGTTTCGACAGGCGTACACATTCGTACCAGCGGAACAGCGTTGGACGAAAAGAGGGGCATATATATAGAAAAGATTAAGTCCTGGTAAAAGCGAAATACTTTCTTCGCGTTATTTCGTATAAGAATATCATTGTGGCAGTCAATAATAATGATGGTGATATTATTAATAATGATGATGATTACTGGTGTGCTGAGGGGGAGGGGGAGCTTGGGGCAGTTCCCCCCCCCCCCCAAAAAAAAAAAAAAAAAAAAAAAAAAAAATCAAACATGGGTTATTTCTTATTCGATGCAAGTGATTTACGAATGTTGCCAAAATTACATGATTTTTCCGGTATTTTCCTTCTCCCCCCCCCCCACAAACATGTTTTGCTCATTTCGCCACTGATGATGATGATGATGATAATAATTATACTAATTATAGTGACAATGACAATGATGACGATAATAATAATAATAACAGTAATAACGATACTACTAATAATAGTAGTAATATAAGTAGATATAGTAGTTTTTCTACGCTAAGAATAATAATAATCATATGATAATATTACATGTATTAGTAATAATGATGATGACAGTAAAATTACTTATTATTGATAATAGTAGTAGGTTTACTTTCTTTGCGCTGACAGCATCAAAGAATCTGAGTAGAAACTGAAAATGTGGGAAAAGGTCTTGACATACATTCATATTCAGTAATTGATGACGTATGGAATAAATACTAGCCACGCTGGCATTTACCTGTTAACTCATATGAGTTAATTAGTATCATTATACACATTTAAATCTATTCATACAGTCAAATTCGAATAATTTGTTATTGCAGCAATATTATACAATGATAAATTTGCAACGCATGGTGATAAAGACTATTCCATGTATCTGTATTTCATGAGTCATCATTAAATGATTTTTTTATTAAAACCTTTTCCCCTATGTAACCGTTTAAAGTGACTCTATCTTGTAAACTATCTCGTGAATACATGGTGATAATAGATGAAAAGAAGTATATTCTGCCATGGCACAATATGTCTTGATAACTCTGGTGTTCATAACAAGATTTTTCCACCGCGTACAAGACTTGCGGAAAAGACGGTATTACTCTGACATTTCGAGTTTGCTGTTACCATGGAAATAAGCCATAATTCACGACCATATCCCTACTCTCTCTCTATGCATTATTGGTGTGGTGAAACTGTGGTATGTACTGGTTATACGCTTATATTGTACAGGCTATGGACTGTTGCTTACCCAACTCGAAAGTGCCATTGATATGCTGGTTTTGGTTTGAGTGGGTTTTTGGTAATATGATATTTCTTTGAATTTCGTGTCGTTTTCTCCAAGTGAATAGTCAATATAGTGTAGTTAATGGTTGAGAAGATTGTGATTTTTTTATTTTTTTTAAAACTATACTTTTACATTTTCTGGGAGGCAGCACACCTGATATCCAACCACGTGGAAACTGTTTTTTTACCTTCTAACAAGATGATGTTAATGATGATGATAATGATGATGTTGTTTTACATTATTTATGGTATCAAATTTCTGTTTAAAATGATCTAAAAGTACAAGTTTCTTCAATGATGTCAATATTTTAATATTTGCCACAAAAAGATAGGCGAATGGAATAATGTGTCTCATACTAGAATATCGGTCTCGCCACCAAGCAAATATCACCGGCATTGGCAATAATTCGGTTGTAAGACAACACTTACTAGGTCTGGGGTCTTTTGTAAGATTCGCATTATATCACCATTTTCCTAACCATATTAAACGAGTTAGAATCGTTGCAGACCCCGGAATCTCAATCTACTAGTATGCATTATCCAATAATATAATTCATAAGTTCTTAATTCGACTTACGTTCTGTTATTAAGTTTAATACATTACAGTTTACACCTTGATCAGTTCGTGGTGGTTGTGTGTGTGTTTTTATTGTTATGTCGAGAGTTGTGACGGTTTCGATGCCTTGTTTGTCATTTTTTCCCAATTTGCGATATACTTGGGAAGTCGTTATGGTCACTATGACCTTCGCTTCTTAACAACGTACATCTATGCAATGTCTCTATCATTATAAACACCCAACTGTGACTTATTAGCACCTGCAGAGGTGGTAACGTGGGAGAGTAAATAATGGCAAAATACACCGTTATTATTGTTATGTTTAATATATGTACTTCTTTATATGTTCATTATTTTTCTATCTTGAGTAATCGACACAAATACAAGCCATGCTTTTTAGTGGATGTCTCCGATCTCTCAATTAATTTAAAATTCTACCTAATTTACTAAATATTATGCTTATAATATGCTTATATTTCTTGTATCTTAAAAGTTCGTTTATTACCTATTAAATTTATTTAATATTATATGATTACAAATAAGTTTCATTTTTGAAATTATATATATGATATTATGTGTCACTTGATATTTATTTCATGTATAAACCATATTTTTATGTTTTGATTGAGTTTTAGAAATCAATTATTTCAATTGAATTAACAATTGAAATATTTTGTTGGTTATTAATATTATTATCCTTGTTGATTTTCTTGTCAAAATCTTCATGCAAAATTGAAATCACTATAAATGTCACACTTGTTACCATTCTATCTATCATCGCCTTTTTTATCAAATATAAAGTAAACCAAGGAATATTTTGAATCAACCAAATTTGCTGGCTAATCATTAAAGCGGAAGAATTATCCCACGTATCAAAGTTAAAGAAAAACCAGGGGAACAGGCAACCAAACGCCTCCGATTGGTACCATTGCATTACTATACACCTTCTAATGACAGAAAATATTTACAATTGAATCTTATCTAAAGCTTATCTTGTATTTTCATTTCATTTCACATGTGCTGTCAATTGTACACCTGTTGCTGCGTCTCGATTGCAATACCCAGGTAAGTCTCTACTGATACACAATCTTTACAGTAAATGAATTCCTGCGAAACGCGTCCACATTGGTGTCCGTCCCGGGTAGAAGAAGAAGATAATTTGTTTGGAGTGTAAATAATGTGAACGCTATGCCTCCCTTCCTCGCGGCTTCCTATTGCCATATTCTGTCCGATTTTGTTTTCCTCACACACACACATACACACACACACACACACACACACCACCCTCGCGCGCACACATTCCCTCCCCCTTCTACCTCTCGCTCCCTATCTCTGTCTCTATATATCGCTCTCTGTCATGTGTATGTCGCTTCCTTTTTGTCTCACTACATATTACTTCATTTTTCACTCCGTCTCTGCTCCTGTCTCTTTCCCATTCCTCATCATCTTCTCTGTCCCGGAAGATGTGTGTTTACAAAATGAAAGATAATATTTGATTGAATTGCCCCCTAAAATTATTCAATTAATCAGTTTTCCTATCTGAAGCAATTTAATCGAATGAATTGGACTGCGCTAGATTATCAAAAACGTGAAATTAAATGTTATTGAAATGTATGTGTTGCTCAACTCCTTTTTCCCGATTTTGAATCACTGTTTTCGTTAAAAGGGGAAAACAACCCTAACATAAGGTTGGTTTAAATAAATGAGAGGAACAAGTTAGTGAAGTCTTTCGAAAAATCTATATGGAAGTTATTATTTTTTGAATTTTCGATCAATCAAACACAATTGGCAACTGTGTAAGATATTTCGCCAGGTCGTCTCCCATTTGCTCTTTACTTATCTATTTTCCCTAAAAAAAAAAGTGTTTTAAATCACACATGTTCCCTACATATCATTCTTGCAAATATGTTTCTCTATACATCCCCTTTACAAAACAAATATATTCAGTCATCAATAAAATAAACGTCAATAACGTTTTCTGTACAGAGCAAATTGGAGAAGAGCTGGCAAGATTCGTTATTGTGTTGCAAATTTTGTGTTTCACTGATGACAACTTCAAGAAGTAATGCATTTCCTAATTTTAATCGGAAATTGCTCAAACTTTCATCATTTTTTGTCTCGTTTTTCTGCTTTTATCAATATTAGCTAATTATTAAAGGTAGACTTCCTTTTGAATTTCACTCTTCATCATACATGAAAGAACAGAGATCAACATTACATGTGACACAAAATGGAAAAACCCCAAAAGTCAACGAAAAACTTTCTTTCCAGCCATTATATAAATTATTGCATGTCGTTGCAGTATTCAACATCAACATTCGTACAGGGCGATCCAACCCTTGTTTTAATTCATTTGTATGGAAGCAGAAGAGCAAGAACAAAACAGAATGGCGAAAGTTTGAAAAGAAAATGTCAAACGTTAACAAAACTATAATTGTTTGAATTAGGAGATCACTACATCTATGCGAATCGCAAATTGTCAACTCGGTAACTCGGTTGTGACGTATTCATGGACAACTCTCCCGTTTGACATGTACACAAATATCATATATTTTCTCCTAAGCCCCTTTTCCCTTAGGGCACTGATTAGTGGGGGTAGCATATTATTGAAGTTTCTCTAAAAAGAAAAGTCCCTCCTGAGTCATACATTTTTGTGGGTGGAATAAACTTGGAAAGCTGTTCGGCACTTCAGCTTTACATTTCCAGAGCATTGGCATTTCGGGGTTTAAGATTACACGTGTTTGTACAAAAAAACTGCGACAGCTCGGAATAGACTTGCCGAACTTTCTCTGCTTTCGGGGAGTATTTTTCGATTTTGGGCTCCTTACATGTCTTGTATTTCAGCAAGATAATCCCACTTCAGGACAGGCGTATGGGATAGTCTGTTCATTTTAGACCACCGTTGAGAACAGCATGTTTGGTTATCGGGTCTCGTAATTGCATTGTAAAATATAAGAAAATAATCGATAACATGGATGTCATAATTTAAAAAGAATGAAACCGAATAATGCTGAACTAAAAAGAAAATTGTTCCATGGGACTACAGAAAATTACATTTACAAAGTTATATAAGAGCATTATACAGACCAATCGTTTCAGGTGAAATTTGATGTGGGAATACAAATAATGAGAGCGCTCTTTGTTCTCAATTGTGTCACTGCTCACTATTTGTGTTTTTTTTTAACAGTAATTCCTAAACATAGATACAAAATAGTTAAACTAATTTGATTGAATTTTGTATTTTGTATTTTCATTGTTGGATTTATCAGAAAATTCATTTACATGTTCCATTAATATTTTGTTTAAGAATCCATAGGCATGATAATTATTACAGATATGGAAAACAAATCTAAGATCCATGGAAACAATTTAAAAACAATTGAACATTAGTTTTTATGTATTTAATCCAATACGATTTAATCTTTAGAAAATATATATAATATATATATATTGTTTGTTGATCATTTACCTACTTGTGTATTGCACAAATTATGACAAATCTGCTAGTATGCATCTGGTTGAAATCTTTGATTTAACAAATCACAAGTAGACAAAGGTCTAAATTAGTGAATGTATATTGAGTATTCCTTTTCTAAGTTGTTTTTATTGTATCTTCCATGGATTTCGTCCGTATCGAGCCGCTAGATTAATACTTTTCCTTCTATGTTGGACTCATACTTTTCCGTAGATTAATGAACTTCACTTATTACCTCTAAAACAACACTTTATGTGTTAAGGTCTGCTTGTATGTCTGCTAAATTCGATATCATATGGCACCTGAATGTCTTGATGACACCCTTTAAATATACATACCAGCTCGTAACCTTCACTCCACAATTAATAACTATAAACTAATTACTCCCAAATGCAAACTCTCATCCGCTGAAAATCGTTTTACAGTGGCTGATTCGAAAACGTGGAACAATATTTAACTTTCCATCAGAGAAATGACCTGTCTTGCCTCTTTTCAAAATATCTCTTTACATGAAACATGCTTCTTCCCTCAGTACTTATTAATGGGATTTACCAATTTTGTATTGGCCCATGATTTTCATGTTTCTCTGCACATTCTTCAATCTGAAAGCTCTCATGTATGTTATGTTTATAGCGCTACTACATGGTCGAGATTATGGCTATTAACTATTATAATTATTATCATTATTATAAATACCAAATCACTGCTATTTCTTTCTAATTATTATTAAAGATTATTTTTGACTAAAGAATATATTACTTTTTGGTGACATCTGCTTGATAGTTTACGATTTTGTTGTATCTGCAGCTCTTGAATCAAAGTACAATTGTTCACATAATGAAAAAATGTTACTCTTTTAGAGTTTTCATACAAGTCAGCAAAATGCAATGTTGTATTATCGGTTTCTGAGTTTTTAAAAAAGCAACAAATGTATCCATTTCTGTTTAGTTAACACGAAACAGACATGGTGAATTGATCGTGGATATGTCGATGGGTCTAAACGGCAAGCCTAATGAAGTTGTATATTGAGTTTGTTTGTTAGAATGCCTGGATTGATTAAAGCTAGAGGGGGTGGTAGCTTGGGCGTCAGGAGGGTTTGAGTTACCCCTTAGCAAGCCTCTTGTGAGGTTATCAAGTGTTTGCCTTGGTTTTATCTCGGAAGTCCGGCAAGGGTTCGTTTTAGCCTGCCATCTAGACGTTGATATATATTAAGAGCTTAATTCCAAAAGGAGCTAAATCCACTTTTGATGAAATTTGATTTATTGATATCAGAACATTGTTCACTGAAGTACTCGTCTTCCGACGAAATTAATTACCTAATACAATTTTGAGAGCAATTATGAAAAGGGCACCTTCTATTATCACTTTTCCATAAACGTCTGTACACAATTTGGTAAACAATTTATTTCTTCTCTGAAGTTACAAAAATGGATTTAGCTCCTTTTGATATATATATCCTCTTCATATATAGATATATAAGTGGACGATTTTTACGAGATGGTCTAGCGGCACGTTTACTTGGTGGGCTCTCTGTTTTTTGCCTACAAACTTGCTTGTAGCTGTGTCACGTCTTCCAGGTAGTGACGTTCAAGGTCGGTCCTGAGACGTTAATAATCATATCTGATTGATACACGTATGTAAAAACCCAACAACACCCACACACATTTGTTTTCATCACATGAGTTTCCGCGGTGCCGGGCCAAGTTTGAGATCCATAACAAGTTACAAGTATTGTTTTAAGCTCCTGAAATAATTCACATATATGAGTAAAAAAAACTGCCTAATATGGGAGTAATTATTGTGTGCGACCAACTGTGGGGCAATTAAATGCCCAATTGAATGTTTTTTGCCCAATCATCATTAGACAAAACAGGACCCAGCTCAATGAACATATATTTTTAAAAAGCGTGTACGAGTGGAAGCCAGGCTAACTAGAATAATTGAGTGATGTTTGATCAGGCTTGAGAAACAAACAACCGTTGGAAAAATATGAGCTTTAGTTTCATCTCCAGCTTTATGCACTGCGTCAGTCAGATTAAATGTATTATCTCACGACTCAAAATGGTTTAAAGCTTAATAATAAATAAAGTTGAATAAATTAGATTATACAAGCAACCCATCTCAACCTTAAAGGTAATACAGCATTTTGGGAAATTTTGAAAAATTGATTGATAGAGATTCTTTACTATTTTGAAATGTTTGGATGCCCCTGTGGATATTTTATAAGCACTAGAACATATAGCCCCTATAACACTTCTGTTTTCGAGAAAAAAAATGAATATCAACATTTACCGATGTTCCCGGTAAAATTTGATAATTTTCAAATAGCGCCTACGTCCATACAATGGTAGCTGTGACCATGAAAATCCCAGAATATGTATATTGTTGTGATATATAATTTCCAATTGGAAATAGCCAATCGGTCGATTTTTGTCAAGATTCTTTGTTTTATTGCTAAATTGATATCTTGACCTTGAGAGGGAGCTATACAATGAAAATAATGTATTATTTACAATTTCATTACTTTAGACTCGATTTCAACCGCAATAACAATCACTTAATATCGTAGGATCGCCAAGCAAATAGTTATAAATATTTACTTGACGTCATAACATCGATATATATATTATGACCTATGAACTATTAGAAGTAATGAAAAGAAAATGATAAAATGTGAATGTTAATATGTCAGGATTTATTTCCTTGTCTGTCAATCCAAAGGGTTGAGGGTCCGAACCTTAGCCCGGCACTAAAATCATTTGGCAAAACATTAATACACCTTTTCCACTCTCCATCAAGGTGTAATAGGATACTTGGCTGTTGATGGGTAATGATAATTACAAGCCCTGGAGTATAAAGAGAACAGCATTAAAATTGATGTGGCTACATAGGGAAAATAAGATATATTTACTGTTCAGCATTGTAAATATATACTAGATTACTCTAAATGCAGACGAGAAGGAGTATCATACGAGTAGCGAGATCAAGTGGATTTGTTTGTGTAAGGGTTGATTTCGTAGTGTTATCCGTAAGATCATATGAAGTATAACTCAACTTCATCTTTTTAAGACGCGCTCCCCTCCTTAAATCAGGATGTATTTCAGTCCTTAAAGAGCTTTAATTTAATACCCGGCACTTGGTTAGTTCGTCCATGTTTACTTCAAACGAGTATGATTAACATTCCGTCTCTCAGCCAAAGGATCGAAAGCTAAACTCAAAGAATGAAACCGAAATGACAGCTAGCATTAGGGCACATCAGACATTACAAATAAACACTAACTTGGATGAGGATCAAACATGATCTTCGAGGATAATGCACTTCTGAATATATTTATTTTCCCGAAACTGTACTACTCTCCAAACATACTACTGGTTTGCAGAGAAGATATTCTGAATGGGGCAGTGGTAAATTGCTCCTTTTTCAAGTTCATGATAACGCGGTTAAAATATCTATAAGGTATAATGAATGTTATCAAATATAGGATTTCCCGGCCAAATTCGCGAGTTTGTCATTCAAATTAATTTGTCTTGCGTTCAAATTCGACGGTTTTAGTGCAGTCAGGTATATCTCGGGTTTATATTACCTTTTCTAGTTTTCAAATCTATGGAATTTTCGTTAGAATCTACGTATGTTTCATTCAAATTAATGAACAGTGTGCTTCTTTCGCTATTTGGTCATTCGATTTGGCGCAACACGATTTTCTGACAACGCGACGGTGTACTTTTAGCATTCTAATTCATTTGTAGCATTCAAATTAGCACTTTGTGCACTTACATTGATGGTCAATATACATTTCTCGTTTATTACACACTTTTTATAGCTCATTCTTTTTCTTTCAAGATTGTTTTTTCATTTGTATTTCATCATATATCATTTCCTTGCATTTATACACTTATTCATCAGCATTTAAGTTTGATTGTTAAGAAGAAAAAAACGACTTGCATCTACGGACCTGATGGTCTCAGTATATTTGTAAATGTTCATGTAAGGAAGTTGTTTGTCTTATGTTTCATCATAAATGTATCACAATTTTATCATAATTTCATTATGGAATAAGGGTACAATATTGTGACTGGGGTAGGGACTAGAGTCAACAATTTGAACATGATTCATTATTTAGCCATGTCTTTAGCCATCGATCTGCTGGCGGGCAAGTAAACTATGAAACTCTTTAAGAAAAACAGAGGGGTGTGCTGGGTATAAGAGACGATGTGAATTACTTTTGTAAAATTCCGAGTCTGTAGTAAAAAAGGGGCGATTGAGGGTACCCCCACCTTTCCCGGGTATATGAACATGTCCGTGCAGAAATGCCATATCCCTTGATTTTGCCCCTTCTTTACTTTATGTCTGACTACACCCATCTGCATTGTCCTGAAAATAAATAAATGGAATAACAGCTTAGACCCCAATGGCAAATCATGCATTTTAACTGCATTATTTAAAAACTGTAAAAGTTTGTTGCAATTCTTCCCCCTAACATTCCTAACTTGAATAAAAATATTACGAATACGAATGACAGGTGTTAATTTGAATGATAAAAATTACGCTTCGACAAGTGAATATTAATTTGAATGCTAGTTGAGCAGTTTCTAAATTGAATGACAGATCTATGAAACCCTTCGACCAAAATCCTAAATTAAATACAAAAACTGGAAAATTGAATGATAATTGGCATGGCAAAGCCGATCTGCGCTAACTTAAATGCAAAGTAAATGAATTCGAATGACAAACACGCGAATTTGGCCGGGAAATCCTATAGTATAGTCCATCTAACCGTAATACCAATCGAAAATACTTATGTTATTAACGTCTGGTTTTCTTGCCTTGTATTTGTAATGGTATGATGATAAAATAACGGAATGACTCGCTATGATTCCGGAATGGTCCTGTTAAGTAAATATATTTGGAATACAATTTTTGTTTAAATAAGTACTTGATGAAACAAACAATTATAATAATAAACAAACGTTTTGATGAAAAGGGTGATTATGAAAAATAGATTTAAGTATAATTTGTTACCTTTATACAAGCTGATGCATTTAATAGACAATTACAGGTATTTATTGGATCACTTATCAATCCATTTACAAGGCTTTGAAATTGTTGTGGATTATATTTCACATGATTTATACTGTTCAAAGTAAAGAATTGCACTACAATCGAATTCAAACATAAGCAAGATGAAATTCATGATTTTACCTACTCGTCAAAAAGTGATTCACATTTTTATTCTGATAAATTTCGAATACAAAAACAATGTATCATTTCAAAAGATTAGGAAAAACTATATTTAGTTTGAGGATGGTGTTGTTCGTTTGTGGCTAGGCAGGTTCATTATCTGATAAGTTAAAAGCTTTTAATAAATCATCGCCGCAGAGTAATGTCAATAGAAATCGTATTACAGTCCCACCCATTGCTATCTATGTCCGGAATGTTTATTGAGGGTCTAGCCGTCGCATTGCATTTATGTACTTAGAAAGGTCTGGCGATTAATCTCGCCTATAAACTCCCTAACGATGAGTGAATCTTCTATTAGCTGAATGACAGAAGCAGATATATGTATGGGTCTGTTCAGACTGAAGAGAATTGATGAGAAACGTCACATAAAGAATTATCGTAGTGTGAATGTAGCAGACACATAAGAAAACAAACTGGTATTCAGAAACGTTGTATACAAACTAAATTTAAGGAAGTCGCATGATATAGCACCCAATCATCAGCGTGCGCTTTCCATAAGCCCTGCTGATTGATACGATTTTCGGTAGGCATTATTTAATAAGTCGTAGAGGCATTTTTTTTCAATAAAAATAATGGCTATAAACCTAACCCTAACCCCAACCCTTTCACTAGCTCTGACCCTAACCCTAAACCTGACCCACAAACCTACCTGATGCACACGGTATTGTATTCAAATGGATGCAAATTAATTACCTAAGCACCATGGCGTTGTGGCTATACTAATAAATGAATAAATCCTATCATGATAATGATGATAATAATATGTATTGTTTACTCAAGATAGCCTCATAAGTGTTTACATTCTTCTCCATTAGGGACCTGCAATCATATTATTACCCTGACTTTAGTCGAGCGATTGTGAAAAGGTGCTCATGCATTCAAGGACTTTCTTTCTGTCGGGTACACCCATTTAACACACCTTGGTGGAGCGTGGCAAATGTAGATTGATGACTTTAGATACCCAACAAACAAAACGTTAGTGCCGTGGTGGGACTCGAACCATGATTTCCGTAGGCAACGACGTTCTAGCTAGATTAGGACCCTGTATGATTCTTTCTCGAGTTTCGTTCCAAACGATGCGCCAACATGCGTTTCAGCTATACGACGTTTCTGTGTGCGATGTTCACATTACAAAATATAATGATTATGCATCGTTAAAAACGGTAGTCTGAACGCGAGGTAAAATGAAAGGTTACCTTACCGTGACATGATAATCAGGTTAATCCCCCTCCCCCTACCAAGGTATGCAGTAAAGCAACTGACCTATGATGAAGGTTAGAATGATGTTTCGATATACAATGTGAGAGCGAGAGATGAAAATGACGAATGGTGCATAGCTCGTAGTTCCCTGTTATTGCAACCTATGTGGTTAGGAATAATAATACTTATGTTATTAGAATAAAGCTAACAATGTTATTGATAATAATGTAATAATGTAATGTTTTAGTATATCAAATCGCTATCTGATGAAGATATTAACACATTTGACATCACCATGTACTCTGAAGATTGTTTGAAAGCTGTCGTAATAGACAATCATGATCTCGATATCAGCAGTGGTAAGTGTACTGATACAAATCATAATGATAATGATAAGAGCAAAGAGAAAATTATACCAGTAATGAAATATTCATAATAATAGTTGATCTTTACCTAGCAACTCTGTATATATTCATCGAGAGGATTGCAATGCATTTGAATATATTACACATAAAACAACCATTAAAAATCCCCCACTATAATTGCATTCGTTTGCGATGCCATTGCATATTGCCGTCCCAATTCATTTCCAAATGGATTACGATTAATATTTAACACATTATTATCTTTTTCTATGTTCAAGCCTTTCATTTCTTTATTTAATTCGGTTTTAGCCATTGTGTTGGATGAGCGAGGAGAACAACAAGTCCTAATTGAAATCTAGTTGAAGTACTGGTATTCAATGTGCATAGAAACACTTGCTTTCAAATTGCCAACGATTGAGGGCGTGTGCGGGTGGGGGAAGGGGGGTACATCCAAAAGAGAAGATCTTTATTCGAAAGAAAAGTATCCTGCAGCTTCCTCCGATAAAGGTCAAATAGAAATGTAGAGCTAACGGCGTCGGATATGTAAACCGATAGCAGTACAGTCTTTCCTTTGAGTGACGTTTTTGGATTATCTTTTGATCCAGGATACAAAGAATTACGCAAAAAGAGCAAGAATCAAAGCAGAGTTTGGGTTTATTTTCAATGCAGTGATCTATCCCGCTCTTGAACGAGAACAATTTTCCAGATTTGCAACACAGTGTAAAATATATAATCACTATTTTCATGTTAATCAACAAATTTTCGGTTTAATTTTATGAACATTTTTCTTAATGGAATATTTATGGAAAAAAATTCATTGTTGCCAATTTGAGAAAGACAAATTGGTAACTTAAACAAAAATAAGGAAAATCTGAACTGCCAACAATGCCAATCACTATTTTAATGCACAAATAAGTATTTTTTCGGTTTTATTTCATGTTAATTGAATATCATAGTAATTGAATATTTATGGAAAACAACATTCATTGTTGCCAATTGAAGAAAGAAAAACTGGTAAATTAAAACAAAAATGAGACAAATCTGAACTGCCAAGGGTTAAGAATGACCTGTTTTTTATAATCCTTATGATCCCTCGGAGTCTTTTCACTTAGTACCACACGCGTAGGCTTATTTTGTTTCGTCCTGGGGATCAAGGATACTTAAACCTCACATATCCCAAGGCGGTTTTAATTGGGAAGATGGAGAGGCTGTCGTAGTCTCTTCCCGCAACTCGTTTCAAAAAGTCTGACACAACCTCGGAGAAAAACCGCTAACCATCCTACTTTTTAAAAAAGGTGAAAATGTGGGGGGAGGGGGCAAGTCAGTGTGTGCAAAGGCATAGGGGGAATCAGCCTGCCTTCGATATATTATATAATAATATGGATATATTTCTTTCTCAGTTATATTTTATATTATATAACAATCCACACAAGGATGATGGATACCATTTAGCAAGATAATTATATGCCCAAAAATGTGTATTATCAGCAGCGATTTTCGGAATTTGTGTCTGATAGAAATACATTCAATAAAAAAATAAAAAAATTGTATCTATTAAAAACAATAATGCCTCGCAACATATTATGGTGCATAGTGCACAGGAAGGACCCGAGAATGGGTGAAACATGGTTGGAGACACTGTCTACTTGAAACAGAATGGGATGCGCACTTTGGAACAGAATATGGAAGTAAAACCAATTCATAATCCACTCATTTATCAGTGTTTGGTATTGCCATAGTCTGAAAGCTAAAAAGTGTAGTATTCTATAATATATTCTTTAGACGTGTAAACATATTAATATATTACAGGACCCCAATCAAAATGAAAAGCTATATAAAATACCGATTCTCATGAGAATGCACGTTGAATGATCTGGTCACTTTTTTTTTAATTGCTCATATGTATAATTTTTTTGCTTCCCTAATTGCTAAAGATTAAATGTTGTCTGTAATAACAAGAAACTCAAAAGAATCTGACAAGGAAAAAAAACGTATCGGTTGAACTTTTCATCTCCTGTACCACGGGAAGCGGCATTAGCTTTCGGAGGATTTCGATATGAATTACCACAAACAGAGAATATGCCTTCTTCCTGCCTTATTTGTATTTAATATCCCGTAAAGTTTTAAGATAAAAGTCTTGTCATAAATCTTCTATTTGACATGCTTGAGCAAAACAAATTATTATTTAATTTGGTATACATTCGAATTTTAGATGATTCGTTCTTTCTAGAAAATCCATTTAAATTTGATGATGACGGGTTCTGTCTTTCACTGAGCATCTTTTCAAACATTATTTGCCTGAAATCTAATACCCAATTGTTGTAAAATGACCTCACATCTACTCACATGGACAGTGTTTTAACACGTAACCCTACACTCCGAAAGGAGGATCTTTAAAAGAGTGGATTGTCAGTTTCCATGTGCAGAAGGCCATCACTCGCTGACACCAAGCTTGGTGGAAATACTATAAATGGATGTACATGTTTGAATACACCAAACCCATAGTCCTATCAGGAATACCCCTAGTCTCTCGGAAAGTTTTCGGTTGGTAAAAAATTCGCTTAACCATATACGGGAATAGGTGGAAAATGCAAAGCATGTCATAAGGCCTGTTGGTCATAAGACTGAAGTCTACTCCTTGTGATTGACAACAACTTTTATTGATTAGACACTCAATGGTTTCGAATTCCCCTTGAGAACCAACTGCTATGCGTCTTAAGAAGATGGTCAAGCTCTTCAAACTTACAGCTCCCTTGATGGATGACTTCAGAAAAACCAGCTTGTAAGAAACTGGGTCCTATTTCACAAAACCTTTTTTCAATGACAAATGAAAAACATTTGTGACAAATCTGCTGATAAGCGATCAGAAACAAGGATTTCACTAGCTTAATTCAAACACTGTCAATTGTCACTGATGACAAATTTTGTTAAATGGGGCCCTGTTCTTTCAAACGGTACAAAAGAAGAAGAAAAAACAACACAAAATACAACAAACCAAAATACCCCGACAAACAAAACAAAGGAACGCACACACACACACACCAAAAACACAAAGGAAAACACTTTAAATTCGCTTCTGTTGTGGCAAACGTGAGCAATGGTGAGTGCTTCATGATACAAACAAAACTAACAATAGAGGAGCACACATAAACATGTTATGATGAAGATGCCTGATAATTACCATTCGAAGAACATCACTACGGAACTTGCAAAGATCTTTACTTGATGTCGTACAGTGGTAAAATAAAAGTAAATTGGCTTGAAATGACACACGGGGTTCATCAAATAGACCATAACAATGTTTTTTTGGGAAAGTACGTCATAGCTGACATTTTGTCTGTGAATGAGAAACAACTAGGCCATGCAATCATACCTTAGGGATGAGGTTAGTAATGAGCGCTAATTTCAGGGTTCACTGTATATCATAAATAGCAATGCAGAGACACGCGGTGATATTAACTGAACTAATCGCCTTTGGTGCTCTTTGGACGAGTCCCTGCTGAAGGGTACGTGTTTGTCAGTTCTTGGTTATTCCAGTACGTACATAAAGAGTATTTGCGCAACATTCAGTGGCGAATCCAGGATTTTATATCAAGAGATCGTGTGTGTGTGTGGGGGGAGGGGGGGGGGGGACAAGTCTATACATTTTGTGACAAGCACCAAAATATTACCAATCTGACGAACGATAATACAGATAAAAGCGAATAATGGTCC
The DNA here is from genome assembly GCA_035222895.1 of Strongylocentrotus droebachiensis. NCBI lineage: Eukaryota > Metazoa > Echinodermata > Echinoidea > Camarodonta > Strongylocentrotidae > Strongylocentrotus > Strongylocentrotus droebachiensis. Next base: position 175,752 of record JAVYIG010001373.1, read on the forward strand.
TGCAGCCCTCTCCTCCTTTCTACATTTTCTTTCGGGGGGGGGGGGTGGGGTTGGAGGTACAAATCGGAAAGTTCGATGACAGGCAAGAACAAAATCATTGATATCCCGAGCAAAAATGAATTATATACATCGGCCCTCTTCGCCCCTCCCCCCTCTGTTAACCCTTTTTTCGGGAGGGTGCCACGCAACCCTTTCTAATTTGGTTAGCCACTGGCAGTGAATGGTGTACATGAATATGTCGAGAGAAGATAAGTCAACAACCTTTCCTCTGGCTATGCATGACGGGATTCAACTGCCACGAGCGAAGATGAAGGTGGTGAATCTATCCAGGAAGTCGACGCCATCTTGACATTCTAGCATTTAACATTCATGATGTACGCAAGTTGCGAGCTGGATATAAAGCGGGTCCAATAGGGAAGGGAAAGTGGGTGAGAGGATACATATAGAATAGCCACATAAGTGAGAAGAGCATCTTTCAACGAGAACAAAACCGAAGGCAAATGCTTCAGTATGTGAGACACGAAGAAAGAAAGATAAATGGAAGGAACACCAACTTAGGAACACGATGGTAAGAGAAGGAGAGGGGGAGAAACAGAGATACATGAATAAATTATTGTGAAAAATAACGGCGGTCGTGAGGTAGAATGATTATCTAATGCAACTTGGTAGGTACTATCTATTATAGAGAATGAGACATGCCAGAAAATGAGAAGATAACCGAAAAATGGCACAGTATGGGCAATGTTTAATCTCAAGGGAGTGGGAGACAGTAAAGGCTAATGAAGATGGATGGTCATATAAAATAAGGAAGAGAGACAAGAACAGGAAAATAGAGACAGATGGCGGGAGGAAGAGAGAAAGGGAAAATAATGGGCTGATATATCATGGAGATAGAGCAGTGAATCTATCCATATATTGTTTGATTTATTGCAACTGATCAATAAACAGCCGGACAAACGAAGTATACGAGAAACTATTGTGTTTTATCACCAACATTTATGTACATAATTTGATGCCAATGTCCACCAAGGTACTTTTACACTACCTCTGTCGGGTGGCTGTTTTTGCGACCATTTGACATGCATAACATATCCACTTCAGCTGTGTATCCTCCGAATATGGTATATAGATAGTTGTCTCAGCCCTCTTCGCTCAACTTGCCACTCAGCACGACCAGGTCTTCACTCGACAACAGACATCAACTCTCTTCTCCCCGTTCGTAGAACATCCACAGTGACAGATGAAAATGCCTTTTCACTCATATGCCCCCCGACTCTGCGATCAACCACCCCGGAACTTCCGCACAAGACCCACACTAGACACCTCTAAATAGCACTTGAAGACATCTTTATTCAACTGACTTTCCCACCTTCATACCTTCTAAAGCGCTGTGAAACAAATTGTATGAGAGCGGTTTATAAATGAACGTATTATTATCATTATTATCCCTTGATTTAGCCTTTGCAGTGTACAAATCGTAACTTAATAAGTTCTTTGAGATACTATGCCTTAGACAAATTCAGAGAGACTAGCGTATATCCTAGAGCTCAGACGGATGAAGATCTATGTCACTATCTGCATTTCTCCCCAAACTACATTCTCCAAAGGAATTCAACTGCACATCTTTAAGTACATACCTAGGGTTCATGCAAACAATGTGTTGGTATCAACATTATGTCATATAATTATGTCGACTCACTTTTTAATACATGACTATTATGTCTGTTTTTAAAGCTTTCTCGCGTATTACTTCCCCCCTGTTAAAATTGAATCTGGAAGGACTCATGTCCTTTCGCAAAACATTTGCTTTGAATTAGAGATATTCCTGTGTTGTATAACCCTATGATTTTTACGAAAGGGGTGCATCCAATTAATTGATGGAAAACGACTAACCTTCTTATTTTGAACAGATTCTCCTAGAACTGTTACAGATTTGCCATATTTATTGTTATTCAAACCAAGCTGATCTGAACGAGGAGTTCCCGTTTAAACTTTCACAAATGCATCATTGGTATTTTTGTTTTTGAGTTATACATTTTAAATTCAGAAGATAACACGATTCCTTTCGTTGAACAGTATACGGAATAAACGTTGGGACCTCTTGTTGCTCGGTTGTATTCCATCTCCTTTCGATCGCCGAATCCCCCTGCGGGATACATCATCGCCACCAAGGAACGTCAATATGAGAGCCTCTTTAGCCTGAGGGCTGGGAATTATTAGACAGGTCATTAGGCTACTTGTGGTGGATGTAGTGAGGGCACCATGTGCGCATGCCTGTCAAAAGATGAGTCCGATTGAAACCAGTTGTGAAGGAGAAATTCCATGTATAGTTTGCTTTCATCATGTAGGTCCATGCAGGGAGATGAGAGTTTAAACTCTCATCTCTCTGGTCCATGCTTTCATTGACGTCTAGCTGTTCTCACGGTCAAGCCGAGTGCCACAAATGAACACTGTGTCGTTCGTTATCCAAGTACGGATTTAAAAGGGTTTATATATCAATTATGTTAGGGCAGATTCTCTTTTTTTAAATATAAATCCAAGCATCACTTTTGTAACTCTGCCCCTCCCAAGATCATCTCTTCCATTCTCTTCCTTTCTCGCAATCGCCAGTCCATCTTCCCTTCCTTGTTTAGCCCACTTACATCTCTCCTTCCCTTAATATTCGTCTTACCATCAAAAATGTAGCTTCGGTGTCAGGTTGCGCTAGCACGTACTTTTCTGCCTCAATAGATCGATACAATTCTTCCAGCGCTGTCATCCGATTCCACGTGGACTATTATAGATCAAAACAACACCGTGTCTGACACGACATTGTGTCAATTCATTAGCACGCATCTACATGTAGATCGAGGTGATGTGGTTTAATCCCTTCATATGCTAACCAAATTAACTCCCATTATCACATTGCTTTCATCATGGAATAGACATACCAAGGGCTTCTCGTTATTTAACCCCGTGCCTACTGGAACGTGGTGGTCCCTGTATTAACTCTATGAAAACAAATTAATACAGTAGTCAATTGGTTAACTGTTTCAGTGCAAGGTTAATCTGTACCGGTGTTAAAAGGGCTTCCAGGAAGCTGAATAGGAATGGAAATGGATAACTAATTTGGCAAACACATTGCGTTGACGAAATCAATCATTCCGTCGACAGTTGGGCCTATCATTTTGTGCAAAATTGCAGGTATGGGAAACAAGCAACAACGAAGGGAGGCGAGGAAAGCAACCGACGTGATAATACCTTGAATGTAGGTACTGTGGATATGGGCTCAAGCATCCACATGGTTCATGTCTCCTTAAATAATGCAATTCGTCGTATTTGCTTCTTTCTACCCGTGTTTAAATTGATATCCAGTGTGACGCAAATTTCCGCTCAGATTCGTTGTAATAGCACTGGTGCCCCTGTACAACCTCGATTGGATGATGGAATGCTTCATGTGTAGTGGAGAGTATATAGTGTAGGTGTAGAAACTTAATTAAATCCCAATTATCCCATAGCAGATTAGATGTTACAATGTAAACGTATGTAATTGATTATTTGTATCTAGAAAGACAGTAGATTATTTTCTTTCTTCTAATTACAAATCGATGGTAATTTCCTAGAACTCAAAATGACGCTTTTCACCGACAGTGAGTGTAGAGTTACAGTTAAAATCTTGTATGTACTATCCGAAATGTTAGTCTGTCCCGCGTCATATCTGTATACAGATAGGCTCTATATATTTAAGTATAAAAGAAGGTAATATTCTGCGACGGGATAGACACTTGAAATATATACAGTATATAGTATATAGTATATCATCGTTTATATAATTACCTACTGATTAATGATTGTTTCGTAAAACAACGAACAAAAATGAATTTGTGGAGCTCGACTCTAACCAAGGCCGCCTATACTAACTGCATGAAATGTTTAGCATATGTTACGAATACACGCTATAAACTCATTAACATTAATCATTTGCTTCAGTGGCGATTGATATTCGAGGTAATATGTTTTCATCAAGGTCAGAAAGCTAGCGTAGAGACCGGTGTCAAAGTACTACGTCCATTGTTATCTTGTGATGTAAGTATCAGATGGCTGAAGATAACAATATAAAAATACGTATTAAACAATATTGTATACTTCCGTGAAGGCTAAATTCAATACATTGCGTTGAATTACAAGTTGATGTAGTGATATTAATGATATTGTGGTTACCCTACGTAATAAATCAAATTATTTGTAAAGGTATAATTTCATGATTGTCCTTTTAATGATTAATTCATGATACATGGATCAAATTATGATGAGAAGACATTCTGAGTTGAGACAGAGCAAACGACGTAGGTTTAGAAAAAAATGAAATCATCTCCAAGTCGCTCTGTATAACATTGGTATATTTTCCATCATGTTTATTTAAATTTAAAATGACGGATGCATTGATACTTCAAGATTTCTTCATTATGTTATTCTATTCTAAATATTTGGAAACATTCAAGACGAACAAAAGCTTATGCCTTTAAACGACTTCTCTCTCCTTTTTTCATCAAGATTTCTTACAAACGTTGGGTTGTCATATTAATATTCTTGAAATTATGTTGTAAAAAGTCTTTATGATCTTAACGCGAGAGCGGTTTGCAACCAACAGCCCTAGCAAAAATAAAAAATTTACAATTACCTTTTATTTCCGTTTCGATTACCGGTCGGTTTCAGTTGTTTATCATACCACAATTCAAAGCGTTTTAATTTGTTGTTTAAAATATCTGTGCAACTAAACAGAATTTAAAATCTCCCATTTTCACGCCCTATATAGAAAACCAATTATGAACGCGATTATACCCAAAACACCCAGTACCCTTTCCAAAACACCACGTTCTGCATATACTATACTCCTCATGACGTCACGTTATGCCCATTCAAAACCTGACTGCCCTCATGCAGTATTTATAATGTATTCACGGCACCATTTTCCCACAAACCCTAAGGACTTGTTCCCCCATCTATGCTGAAAATGTGTCCTAATAGCCTTATCAGTCACGATCACGTGACTCCTGCCCACGTTTCTGTGGTATTCTATGTTAGATCAGATCCCACAGCTAACTGAATTCATTGTAGTAATGAAACGATAACATTGATTCGAGGACGGTTAAAAACAAATCTCTTGTCATACCTCTAACAATTTAAAAGACAGGGAGGTGAGGAGGAGATGAGGAAGTATCACTGCAAGGCTATCGAGAGGCATCTAACCACCCCACCCCCCCCCCCGAGTTATGACACCAGATTCACCTATTTCCCGCTGTTCCGTATTATGAAAAAGTCAGAGTTTTAACTGTTCCCTGGGCACGCTTATGAATAGCTCACTATAGTAAACAATGTACTCTCATAACATTACATGTGATATGATGTGATGTGATGTGATGACGTAGTTTAAAATGAAGGTTTGTGGCGATACAATATGATGGTATGTGATATGGTATGGTATGATTTGATATAATGTGATCTACTGCCTGTATAATCCATGTCACATTAGAGACTCACACATTGTTATACCCTATCATATATATATATAATGTGACTGAGGGATTTTAATCTAGTTATAGTTACAACTTACTTTTTCATAATACGGTACGGTATACCACAATGAAACCGATGGTGAATCGGGTAGTTATGAAGCAATCACGAACCATGCCATGTATGAAGGAAAAAATATATAATCCGTCTCCAATAGCTTACATCCCTTTCATTCCTTTCAAAATTCGTACATGAATATTACGTTGAATTCAATACTGGTTGCACGCTCTGTAATGGCATTATTATTAAAGTAGAGCGTTATGTATTCTCATATTAGTATTTGTATTAATTGTTTATAAATATTAACATATTAAATATTATTGTTACTATCGTAATTAATGTAATGATACTAGTTGTTAGCATTACTGCTGCTGCTAGTGGTGGTATTATTATCATTATGAAAAAGGAGTAGTTGTAGTAGTAGTACTCCTACTACTTCTACTTCTGATATCGTTTTAGTAGGAGTAGCAGTGCTACTAGCAGTAGAAGAAGTACTACCACCAGTAGTACACGATTAGTAACATTAGTTTTAGTAGTACTTGTGGTAGTACTACTACTTCTAATAGTAGTACCGGCAATAGTATGAGTACAATTATAGGTAGTACTACTATTACCTACATCAATATCATGATTATGATGATGAGAGGTGGTGATGATAGTTTGTTTGATTGATTTTATTTCTGCGTTCAAGTACAACGATTCGAACAGTCACAAATACAATAAATATAATGTTTACAAAAGTAACTAGAAATGCAATCGTGTCACAACGATGTGCGTGCAATGACGCCATGTTTCTACGTGTCAAACGAAGGAGCTACTCTCGGACTATCCAGAGCAATATGTAAGAAGTCTGTAGCTTCTGTGATAGTGGAGATAGTTAGGGCGAAAGAAAGGTCACCAAAACGGCCCGAAACGGAAAAAATGGTACCTGGACGGTCACGCATGAGGGTTTCCGGAGAACGAAGAATTTAGTGACCTTGAAGGAATGCTAGAGACTACGCCTACAAATTTTGAAGGGAATTGGAGTAGAGGAAGGGATCTAGAAAGGGCTCGCAAGCACTGCGTGCAAAACCAATAGGACTTGGTGCATGATGAACATGTTGCGACGCGTGCTTTGGCACGAACGGCCGCCCATACTAACACAACCGAATATTAAAGTCTTAAAAAATGACGTCATGGCCGAAACGTGTTATAATAGGGCGGAAACTCGGCGGAATTCGTATAGTGACCCTTGTTCAAATGCGATTTACTCACAATTTTCTGCGTGAACATATACCATACTTGGTATCATTCGAAAGGGCACTTCAGTGCGGTCAGTTTGAAACCATTGTCATCTGCGCAAAACGTAATGCACGCATCAAACGCGCTATTACGTAAAGCATAGTAAATTCATAATTTTTGGCGATAACTTGGCGAAGAGGGCATTACAATTTACTAAACTTAGCAGACAGTTGTCACGTATATGGAGACATGTGTCTGCCAAGTTTCATGGATGTAGGTATAAAGATTGCCGGTTTAGAGCAAGTTGAAGTTATTTCGGAATTTTCTTGAAAATGGCGAATTTGGAGGGCAATTTTCTAAAATTTGGTCAGTGATAGGGTATATAATTTTGTATATGGCTGGAAAGGGCATATCTTCAAGTATCTCAATCCAAAAAAGGGTACGGTTCTACCAAGCCATAATGGAGATACGGCCACAGAAAGAAAGCCAATCCCCAGAACTTTAGAGGGCGCTATTTATGTTTTGCATAGCCATTGGAGTGTAAAAATTGGCATGGCTATGTGCAATTATGAAATAAAGATACTGCGAGAAGATGAGACGGAACGGAATTGGTTAAAGAAAGTTATTGCAAATTTTAGATTTGTAGGGGTCTATTTTTCAAGAATTTGAGAGATTGTTGACGGAGTCGGTTTCAGATTTGAATTTTGACTATGAAGATGGCATTTTAAAGGTCAAGTTATACGTCGCAGAGTAAAGAACATTTCTTAGACTATCTAAAGGAATTTGTTAGAAGTTTGTAAGATCTAGGATAGTGGAGATAGAAAGGAATGAAGAAAGGCCTTAAAATGGACCAGAAACGGACAAAATGGCGCCTGGATGGTTATGCATGACTGATTTCGAAAATCGAAAAAATAGGTGACCTTGATGAGATATCAGAGATGACGCCTGAGAAATTTGAAAGGAAAAGGACTTGAGGAAAGTACCTAACTAGGAATAACAAGCACTACGTGCAAAACGAATGGGATTTCCGGACGATAAGGATAAGGATAAGTATATTAATAATAATAATAATAATAACTAGAAATGCAATCGTGTCACAACGATGTGCGTGCAATGACGCCATGTTTCTACGTGTCAAACGAAGGAGCTACTCTCGGACTATCCAGAGCAATATGTAAGAAGTCTGTAGCTTCTGTGATAGTGGAGATAGTTAGGGCGAAAGAAAGGTCACCAAAACGGCCCGAAACGGGAAAAATGGTGCCTGGACGGTCATGCATGAGGGTTTCCGGAGAACGAAGAATTTAGTGACCTTGAAGGAATGCTAGAGACTACGCCTACGAATTTTGAAGGGAATTGGAGTAGATGAAGGGATCTAGAAACGGCTCGCAAGCACTGCGTGCAAAACCAATAGGACTTGGTGCATGATGAACATGTTGCGACGCGTGCTTTGGCACGAACGGCCGCCCATACTAACCCAACCGAATAACAGTCTTAAAAAATGACGTCATGGCCGAAACGTGTTATAATAGGGCGGAAACTCGGCGGAATTCGTATAGTGACCCTTGTTCAAATGCGATTTACTCACAATTTTCTGCGTGAACATATACCATACTTGGTATCATTCGAAAGGGCACTTCAGTGCGGTCAGTTTGACACCATTGTCATCTACGCAAAACGTACTGCACGCATCAAACGCGCTATTACGTAAAGCATAGTAAATTCATTATTTTGGGCGATAACTTGGCGAAGAGGGCATTACAATTTACTTAACTTAGCAGACAGTTGTCACGTATATGGATACATGTGTCTGCCAAGTTTCATTGATGTAGGTATAAAGATCGCCGGTTTAGAGCAAGTTGAAGTTATTTCTCAATTTTCTTGAAAATGGCGAATTTGGAGGGCAATTTTCTCACATTTGGTCAGTGATAGGGTATATAATTTTGTATATGGCTGGAAAGGGCATATCCTCAAGTATCTAAATCCAAAAAAGGGTACGGGTTTGCCAAGCCATTATGGAGATACGGCCACAGAGAGAAAGCCAATTCCCAGAACTTTAGAGGGTGCTATTTATGTTGTGCAAAGCCATTGGAGCGTGAAATTTGGCATGGCTATGTGCAATTATGAGATAAAGATACTGTGAGATTTAAATACAAAACGGAATTTATATGAGAAAGTTATGGCAGTTTTAGATTATTTAGGGGTCCATTTTCAAGAACTTGAGAGATTTTTGACGGAGTCGGTCTTAGATTTGAATTTCGAGTATGAAGATGGCATTTTGAAGGTCAAGTCATGTGTCGCAGATGAAAGAACATCTCTCAGACTATCTAGAGGAATTTGTTAGAAGTTTGTAGGATCTAGGATAGTGGAGATAGGAAGGAAGATATAAAGGCCTTAAAATGGACCAGAAACGGACAAAATGGCCCCTGGACGGTCATGCATGAGTGATTTCGAAAATCGAAAAAGTAGGTGACCTTGATGAGATGCTAGAGATGATGCCTACGAAATTTGAAAGGAAAAGGACTTGAGGAAAGGACCTGGATAGGAATAACAAGCACTACGTGCAAAGCGAATGGGATTCCGGACGACAAGAAGAGGAAGAAGAAGTAAGAATATTAATAATGTGAACGAAAACAAGGCAATGACGAAGGTTCGTCATTGCAATAATAGCCTAATAGTCCACTCCAAATTTTATTAAACCGAAACGGAAATTCTTTTTGCCCAATTGATCGTGAGCCCGGCAGCCACTGAGCAGCGCCAGATCGACGTTGCTCTATCCCTTATTGTTGAACGCCAAACAAGGTAGCAACAACTCCCATCTTTTAACGTCTTTTGGTATGACGCGGCCGGGGTTCGAACCCACGACCTCCCGGTTGTGAGGCGGACGCTCTACTGACTGAGCCAACACTCCGGTAATGGGGCAGAATGTGAACGAAAACAAGGCAATGACGAAGGTTCGTCATTGCAATTAAATAAAAAATAATATACAATTATATCATACGATAAACATGTACGAAGCATACAATCAGATAAGAAATATGAAATATTTTCAATAAATTAGAGACTGAGGTAATTTAGAACGCAGGACACCGCCATCGTGAGCGGTTAGTCTGGATATGGATGGCGGCCTCAAATAGTAAATTCGTTCATAGACATGAAGATGTTGCCTCCTATGTATGTCCTTCATGACGCTTACGCAAAGATGCTTCCACTATCACGTGACATGTCCTTTCTAGCACACCACTGGCATGTGTGACGTTTATGATTTCCTTACAAATTTACACAACATCACATAGCGGAGGCGGAATGATGAGAAGTACACACAAAGAAATGTGATTATTGCACGTACTTTATTCCGATAGAGTATCATAGTCAACTCCCATTGGACAAGAAACATGCCTTGCTGGAAAGAGCAATTAGCACTGATATTCGAGTCAAGAAAAACGTTGGCGTATTCACTAAAGGTCGTAGCTGAGGTGCAAAATACTTTCCTGGAAAAGGAGAAATTCTGACAGTACGCCGTTTTTCGACATTTCCTGTATCACTTTATCCATACACTTTCAACTGTTGTGTAGTGCGTATAGGGCAGACTACTTTTTTTCTTTTAAATGTAAAATTCATTTTTTGTACATGCAAGATTCAACCTTTCTAATTTTGGATCCAGTATATTTGACGTGTTAATCTGACATTTAATAAATTTGTTATAAACTTAACATTTTAGAGTGGTGATCAAACATTTAGGTTTTTAGAGTGTAGCAACGTTTTCTGACTAGCCCCCCCCCCCCCCCCCCAAGGTGCGGTCCCACCCCTCCCTTTATTCCCATTTTTTAAAAGGGGGGCCCCTCGTAACAAAATGGGAATAAAGGGAGGGGTGGGACCGCACCTTTCGCAACCCTTCTCCTTTCGAAAGCTCCGTACTTTATGGCCTACAAATAAAATTGAATTTAGGAGCAGTAGAAACAATTACAATTTGTATAGATTCAATAAATGAAGAATTGAGTGGGTTTGAATAGGTTCAAAATAGCTCATGTTTTCACTAATGCTTTAATAATGTTACCTCAAACGATCGAAGATAATGTGTCTACATACACCTACACTCATACACACCTACATACCTATATATATCCTTCGATGTGAATTCAATATATTGTAGACTGTAGCAGCCATGAATCTTTGACGGGTAAGTGATGATAAGGTGCTATGTGAAGCGAGGTTAGGGTGAGATAAATTGATAGCGTGGTGTGAAAAGAGTGGCCTTATGCTCTCGGGAACCTGAAATATATCAACCTGATCTCAATATACTCTCTTGTCTGAATCCCTTTCCAAAACATGGTCTTTTCATTTACACGACATACTCTTTTTACGCGGTTTTCTCTTTATTAAACTTGACATTGTAAAAATAGGCGACTGTAATATAGTCGGGGGAGTCATAGAATGCGTCATGGATAAACTATTTGTCTACCCAGAGACTGCACATAATGAGAGTGAAATACATTTAAATAATTCTTTCGCCAGGACGAGTGACTACTATCCACCCGTTAAAACGAACAGTATCGTTTGCATTGATTATCTCAAATGATTGAACAAGTTGCGAGTTTCGGTCCACGGTATACGCGCTAACACGCACACGCGCACCCACACACCAAATAATATAGTCACATGCACACCACTACACTTGCGCACACTATTTTTTTTTTTTTTTTGCTATTAGGTGATACAAAATGAAGGGAATTTTTAACATTCCCTAAATAAAAAAGTGTCCCGGACATCATGTACACAATTTGATTGATTTAAAGATGATTTTCCTTAACTCTGATGACTATTCATTTAATCTTATTCACTCAGATTATCTCTGTCTTTTTGAAAGCATATTGATTTTATAAGCATATAATTTATTGTCATGATATATATATATATATATATACATATAATATATATATATTCAAAGCAAAGTCTTAAAACAATTTTCAATTATAACACATGTACTTAAAATATTAAAGAGTAATACAGAGTAAAAACAATTAGGAACGTGACTCCCATAGACATTCACTGATTTGCCGGTTTTGGGCAGAGACTTTAACGAGTTGTAACATCAATTAGATAAACTCTGATCAGATTGTATTAACCTTCTCTCTATCTCTCTTTTTGTCTCTCCCTCTCTCTTTCCCCATCTTTCTCTCTCTCTCTTTCTCTTTTTCTCGTTGTATATATATATATATATATATATATGTAAATTCCTCACACATTGTTATAGGGTGGCCTTTATGCATAACACAAGCCTATGAAATAATGCAGAACATATACATAACGTGTCTGGTACGCATGTTTGTCCATGGAGCATAAGGGAATTTCACGTTCGAAACGATGGGTAGTTAATCTGTTTGTTTTTACGCCTTGATACCGTAGGGAAATCTGCTTCATTTGCCATCCATTTGTGACATGCCAATTATAGAAGTCCAAATATATTCTCTTGATTTGAAATCACAGGTGGGATGAACACGGCCTGCATTATTTGACTCAGATTCTGGATGAAGCCTTTTTGAGATATCAACGTGAACAGGAAGATACGTTGTAGCTATTATTTCCTTATGCTGGGTGCACAAATATTAATTAATCAATTAATTATTATTGTTAGTAGTATTAGTTGTTGTTATAGTTGCAATGAACATTATTATTTTTTTAATTTTTTTTATTATTATCATTATTATTAGTATTATTAATATAATCATTATAATAGTTATGGGTTCTTGTATAGCGCTCATGTCTGTCAGACTTGACACTCCTGACTATTGTGATTATAAATACCATTACTTCTACTTAAAATACCATCTCTAATACTGCTATCTATACTACTACTACTATGACTTGTACTATTATATTATTGTTACGGGTTTTAATATCAAAAGAAGTAGTAGTAAAAGTAATAATGAAATTATCATTAACATTGCTATTATCATCGTTACTGCTTAAATCCCTGGGGGAATTTTCTGATTGTGTTTATCATGACTTTGAAAATGTACCGCAATGGTCAGTTGTCTTCTGATTCAGCATTTCCTAATCTTCATCTCTGAAATTCTGCAATGCGGTATATTCTACCAGTTGCATATGACATTCAGTATGGCACATGCTATATGTCATGTTACATTTATTTAGAAGAAATATGATATGATAAAAGATGCCAAAATTAATATATCACATGCAATGACTGTTATTGCTTTCAAGAAACATTCGCAAGTTAGTAGCCTTACATTTGTTAATACATGTTACGTCTACAATTACTAGTACAATGTGATTATCTCGACTGTATTTGCCTTTCCTCGAATAAGTGCAATCATGTTCTTTAAGAGCGCTTTTTCCTCTGTGAATACAAATGTCATGATATATTAGTACATCTGTTCATTTTGTGGTTCATTTATTACTTTAAATCCTATTTACCTATCTAATGTTTTATATGACAGGAAAAACAGTTGTGGATAAACAATATTATTATCTTTTATTCAGTTATATATTTGTATATCTTCTTTTAATTATTGCATTGTCTCATGTATGTATTTTCTGGTATAATTTCTTATTATTTGACACCTAGGAAGGTGTAATGTGGTTTCCAATACGGTCACGCAGACAAACATGTTTTGCACCATACTTGATACTTTAGTTGATCGCTCTTTAAAGCGTTCGATTTCTTCTCATTTATTTTGACGTACACTGAGCAGAATGAAAACCCTTCTAAAAAAAAACATGTGATGTGCTTTCGACATACGTTTGAACTGTAGGGATGTTGATATTCCCCACTCTTCCAACCTTTCGATTCAACAGGTTCGGAGACTATTTGAACAATTACATATGAGGAATAAAAACAAGAGCCTACAGGTTTCGCTTTGTTATAGAAGCTGTACAAACATCTAGTCCTCTGAGGCTGACTCGGTATGATGCACGTTGAGCTTCAAATCCTGGTTTGACAAGCATGTTGAAATGAAGGCACGTTCAGTCATGATGCCGTTAACCACCCTAAATAAGTCTGCTGCGACAAAATTAAATTAAATCAAGCCCGGTTCGCTTTTCATTATTTCACTTAATTGCACATAAATATGTATAAAAGTTAGTTTTTGCGTCAGCTAATTTTGTTTACATGCCGTGCATCTGGCACTCATGCGAACGTTATTTTTTTGTAGGGGGTGCATTTTTGATGCAACAACATTTTGATGCCAGTTGCACACGGTTTTCCATTGATTTATTGGGGACTTTTAGATTTGCACGGCGACATAGAGGACTGCTACGTGTGACGTCATGCCTTAAATGGACGTCACACGTAGCAGTCCACTATGTCGACGTACAAATCCAAAAGTCCCTGTTATAGGCGCTACTGCGGTCTTCTGCGGCAAGTAGCCTCAACGTTTTCAATCAGGCGAAATGTTTGTTAGCAATTCATTTTGCATTACTTGTGAATATTTTTGTTTAAACATTGCGCGTCAAAGACGCACCAGTCACTGACGCAGCCATGTGTCAGGCCAATGCCACCTCGTGTGGTTGGGGGATGGTACTTGCGCCATAATGCATCCGAAGCTCATAGTATTGAGAACGTTCGGCAGATGAAATGCAATCTTGGCAGAACGTGACAAAAGCGTCTATTCCATTTGTAACTGCGTGTGGTCAAGCACAGATTCCATTTACAGTAAGGGACAAAACGAGAAGGAAGATGTTAGGTTATACTATCACTCGAGTCAAAAATATCAGCTGCGCATATTTATTACCTAGCATATCAACATAACTATATCAATTTCAATACAAATTATTTTATATTGTTCTAACGATTTTTTTTTTCTTTTCAAAGTACTCTTTGACATCGCAATTTTGGATTTTGTTATCTTCTTTAAATAAAGCGAGAAACAAATCAGTGTAAGCCATAGACTGCGATGGTTTCCGCGTTAGCAAACGCTTATCAAATATAAGCTAATTCGTGTATGTCATTGAACAGATGATCCCATTTTGTGTATCAAATGTATAGGTGGTATTTCTATCTCCATTGACACTCTGCAGGGTTAACACGTATATGATTGAATGTCTGACCGCCATAAATCACACAATGGAACATTTCCGTAATGTAATTAAATGTTTGGCAAAAATCTTTGTTAAGTGCCATGCTTGTTTCATTCATATTTTACATATAACTGTATTTTAGCAGACAGAATGCGAGTTGCATATATTGTTGCTAGGCAGAACAAACATTATGGTTCGTCCTACCTAACAACACGGAATGTATGCAATTCGCATTCTAACTATTACAATACAATTATTCATAACAGGTAAATCAAATAATTTGTAAAGAGGCATTATACAAAGATTTATGCATTGAATTTGATCACATAAACAAATGACTTATTCCTACGTGATGGGATATAAATGATCTTAAATAATAGGCATATTAAATGACTTATACTATTAGTAATTTATTGGAATATGAATGTCTATTCTAGCCGTCGCTTTTTATAAATTTAATTGATCTTGTGCTAATTTGTTTTATCGAAATGTGGATATCATTTGTATATTTGTACCAGTTGTATGTTATGTATTCAGTTTAAATGTCAAAGTCATTATAACAAGAATGGGCTGGAATTTATATATACTGTATTGCGCAATAATTGTTGTACTGTAAGAGAGATGTGGTGATACACAGAAAGTGTTAAAGGGGTATAGAGTATACATATACCGCTAAAACTATTATGTAAATGTTACGGTGTTTGTGAAGGAGGCAATCAAAACCGGAAATGGGCGGTTATGCCTAACGATTGGGCTGCACAAATAAATACCTCCGTCCTTCGGTTCCTACTGTATTGCGCATAATCTCACGTGCAGCTAACTTACGACCATGCAGAAAGGCACAGAAAGCAATCGAAGTGTTAACTCTTATCATGCCACATGGCTAATCCCCATTGTGCCAAGCCCCAAATCCCTCCGTGCCAAGTTTATTTTGAGATAAATAACGCGGTGGTTCTATGAATAGCGAGTGCAAAACACACAGCACAGTCCAATGAGCATGAACAATACCTGCTATTACGAATGCGTGCTTGCACGCACAAGGCACTGAGCAATGGCTCTCTCGCATGTACAAAACACTATAACGGTATAACGTGCATGCAGCCTCATGGCATGCTATGAGTTAACTGGCAGAGTTAACGTTTTAATGCGATAGCTGACGTTGCGTGAATATTTCGAGTCAACATATGTCATTAGAAAGATTTTCTCTCCTACCGATCCCTCGCTTTGAATGTTAACGACGTGATTTTATTCCCAAAATGAGGCTTTTGCTGAGCGTGGCTGGTGGCCTATAAGAAATGTCATGTGCCTAGAGACTTTTAAATGTTTTCTAGAAAAACTGTCCGCGAGACAATTGTGTAGTCTGTTGTTAAGCCCCACTCGGTAGTGGGTAGGACTTTTTGTAATTAAAGAACCTTTCTTTGTATGTTTTACTCTGAACAAATGTTAGGAAATTACATACAAAGTTGTGTTTTAGGATCGTTTTCCCTTTGGTTAAACAAATTATTCCTTTGAAAATACGACTTTGAAAAAATGTCAAGTAGATTGCATTTGATTACATTGTCGTAAAACGAACGTAGACAAAAACGCATGGTCAACGTACAATTAATGTTGATTAAATAAAAAATTTGCCCCGATTTCTACCAAAACAAAAACCACACAATCACATTAAAATTACAATACCATCAACAAGTTGTCGAGGTGTCGTGTTCTAAACTAATTCGTCACGCAAATTGTTGATGACAAGGTTCGCGGTTTGACAATGTATATTTGCCATTCTCCACCCAGATGAAGTAAATGGGCACCCGGTAGGTAGATCTTCCTTGCTCGAGACTGAAGTGTCAAATGAAACATTTCCGTAATTTAATCAAATTTATGGCATAGATCTTTGTTTAACAAGTTGCATTTTATAAATCATGTTATTCACCTATTACAAATAATCATATTGCAAAAGTCAAAATGCGAATTGCATACATTTATTGTTACTATGTAGGACAACAATTATGACTTGTCCTACCTAACAACAACCGAATTCGAACTCTGATTATTGTAATACAGTTATTTGTACCGGGAGAATGAAATACTTTTTAACATATCACTTAACAAACATGTATACTTTACATTTGATAACAATACGAAAGTGGCTTACTAGAGCCTGTGCCTGGAGACTAGCACATGCTCGACAGGAAGAAGTAGCCAGCAATGCAAATAACGACTGGTTTGAGACTAGATGCTCTCGAAGCCAATGTGGGAATGGTGCGTGACGTGACATTTCTCCACGAAATGCTATCTGACCGATCTATACATGTTAGATTGACTCGCCAAACCTAGTTCTGCAGCCATTAGGAGGCTGCTCTAAAGTAGCTCTTTTTTAAAGAAAAGACCGGAAATGACGTTTGATGTGAACTTTACGCAGCGATTCGCACAAAGTCTACCGGGGTTACCTTGGGTATCGATGCTAAAGTTGTGTCGTTCTCCCACTCTGAAGTAAACTGTCATAATGCCACTATCAAAAGGTTGCTTACGTAGGATCTAGAATGAGGCGGGAATATTGACGTTCTGAATTCAGTAAGTTTTACTGAATGACACCAAGTATATTGAAGTGCATGAAGCACTGATTCATGAACAAGTTGTACACTACCATATGGAAAGCAGAATATGGCATATTGAAGGCTTTATACAATCTTCGGAAAAATGGAAAGCGTTTTTATTTGTTATTCAATGATGAACAAATAAGAATAATTTATATATTTTTTATCCCGTCCGTCTTCCGGGAGCATCAAAATGTTCCTTTAGGAAAAAGTAGCACATACAAGATCGATTACATTAAGTTCCACAAATGTTTACGGTTCCACCTGCAAAAAAAAAAAGATCACGTGACGTTGTATAGGTTTGTAATTGGCAGAAGGGAATCTTCACAATTATTTCATACGTTCAACATAGACAGACGGCAATCGCATAAAGAAAGACAAATGTATGTGTATTAGATCATATTCTACACAATTTTCGCTTTAACTTTGTCAAGTTTCACTTAAAACAAGAATGTCCCCTTTTCATTAAACCAATATACTACCTTATTGACGGTACGCAAATTCAAGAATGATATTCACATATCATGTTACTTTTTCAACTGCTACATGCTATTGTTCATGCTCTCATTTTAAATGGGTTTTGTTTCTTCGATTCTTTTTCCCTGTATGATTTATTACAAGTATGACTCTATGTGTTACTGTATAAGTAATTATATTTATGACCCTGCCTCTTGTCAATTGATTGGTTAATTATTTTTTTTCCTGGCAGAGAACCTGGTAATTCAATGTAACTGTTTTAATTACCATTAAAACAAATGACTTTGAAGCAACGGATTTGATTTGTATGACAAAGCCCCTTTTTATCTAGAACAATTCAAACTCTAAATATATTAAAGCCACAACTGAAAATGAAACAATTGATGTTAAAACAAATTCAAATGCACTAAACCAATATGGATATTGATAAGTTTAATCCACAGTTCATAAGGAGCTTAATACATTACAATGTTTCCACAATTACGTTTTATTTTTGACTTATCAACTTATACCGGAGTATAAATTGAAATTGAAAATTACCTGTCCAATAAATGCAAACATGTTACTTCCAAGTTTTTCAATAATTTTTGTTTGAACGGCTTATCTAATAAGACTAGCTGTGCACACAACGAGAGAGCTAACTGAGAAGCTCTTCTCCTGAGTGTGTGACATTTACCATCATTGCGAACCAACGCTAAGCATCCATCGCTTGTCTTTCCCCTAGGAGTCAATACACCAATAGTCCTCGTTTAGACTGCGAAAATTCATGGTCCAGCTATACGAAAATCGTCTACCCATACTATAGTTCATAAAAATTCCCTGATTTGAATTTCGTTAGTCGTAACGTTGCAAGTCTGAGCTGCGTTTCTAACAGAAAATCGATAACAGAACAGGGTCCTGGGGTAATATTAATGTCAGATGAGACGGAAATCGTACAACTGGACAAAGCTTATACACCAGTTTACAGTTGTGTGCGCCATTTTAAACAAGGCCAATGACCTAGAGGTCATGTATTTATGCGTAAATTAAGATTGCGCCCATGCAAATTATGATGATATCACTGCCTGCGCGCTGCGTTGTGCGCGCATATTATCATTTGCATGGGCGCAATCTTAATTTACGCATAAATACCAGAGGTCAGAGGTTATTGGCCCCGGAACAGGGCCAATTTGGCCCTGTTCCGGGGCCAATGACCCGAGGTCAACTGTCTGCTCATGCGCACTGATACAACTGTAAACTGGTGTATTGTCATCGCGCAATAAAGACTGGCCAATTTCATGTCAAATAACCTTTTCATTTTGGTTGACTTATATGAGGTTTTCTAACACCTTGTTGTAAACCAGTCTCTACGAGCCTTTCGATAAACGCTAATTATTAATACACTGTTACCCATAACGTTGGAATATTTTTTCTTCCCTCTTTTCACGAAATGATTTTGCCAACATGATTTATTCTCACTGCAACTGAGAATTTATCTTTGAATCTTCTCTATGAAGCTTAAGATTTCTCAATCTTGTTCTGAGAAGACATAAACTCTGTTTATAAAGAATAAATCATATTTCCATCACTTCGTGAAAAGAGTTCAACAAAACATTAATCCCATTTTGTAGACAACGGTGTATACGACGTCTCTTTTCACCAGTTTCATATAAATGTTGTCTAGTCTGAACGAGCATTAGTCGTGGCATTTAGCTATCCCATTGGATTCACGGTAAGGTTTTCTGACGTAGAGATCGTTCTAAAACTAAGATATAGTTTTATTGCTGTTGATGCCTATGAATAATAAATCATTGCATTTTTAGATTAATCATACAGTTTGTCAGGGGTTCGCAAGTTGAATAACAACATCTTGCCCGGTAAGAGCCCTCTTTCTGTAGATTAAAAAATACTGTGTACTGGCTACATGCAACGGGTTGTAATGACTAACTATCAGTAGATAGAGACCTGAAATATCTGACATGTACTACCGATCTACACATAACTTTATTTTAATCAGGTAGGTCATAACTGGTTCAGAAGTTGATTTAACGAATATCTTTGCCAGATAATGAAAGTTCTGGAGAGATTTTGATTTTAATTGTATCTCTAGTATGGTATAGGAAATTAAATTGGAATGAATTGATTTCACCAGGAATGTTATCTAATGAACATATTAATGTAGCGTTCTGAATTATCTGAAATGAGATATTCTTACCGATCAATCCATGCTTCGGAAATCATTACATTGGACCCAAATCCGACATTCAAAATCGGCTATCTGTTAATTCTTAGTATGAACTTCTTGTCAGGACTCAGATGTCATATATCTTTCGTGTATCTTATGTTCATAACTAATCCTATTTATCATTAATATAGTTTTGTTAATGACTACAAATTTACCACAAAACGAAATGTACAATGTGAAATAAATAGAAAAGAATGTATTTTGTTATAAAGAGAGTTTTGTTCAAACAATTATTCTTCTTAATTCCTACTAATAATCTATCCCTTTTTTGATTATGTTGATGTTGTATATGATTCAGCAACAAAAAAAATACACTGACCCTATACAACAAATACCAAAGAGAGCCGATCGCATTATTTCAAAATTTAATCCTTTCAATGGTATTTCTAAAAATGTTATTCATCTTAAATTATGATGAAATTTCCTACAGTCCAGACGTTATATGCACTTGAATATGATGGTCTTACAAATCTTTGCAAAGTTTAGCTCCGTCTTAATATTGAAAGAAAACCTTCAAATATTATGATCACTCATACTTAATAAGATCTCAAGGAAAGGTATTGCTACCAAAACCAAAGAGTGAGTGTTGCCGCAGATTGTTTCCATCCGAAGTGTCACGTAAATACAATGACCTACCTACGGGTATCAATTTTTCAAATAACTTGAATATTCGTATGCATAGATCTTTTATAAGAACCTCAGCTTGATTCGATATTTAGAGGAATATCACTTTTTTACCAATGTAGTTGGGAAGGGGTGGAAGAGGCTCATTACAGGTTTAGATTGTTTTATCTGGATGTCTTCAATTTTACGACTTTAAGTAGAATTGCTGCATTTTACCACAAGGAACAACAGTTTTGTCATGTTAACAAACCAGACAGGGCTATCCAGCCATTCCCTATATTCTTGGTAGTTATTACATGTACTTTTTGTTTTGTTGTATTGCTTTTCATATTGTAATTTGGAAAATAAATACCATACAATGAATACTATACCATTAAGTATACTCAATGAGTAAATAAAATGGCTCAGTAGTGTAGCAGTTGTATCATTGCCAGTAGGAAATGGGTTCTAAACCAAGTTGATGCGCTTGTATCTCTTGGAAAGCTATTTATCCCCATTACAAAGTTCCTCGGAGAGAACTTGTATTGGTCGGTCCCCTTTACATAATACAATCATACACTTGCTATCTTAGCAGTCCGGTTATAAATACCATCAACAGCCTCTAAGACTGAAAAGATCAATCCAACCGTAACCTTTTTGAATATGTTTTTGTTTTGTTTAATATATGTTCATTTGTATGTATATACGTGTTCTTTTATACGGGAATTAAAACCAAGGCAAACCCCCCAAAATACCTAATGTCATAATATGAAGTAGTGGGGGTCTCCTACCCCTAATATATCGACTGAAAATTAATGGGATGAACCACTGCACATCAATAGCAGATAAATATCGGGTGTTCCCTTCTGTGCTTTCAGCCCAGTGGCGGGTTTAGATGATCATCAACGGCTCATGTTCCTCATTTAAAAACGAAAGTGACATAGTTTTAGTACACAAATTTAATTTTTGTTTGTCTCCGCCTTTTGAGGTGTCAACGTCTTTCTCTCTCTTTCTCTCTCTCTCATTTTTTTCTCGCCACGGATTATAAAACGAAAGAAAGGCTTAAAGGTATATACCAGTTTTGGAAACGCCCCCTCTCAAAAAATGAAATGGAAGCTCTCATTACCAATCATGTGAAAGAATATGTTTTTACCTATATACGTGATGATACAAATTTTGCCGGGAAACCGCCTACTAATTGATATATTTGGTAAATTATTATATCTATCCGGACTGGATAGCTATCGCGTAATCTCATAAACATCTTTCTGTGTACAGTGCTTGTTACTTTATCAACAACGGGCCAAATTTCTTATCGTTTTGATGATTCCATAACCTTGCAGTACACATCAATACTTATATGCTAGATAATCAACTGTTCTGATCGATTTCATAACGTTTCTTTCATAATGCAATCGCATGACCACAACTGGTTTATACCTTTTACAAATCTTGAATATTTGTTTTTGCTCCAGCAAACTCCACTTTTACAGAGTCATGGATACGACCCCATTTTCGCCTCAGGGGTTGAGTCCTTGACGCTTGATTAATAACCCTCTCCTCGAGGGGATTTACGATGATATATGATGAATGGAAGTCGAATTGCGATGACCATGATCTACGTGAATTCCCTTGGTTCGTTATGGTCTATCATGAGCCCATTTCCTGAAGCTTAGCCTCCAAATTATTCATTGTAGTACGGTTCTTGTGGCGCTATTACTCTCTTCGCATGGCTGTATACGCACAGAGGCGACGGCCTTTAGACACTGCTGCATCAATCGCTATCTTTAGTAGATAGTGTTTTAAACAAACAACCAAATGAACGAAAAAGGGTTCTTAAACAATACACACCCCCTAGTCAAAATCAATTCAGAGAACTAGTCAACATTTCCCGATCAGTAACCATTCACTCTGTCGGTAATCCAAAGGGGCAATAGTAAATAAGGCGGACAGGGAGAATATTTAATATTTAGTTTAATTGACTTTCTTGGGATGAAGCTCCCATCTCCCAGGGATTTCCGATGTACTCCAATCTTACATATTCATCTTTATCTGTCCGATATGGGCCATAATATTGACTCAACAACACTATGAGCTCCCCATGCCTACTGGTATGGTAGCAACGGTTAGCATAGGAATGCCGAACACAGTCAATACGGATGGTTTCACTTGAGATTGAAGCGGCTTACTTCAATTAAAGAGACACTATTAAATCAAAGTTACAGTCTTGTATGTAAGTGAATCATTTCCTGGCAGCGTGTCTCATAAATCGACACCCTCGTGTGATCCGCACTCACCAGTATTAAGACAGCTTGGTCATAGAGAAGATTTATTTGGCGCGTGGTCGTATAAATACCGAACATGAAGCCAGAGGCAAGGTAATAAATCCAAACTTATTTGGAGGCGCATATTGACGTTATGTCATGATACAAAATGAGCTATATCAGACCAGGTGGTTGCTTTTATTATCATTATTTGTATTTGTATTATTGTTTTTGTCATTATTATCATCATCATTATTATTATGATCTCCAATATTATCGTTATTATTGTGTTTAATTCTTATTTTGTGTAGTCATTATGATAATTTGTTATATTATTTTAATTATTATTAGTATAATCATCATCATTATCATTACTATTGTTATCATTAGAACTCGACTGACTGTGTAAAATATAAAAACGTGAAACATGAGTGCTTATAAATGTATCACTTTTTGCCAGAGGGTGGGAGAGTCATCTTTTGCACGAATAACAACTTTGTATTATCATTGAGCCATCTAGTAAACTGACAGGACAATTAGTATTACAAACTATTTGTCTAATGACAGCATTGGTATTGCACTAAGATTTCCTAAAATGATTCCATGCATTCGTTCAAAATTCAGAAGAGCTTAAATGATCGACTTGTAAAGCATCAGTTAATGGTTATTTTCGTTTGTTTTCCTTTGTTTCCCTTTCTTATCCTAGTTGCTGAGTTTCACACCGCCATAGCTCGTACTCACATAGACTACTCACGCAGTTTACAGTCTTTGGTAGAAACCTTCAAAGAAAAAACACTACTAGCCAAAGACAGGTAAGCACACCTCGTCTCTATCAATATTCCCATATTCATAATGCTCCATTTAAGTACAATTTTCCATATAGCTCGATTAGTCTTCTTACCTCTTCTGATAACACGATGTGACAATGTAAATAATTCATTCTTGCTATATTTAGTTATTTATTCTAATACGTTTATTGATCAATCTGGAGAGTGACAAGGAGCGATCGGTAAAGTTCTGAGAACATATACATTTTATATATTAATGGTAAACCAGGTTGTCATTGTCACTTCATGAAAAGAGTAAATAAATTATTGCCGGTTATAACGTGTTTATATGCCCAAAAAACTTCTGAGAAGATATCAACTAAATGAATATTAATAATAATAATAATAATTATAATAATATTAAAAATAAATTGATAATAATATGTTTTCTTTACAGAGGGTAGCCTCACCAGTATTCACCCTGTTTTCCCTTAGGGCCATGCAATCATACCATTACCCATAAACCAGATTGTTATTGTCATTTCATTAAAAGAGTAAAACAAATTATTGTAGTTTGGAATAAGCCTTTACTCTATTTCTTGACACTTTTTTAATATAATATGTGTGTATATATTTTTTTCTATTATTTCCTTCATGTGCAGATGGAAAGAGTGCACAAATCTTTTTACAGTCTGGGAAAATGTTTTACATGCGTATGGCTCGGCAGCTCAAGTAAGTTCAGTCATGATTGGTGTATTTTTTGTGTGTGCATTTTTTAAATCTATTTAAAAATTGCCTTAAACGGAAATTATAATGCCATTTTATTTATTAAACAAATGCTTCAATATATGATTAAACGGAAATTATAATGAAATATATAATGAGGAATCCGGTTTTTTTTTTGTTTTGTTTGTGTTGCTGTTCATATTACCAGTTCGATTTGGAACATTTTGGTATAGATCTTTTGATAAAATATTCGTTTGATCACAATTAATGATTTATTGGGTTGTCTATGCGTATATTCCGTTAATTTATTTCATTTAAAGCTTATCTGCCGTAGTTTATAGGAGGGATTAGACTGCCCTGCAAGGTCACTGGACAGGTGGTTATCTCATCAACTCAGCTCTCAGTTAACATAAGAAAAAGAGCATCATGGGGGACCAATGGTCACCGATTAGTCATTGTTTGTTATATAGAGGGCGCAAGTAGCTACAAGTAGTGCAGTGGGCCTTTAAGCACAAAGACGATATTATTATTTTGTTTCTGATTCACAGAGTATCGAAATAGGTACTGCAGGTACCTATATGCAAATTACGTAAACTCTCTAAATGCCAGTGTATACAAAATATAACGTCACTTGATTATGTACGAAAAGGTTCTGAATTCGCCCACTTTATTTTCTTGTACAGGATCATAGCGACCTTGGCGAAGCTATAGAGGCGTCTGTCACCGATCAGCTGGTGGAGTCAGCGAAAAACAAACAACAACTTGTGAAGATGTTAGATGTGTATCATGATGATTATCTCAAACAATCCCAATCACTAGATGCTATCATTGACAAGGTGAGGTATCACTGCTAACTCGTTATATTCCGGACAAATAACTCCCAAGTGACACATTTTATTTCAAACGTACCAAATGAATCAACTGTAGTCAACTGTTTCCAGTGCAGAACAAAAGCAATCATTTTAAAAATGGATTTGATGAATGTTATTACGGCAACCCTTCCGTCAATCGGTATCTATTATTTCATGAAAAACTGCACATGTGGTTGTTTAAGAAACCATTAATGTGTTTTTCATTTTCTACCCAATTCAGATATATTTTCAAATATCTTTATATTTTGAAGATTTTATAATATTGTTTTTTATCTTGATAAAATTAACTTGAAATAAAGCTTCTTTGGCACCGTTATCGAATTCAATTTCTTTTTATATCATTGTACACTTTTATTTGTTCATTGATTTATTTCTTATACAGAGCGAAAAGGAGTACATCGAGAGCTGGTCAAAAATGTCCAAGGATGGGATGAACAGTAAAAAGGTAGTTATTTTTTCATCCAAATCCTACTGGAACTTGGTTGCCTTATTAAGCTGATAGGAAATTGAGAATTAAATAGTCGTTTTACTGTTTAATTTGTTCTCAGATTTTATTTCGGTTTATTTGCAAATTGTGGTAATACGCACCTTTTATTGATTATATCCAATTGCCGAACAAATTTTCTCTGGTGAACTAAATAAAATCATGCCAAGTGCTAGCCCGACATAGCTAATGGAATAAGTCTATTGAGGTGTCAACAGCAAGTGAAGCAAAATGAATGGCAGGTAACCAGGGATATGTAAACAGATATACATTTAAACAAGGACAAATGGGCGAGTAGAAATCCGCTTTTTCAATCGACTTGTGCCTTTTCTTTCAGTAAAAATATCTTTGAATGAAGCGAAATAAATATTTATTTCACTATCCAACGTTTCCAGTGTCAGTTTCATTCCCTTAATCACACACAAACATATTTCGCTGATGTACTAATTTTTGAAAACATAACAATGATACAATACAATAATTTGTGATTTTAGTATTAACCACAATATTTAGATTATATATAATTCATTTACTGACATGTAATTCTGACAACCAGCATCCTTTTGGATTTTTTTATATTGTGTAATACTTACAAATACCGTATTCGGTCTATTTGTCAGTATTATTGATGTAAGCGTTTAATACCCGGCCGTAGCTCACTGAATCGATGACCCGCCTACCTATAAGAACGATAACCTGATAACCGTCAAAACAACGTCAGTGTAATGGGGTTTCGGTTAATAATAATAATAATAATAATGTGACTTATATCGCGCCAAATCCACTCTGTGGAGTGCTCAAGGCGCGTGTAAACAGGAAAAACGATCAAGACTTGAAAAGGAATGTTTTGAGATGAGTTTTGAAAGAATCAGAAGATAAACATTTTCTGATGTCTTCAGGAAGGCCATTCCATAATTTAGGACTAGAGTATGCAAATGATCTTTCCCACCATGTTTTGGTAATTTTGGGGGTCACAAGAAAATTGGAAGTGGATGAGCGTAGAGGTCTTGCAGGAGTGTAGTTTTGGATTAGAGAGATAAGGTATTGAGGAGCAGAGCCGTGAACGCAATGAAAGGTAAGCAACAAAATTTTGAAAACAATGCGATCTTTTACTGGGAGCCAGTGTAGCGACTGCAAAACTGGGGAAATGTGGGTACGCTTGGAGGTCAGAGAAACAATACGAGCTGCAGCGTTTTGAAGCTTCTGGAGTTTGGACAGAAGATTCTGGGGTAGATTGATTAGGAGGGCATTGCCAAAATCAAGACGGGAGGAAATCAGAGCATGAACTAATTTTTCGGTGGCAGACTTGGACAAATATTTACGAATAAAACCGATATTACGCAATTAGTACCTTACTGATCTACAAATATTAGAAACTTGGTCAGACACTGTCATATGTGAGTCAAACATAACACCGAGATTTCGACACGTTTGTGACAAGTGAATTATGTGGCCAGAAAATGAAATGCAATTGATATTAACTTTACTAAGCTGTACTTTGGAACCAAATATAAGGAATTTACATTTGTCTAGATTTAATTTCAAGGAACGTGCGAGCATCCAATCATGAGCATCAGCCATGCAAGATTCAAGGCGATGAACGGCTCGTTCTGCAGCGGCTTGATCTGAATTGAAGGAAATCATAAGTTGAATATCGTCTGCATAAATATGATAATCTATGCCATGTTGTAACAAAACTTGTCGCAATCCAATTAGATAAATTGAGAAGAGAGTAGGCCCGCCCACAGAACCCTGTGGTACTGCACAAGAGAGAGGCAAAGCAACTGATTTGCAACCATTAATACAGACGATCTGAGAGTGGTATGACAGATAAGACTCGAACCATTTGTGTGCCTCACCCTTGACACTAAGTGAACTAAGTGTGTTCAAAAGGATAGTGTGATTAACGGTGTCGAAGGCGGAGGACAAGTCTAGCAGCAGGAGAGCAGTTGAGTTACCCCTATCCATCCCTTGCAGGATATAGTTGGACACATTCACAAGCAGTGTTTCCACACTATGATGGGATCTGTAACCTGACTGGAAAGGGTCGAACAAATCATTGTCCAGAAAATAATCCGAAAGACGAGGAAACACAACCCTTTCAAGAATTTTGAACAAAAAAGGTAGGTTTGAAACTGGTCGATAATTTTGGAGGGAATTTCGGTCCAGAGAAGGTTTCTTCAACAACGGAGTAACATGAGCTATTTTCAATAAGGAAGGAACATGTGCCTGCTCTAACTCAAGTTAATCAAGTAAGAAAGGATGGGAGCGAATGTGAAGGAACAGTCCATTAATAACTTAGTGGGAACAGGGTCTAACTGACATGATTTGGGGGGTAGTTTACGTAAGAGTGACATAATCTCCTAAGGGGTAGTGGGTTGTATTACTTCAAAGGAAGAGGAAGTAAGGGGGTGGTGTGGTGTTTCGTCAGGTGATAAACTGTCGCAGATGGTCTTGACTTTCGTCTGGAAGAAGTGGGTGAATGTAGAGGCCATTTGCTGGCTGTCCGTGTGGGCTGGAAGTAGTGATAACTGTCGACGATTCAGAAGTCGGTTTGCTACTAAGAAGAGCTTTCTGGAATCATTCCGACAGTCTTCAATAAGATCTACAAAGTATGAGCGCTTCGCCCTTTTCACAAGTGAATTTACGAGGTCACGCTGGGCACAGTACAGTTCTTTGTCGGTCTGAAGTCGGCCATTGGCCCTCCATTTCCTCTCCAGTTGTCTACGTATCCTCTTCTGAGAACGAATGTCATTGGTATACCACGGACAGTCTGCATGATTCCTCACTTTCCGTGATCTCTGAGGAGCATGAGCATCTAGAACCCTCCCGAGTTCTAACTTGTAGTGATGAACAGCTTCTTCAACACTACATTTAGCAGGAGCAGTGATGTTGCAGTCAGCAATGCTATTCGCGAAGGTCTCTCTGTCAATATCTCTGATGTTACGACTGACATATGTAGAGTTGGTCCGACTAGGCTTAGCGAAGTTTAGCTTCCATAAGATAGCAGAATGGTCGGACATGCCAGGTATGACCTGAGGTTTCGAACACAGGATTTGATCATCAGCGTTCCGCACCATGACAACGTCCAGGATGTGACCCTTGTCATGGGTAGGAGATTTGACTAGCTGGGAGATGCCGTGACTAGTGAGAAGATCATTAAACTTTTGTGTGTTCGGTGCAGAGTTATTGTCCATGTGAATGTTCAAGTCGCCGGTGATGACGAAAGGTGGAGTTCTGTACATTCTACCATCAAGAAAGTCAGAGAATTCTTCCAGAAATTTGGAGAAGCTATGTCCACCAGGCGGCCTGTAGATTACCGAGATGTCCATACAGCTTGAGTCACTGGAGATAGTTGCAGACATACATTCAAAACTGTCGTAGTTTGCTGATGACATAATAATCTGGAGGCTGTCTTTATAAAGAAAAGCCACCCCACCACCCCGCCCAGAGACTCGTGGACAGTGTTTGAAAATGTAAGAGCCTGGGCAAAGGTCAGCCACGACTGCATCATCATCAGATGATAGCCATGTTTCACAAATACAGACAAAATCTAATTTGTGGTCAACGACAAAGTCTTGAAAAATGGTTGATTTATTGCGCAGAGAGCGGGAGTTGAGAGTACCAAATTTAAGATGGTCCTTAAAGCGATCACGCCCACCCCTCTTACCCCGATGTGTCCTCCGCCTTCGACACGATCTACTGATCCCGAGAGACACCAGCCGATCCCAAACAAAGTGATTCTCCTCTCGCCATTTTCCAGAGGAACGACCATCCCAAATATTAAGGGCATGAAGAGTCTGACTATCATAGGTATAATCTATAGTCAAGGAATCATCAGAACAGTTAGGTCCTTGAGAGGAAGGCCCAGGGTTGGGGCTGATGTCTCCCGAGATCAGTAGTGAAATGCGAAATCTTGAAACAGAATTAGCATACCGCTGAATGGGAGTACCAATGTACTTGTACTTTCCCTTATGTTGTACAGCTACATTACGTGAATCAGTGGTATAATGCACAAGTACAGTACGAGAATCAGTAGTGTAACATACAATGCATACAATAGATACAAAGGCTATTAGGATAGCCACCTTCATTGTGTAAACTCGCACAACCGTGCAGACTGTGCACTAACATGTAAAGGTATGACAGGCAAGTGAATATGGCTACTTACAGTGAATATGGCTACTTACAACACAAGTAAGGCAGTGGTGAATGCAAAACCAGTAGATGTAAAATGTATGACAAATATCACATGAAATATGGCCAAAATAGTCTAGTAGCCTCCTGAAGACATACAGAATCAGATGATATAGATACAGTAACTGAATAACAGATTATACAAGAAAAATATACAGTAAAGTGCAGAGCTCTGTGGGCGGGCATCCACCAGGCGCGCACAACCCTAGAGCTCTAGAGTCACCATAATAGAATAACTTGCGGCATGGATTTCAGAATGGCTCTCAGATTCGTATTAATTGGAGGTGCGCTGGCTCAGTGGTAGAGCAAGGATCTCGTTACAAGGAATCTCCGGGTTCAAAGCCAAGTCGATGCACTAGTTCTCCTTGGTAAGGCATTAATCATCATAACCAATTCCTCTCAGAGAGGACATTAGGCTGTCGGTCCCCTGGTTGCTCACTTACAAGCATACACACGCTCTATTAGTATTCAGGCAAAACAAACCAACATATCAAACCAGTTGCTCTCGAGATTTTAAGTTATCTATTTTCAAAGGATTCTAGCGAAAATCAACTTTGATGCCCTATATCCCTGTTGATTTTGAAATGTGTTGTATTAATTTTGTTATTGTTGTTCTTTTCCAGAATCACAATACGGCGTTCTGCTACAATAGATTAAATGATTACGTTCTTCAGCTGACGACAGCAAACCAGTTCAATGTGTCTCTATCTACCGCAGTGCTTCCAAAAGTCAACTCTGTAAGTAGTAATAATTGTTTATTGATTGATTGATTGATTGATTTCATTTATTCATTTCGTATAACAATTGTTTGCACAATAAAGAATATAGTTGACAAAGTAAGATCAAAATTATGAAATAAAACAGGAACCTACTGGAAAGCATAGCTCATTTGTGTAGGTTCCCAATAATAAATATAATATGAACATTATTATCATAAATATTGTTAGAGTGTCTTAATAATCACATTAAAATAAATATATTAATAACATATTTTCGTAAACCATTTTAAAGTATCTAAATAAGCTATGAAAATGAAATAGTATTATTATTATTAGCACATAACTTGTAATGTTTACTGCTGGGAGGATAACACAAATGCTATGGGACACGGAAATATCCTTAAATCAGTAATCGTTGGTAATCATCATAAATTCATAAGTAAAAAGCGTACTTATTTTTTTTTTCTTTTCTTTTTCTTTGCCTCATCAGAGGATTTATTGATTATATATACATGGTTACATTCAAAGATACAGTACTACAAATCAAATTTACATAATCGCAAAAACATTATTATTGTAATAACAAAGCATTGAAATTAAGTTTTGCTTTTCAAAGCAATTGAATCATAATTAACATACAAATTATACTGATAGTTTTGATTCCCTTTCTTTTGTTTTTCTTTTTTTCTTTTTTTTTTCTTTTTTTTTTTAAATAACACCCAACAGTTCTTTTGGTAAAAGCTTTCTGTTCATCTTTAAATTTGATTTACTTTCCATTCTTTTTATAATTTCTCTATGGAGATTTTGTATAGAAGCAACTTTTCTCTTGTCTATCCCAGTTATATTTCGTTTAACAATCAATTTATAAATGGTCCAAAAAGCTATTGTAAAGAATAATATACAATGACTTTCACAATCTATTTTGAGTAGGTGTTGGATATTGAGTGTCAGTATCCTTACTTTGTATATATCTCTTAATATTTCTTTGATATGTTTAATGAAGGGCTCAATTAGTTTGCATTCTATAAATGCGTGATTCATATCCTCTTTTATGTTACATGTTGGGCATACATCGTCATTGGATATTCCCCATTTGAAAAGATTACTTCTTACGGGCAATAGGTTATAAAGTAATTTTAAATTAAACTCTCGTAATTTGCTTTCTCTAATTTGAGCAAGATTACGCTTGAATACCTTAGACCAATCAATATCTACATTAAGTTTTTTTTCCCAATAAAGGCAACATGTGTTACTTAATACAGTTCTCGAAGGAATGAGTTTATAGAAACGATTACTACTTATATCAGTAACATGTTTCACCTTATTTGCCACCAACAGATATGAAACATTGTTTTCATTTTCTTGTCTAGTATAATCATGCATAAATTCTTCTTTTAAACTATTGACCCATACAGGAGGTATCGCTCGTTTAAGTCTTGCATAGTCAAACATTGCATTGCATTTTCGTTTGGAATGCACCTGCGATCTAATATATTCTGTTGACCGAAAGCCATCTCTCGTAAAAAGGTCTCCTAAATATACTAGACCACTGTCATACCAGCCTTTATAAAAGAGCGACTGATTATCATACACCACATGTTTGTTGTGCCAAATAATCTGATCTGAAACTTTAACTGGTTCATGTATAGATATACAAACATCTTTCACTTTAGTGCAGTATCTAATCATTTCCCATGCCTTTAAGATTTCTACGTAAAATGACGGAATTTTCTTTTCAACTAGAATATCATTAAGTGTGGTTATATTGTAGGAGCAGTTCAGCAGTAGCTTGATGCTTCCCAATAAGTTGAACCAGTAAGAAAAAAAAAATGTTTTCCACTTATAGTTTCACAAAGCATGTTGTCAAAATCGTACGGCAAAACCTGAGGGAGCAGCCCTAAGAATGCTATTTCAACAGAATATTTTTGAGATATAAATTCCATTACCTGCTGAAAAACAGCTTATTCTGCTAGTCCTTCCATTTAACTATTTGTTAATTCATTTTAGTTTAGTTTTTTATGTGTTTAAAGTTGTAAATAGTAACACGAACATACATGAAATATTTTGGTAATCTATGCGTTTCCTATTCACTTGCATTGCGAAGGAAAACAATTACTTCTTTTTAACAGGCGAAACTACTAAATATTCGCGTTCCATTCCTAACTTTAAACGTGTACATTTATTGTAAAATTGCTTTGGGGACGGTGCTACTGTTCCGTGTGGTCCAGTATGATCTTTCTCACAAATAGGCATAATATTGAAATAATAACACGAGGGAGGGAGAAAGTGCAACATAATTTGTGTGAACTTGTATATATATATATATATATGTAAGTGATTTCGTTTGTATACACCGGGTTAACACCTATTTGTATTATCATTATTATTATCAATATATCCATGATGAAAATTATGATAGTAATATTATATCTGTAAAGCGCTTAGATACATTTGTATTAAGCGTAGTAGTAGTAGTATTATCATGATTATGATCGTTACTTTTGTCAATACTATCAATTGTCTTACTATTATTATTCGTAGTACTATCATTATTATCATTATTGTTGCTGATGTTGTTATTGTTATTACTATTTTGTATTGCAGGATGCAGATCTCATACGTCACGAAATATCAGAATCGGGAATATCAGGTTTATCATGGCACTCCAAAATCCTTATATCAAAGGTAATTATAAAGTATTATGGGATGGCGTCACATCATAACTAATGAAAACAGACAGTGTAAATGAAGGCAACCTATAATTTGACATGTTTCTATCTATAAAACGCCCGCCTCAAGAACGGAAGGTCGTGGGTTCGAACCCCGGCCGAGTCATACCAAAGACTTATAACAATGGGACCTTCTGCCTTCTAGCTAGGCGCTCATCATATTAGATTGGAGAAGGGTAGTAATAACATATTATGTTATGCAGGTCTCGCTGGAAGGGCGGTTTCATAACTGAAGTTGCCACCCTGGGTAAATAAAACGTTATTATTATTATTATAATACAAAAAACAGTATGTTGTATAAAAAATAATCTGTGTAAATCCATGTTTTGTATTTTACTTTGTGCATTTTGGCACGTGTGGCAAAGAAAGGGTAAAGGTATACTAATCACCAAAATAGGTTTTGAGCTTGACGTAAGGGGTTCCATGTCGCTACACTGTTTTTGAAATATGAGCTTGAAATATTACTTTTGCAAAGAGATGTGGCAGTTTAAAACCCTCTCAGTACACAAAAGAAGGACTTGTTGCCTAGATTGGTCGTTGCTCGGCGCATAGAACCCACGTTGGACTTATCTTCCGTGCGCTTTTTTGTTGTTGGTCTTAGCCTTTAGTTTCTTTATACGCTTCAGTCTTTAATGCAGAGGAAGTGTTGTTTTTATGCGGTTGATTTTATGCATTCTAGGTTTAAAAATATTATTTATTTCATGTGATTAGTACACTTTAAAAATGTGCGTGACTCTGAAAACGAAAGTTGATCACAACTTATCCTTTTTAACGTACAAATCCTTCTTTCTCGGTAGTTATCGGATCAGATTCGGAAACTTGAGGTCATCTCGAAGAGGTCAGCGTCCGAGAAGCCGAAGGGTAACTCCGAGTCCTTTGAAGCAAAGCAATATTCCTTCAGCAAACCCCAGCCAACAGCCGGAGGGGTAAGAACAACAAAATATATTGTTGGCTTATCCACGAATCGATATCATCATCATCATCACCATCATGTGACGTCCGTTGTCGAGATGAAGTTCACTCCTTGACGCCACTGGCTCATTTCAATCATGAACTTATCATGAATCTTTTCTAACTTAATATTACAGGAAATTATGTCCATGAAAGGGGTGGCCCCTTATGGGGCAAGGCAATCGATATACAGTAGGCAAAATGCATCAGGGCTTCGGGGTCGGATAGGGGAGTGGGATTAAGACATTCCCTCCCCCCCCCCGCCCCTTCTCGCTCGTGTGTAAGTCCTAATATGAGCCAAACTGAAAAGAAGAGGAAGAAAGGATAGGAAGAAGGAAGAGGGGGGGGGGGAGGAGTAGGAAGAACAGAATATGAGGGAGAAGAAGAATTAGGAAGAAGAATTAGGAGAAGAAGGATATGAAGATGAAAAAATGGTCGAAGAAGTAGGATGAAGAAAAGAAGAAGAAGGAGGAGAACAAGAAGATAAACGGACGGAATAAGAGTCACCGGCTTAAATCTCGGCCTATAGATAAGCTTCTACATATGTCATGCTTCGTCGGTTCTCGTTATCTTTGGTTTACTCAACTTGTATTCTTCTTCTTACCGTATGATAACTGTATTAATCGATTGCGTATATATTTTTTCTTATGATCTTTTCTCTACACAATATATAACTAGGATTTTGCTCTAAATAAACTGGTGCTTAACTCTGCCACTGAGGGCGTCTTAAAAGAAAAGTATGACTCACTCGCCAAAGAGGTAACTATGACTGTGGGCTTTTTTGCTTCTGTTTGTTTTTCTTTTAGTTTTTAGTTTTTTCGTAATTCAAATCGACAGTACAATGAAGTAAATGTATCTGCTCCAGTGCTCCTTGCCGAGTAGTAATATTCGTTGGTTGAGGATGACAGCTGAATTGCAAACATCGGTTTTCTACTTCAAATAATAAGTTTCATGGCGGAGATACTGAAATGTAAGAAAATTCGGAGGGCTAAACCAATGATGGAACCTAAACAACTTGATCTACCACTTTACGATGAAGTTAACATTAATACAAAGAACATCAATTCAAAAGACACTCGCAAGCACTACATATGCATTTTAAATATTTAAAAAAAGGCATAGATACGTTATGTGCATGATCTTGCGTGTAAAATTTATGTTTTTTTCATGATATCTTATTATACATGTTTGTTTTCTGAACAATATATAATCATATTGTTTTATCTTGACGTGTAAATGAAATTAATTGCATATGGTAGCAACCAGGAGGAAGACGCCCTCGTGAATGTCTGATCCAAATCATGGAAATGTAACCCGGAATCTAATATGTCTTTCTTTCATTTTCAGATCCAAACATTGGAGACTGAAATAAATGTCGTCAAAGACCAGACCAACAGGTTAAAGAGGCAATATGAAAGGTATTATAATCACGTGTAGTACGGGTCTGAGCAGTAGACCGTTCGATGTATGTGAAATGCTAGCAAAAAGATGTATTACATAATAAGCATCCAATACAAATCAACCCAAACCCTTTTTTTCACTAAACAAAAGTTCAAAGGAATCGATCATGAGAAGTGTACCCACTACCCAGTGACACAACATTACACACATTTTTTCTGCTTAACTCTATCGTTGCCTTCATTTCAAATAAACATGTACAATAGTATACTAAGATTGGAATCTTGATATATAAAACAGAAAAGTAGTAAAGTACTTTTAACATTATTAATGTCTGAACAACACAAATCTTTCTAATACTATATATTAGAAAAATCGCCAATAATTCAGAATAATTATGCTCCATTTGTTTAATTTATAACTGTATGAGTAAGATCTTACATCTAACTGGTATTCAAAGAAAAAGTTATACCCGGCGTTCTTAAATTAGCATGTTTCTATAAAATACCCCTTTCATGGAAAGCAAAAACTCTACATCTTCTGATTTAAAAAAAATTATATTTACATCCAGAACAAGTTGCACATATGTATAGTATTTCAAAAAGATTTACAATGAGTTTTAGAAGCCAACAAGAAAATATGGAAAGTTACCAGCCAGCAATGAAATCTGGAATTCTTTTTCTTGGATAGGGATACTTTTTTATCGTTATTCTGTCTTACCGCATTAGCCATTGTCTCAAGTACCAAAAGAAAGAGAAATGGAACAACCCTGAAATATTTCTTTTTCCATGTCTATGGGTTTTGTTAATATTCTATTATCAACCACATCACTTTTTTTGTTAAATATCGCATAAATATTTTTGATAAAGGTATCTCCAAAGTTTAAAGGTTTTAGAACCTCTTGAAGATATCCTTGATTTTGATTTGTATTATTTTGTTGTTTGTTGATTTTTTAGCATCAAGTCGAATCAATCAAGTAAAGCACATGAAACGTTACTGGAGATTCACAAGCTACGCAATGACAACAGACAGAACGAGACGAACCTTGCGTGCAAGAGAGCCCAGGTATGTGTCTCCTTCTTATCATCTTCACATCGTCTTACTTCGAATCATCGGGTCATCGCGTCCGGTCTGGTAGTCGCTTTATTTACAGGACTTTTCGTGTAACATAAACGGAAGATCATGTGAAGATTCAGGTTAAGGACACGACCTGTCGTAGTTTTGCCGTAGGATTTTCACAAGTTGTCGGGTAGCGCGGCCACCTGACCAGACGCTAAGTTCCGATGATTTGAAGTAAGCCATACACGTCGTGTACCGGGCTTTGTTTCATAGAGTTTCAAAAAAAGATACAAAACAATTGTCAACATTCAAACATTTTCACAGCCAATCAAATACATGATTTCCGTAGCTTAAAGCAGTAATTTTAATTTGTTATTGACAGGTGTTTCAAAACAGGGCCCTGATATTAGTCAGGATCAATCGGGGGCGGATTCAACATTCTACGAGGAAAAAAAAACATTCGCGATATAAGAAAAGGGTTATTTCAACGGTCAAGCCTTTAATCCACGAAAGAAACAAATCTAAAAGGCAAATTTTTAAAAAAATGAAAGAAAGAAAGAAAGAAAAAAGGGTTGTAATTTGTAGTTCTTGTTATCTTTGACATGCAACCATCGTTTGTTACAATTTGCTCATGGTGGGCATAGTACAGGTATAATATTGCGAATTTGAATGCATCAACATTTATCCTTCTGTTATTGGAATAGTGGAATGAATCACTACTTACTTAATAGCATACTTACTACATCATATATAAATTATATTCCACATATAAAAATGAGTAAAATTTACCATTTCGGATTTAACCATGATCTGGATAAAACATTTCCATAAACATGTACAATTATTTAGTTAACATGTAATTGTTCATATTTCCTACTTGATTACTGAAATCTGTTTCATTGATCTTCACGAAAGACCTAATCTTATTTCATGATTTTGTTTCATTTCGTTACTCCAGCTTCTGTTATTTTCACCCGACTGGTTTAAGACTCGTCTTAGCAATGGTCACACTGTCATGGCTTCACCCGAGAGACGGGCTTCTGAATCAGGCGATTCCATTCGAGAAATGGGGGTGTCAAGTAATGGCTCAATCAACTCAAAGTCGCACGTCTTCCAGGAATATAACTTTATAAAACCAACATTTTGTGACGATTGTAAGGGCATGTTGAAAGGTGAGACGATAGTGGTAAACCAGTCGATAGCCCTCGAGGAGAGTTTTTGATTTCAATTAAGTTTTGTAATGCTGCACAATTAATCTTCCAGTGCCATTTTGAATTTTACCATTAAGTAGATGATACAAAATACTTCAAGATTCCTGTTTTAATTAAATTAGCAAAGCGATTGTGTTGAAAATTGTTATGAAAAAAAACAATCATTCGGTTAATGGACTCATATTTTGTTGTGCAAATTTGCACGTGTCAAACGGGTGACCGCGGAGAGATCCGAAGAAAGCAACCTACGTGTAATTAAATTTGTAAGTGACGGTTGAAGTAGCTTACGCAATTTCCAAAGCATATATTGTAATGAGATACATTTTCATAGTTCCTTTCGAGGAGAGGGGGTCTATTTTTTGTTTTTCAATCTTAAATTTAGAACCGACTTAAACATTGTATCATAAACTTAAATTTGTATCCCCATTGCTTTTAGCGGATTATAGGGTCAACTTACTAGATGCCCTTCTATAACAACATTTCTAACATAATTTATAGTAGTCAACAATGATTACACGACGCTTGTTCGATCTCATCACATGTTTTTTTGTATTTCTTTTATTTTGTAGCGTTTTATTTTATTGTCTCTTGTTTCGATTGGTTTAGCTTTATTTTTCGTTCTATTTTGTTTAGTCCTTCTTAATTGTGTGGTTATGTTTATTATAATCTGCTTTATTTTTATTTATTTATTTAGCTGTCTTTCTTCTGTTTTGCTGTACAAAGTATTGACCATCTGTGCTGTATTGTCCATCGACCTCATCCTTCTCTTTCAATTTATATGTTTAATCTCTAGGTATTATGAGACAAGGTCTACGATGTAAAGTAT
This sequence comes from Strongylocentrotus droebachiensis, assembly GCA_035222895.1. Taxonomy (NCBI): domain Eukaryota; kingdom Metazoa; phylum Echinodermata; class Echinoidea; order Camarodonta; family Strongylocentrotidae; genus Strongylocentrotus; species Strongylocentrotus droebachiensis. The sequence continues at coordinate 214,655 of JAVYIG010001373.1, forward strand.
GTAAGGCCAACGTTCATCACAGATGTATGGAATCCGTCTCATCATGTTCCGGTCCTGCATCAGTAAATATCTTTCTTTTTATTTCATTCTAAAGGATCGAGTCTTTTCTTAATATAATTAAAGGTTCGATACGTCTTTAAATCTCAAAGATTTGGAACAATGTTATAATTGGGTTCTTCTGAATATCTATAAAGTTGGTAAGTTTTGAGTTTTATAATTATGTTTATCCATAGCGATTTCTTATAATACCATAGCAATGTTATTGCTATACCAAAGAGAGTTTCTAATGTAATATTTACCATACCAAAACATTAAAATTTTAGTTACTAAATGTGTATTCCAAAAAAGGCGTGCAATTATCATGATGCTTGGCGGATGGGCTTTTCGCCGGCGCGAGATAGTTTTTAAACCTATCGACTATTTCAATTTCTGTTACTTGAAGGTCAGTCGTCATAGCTTTTTTTATTTACCTATTCATATGGTTAGTCCTTTTTTTGTTCATAATTAAATTCATGTTCTTTATCTTTCCAGTTTGATAATCCAAGGCGGATTTCTAGGCGTTTTAACTTTCGGGATCCCGGTTCCTGGGTATTCTTGCAATTGTTGTCCAAAACTTGTTTTTCTTTCTCTTGCTATAACATTGTGGGGTTTGTTTCTAAACAAAGAATAACTTAAAGATTCATTGCGATCTAACAAATGTGCCAGGGGCAGCGTGTCACGAAACGATCGCAGGTACAACTTCTCCGACATCCTAAGTTCACATGCATCTCATTGGGATGTCGATGAACTTGTACTTGATTTCGTGAAAAGATGACCTGCTTTATTGTAATGCGCTTTTGAAGCAATTATAATCTACATTGAATTGAAATGAATAAACTGCGTGTATGTTTTGAATAGACAATTAAATCGATCGCAAGGTCTTTTTTAAAAGTCAGCTCAAAGAGAAATGTCAATAATCTGATTGTGTAATAACTGGTAATATGGCGTTAAATAAAGATGGTATATTTCAACCTGTGCACTCGGTGTCGCTGAAATATGACATCACTCTGGAATTCTGAATTGATCGATACCTATTTAAGTTGACCTCTGTAGCAGTCAATAATTGAAGAGAAATGTTCTCAGATTTAAAAGGATGTCACTATGAACATGACGAACAAAGAAAGAGGACAAAATATACAGTTCCCCATTCAACCTTCAACAATTCCTGTGGTAGACAAAGGAACGTCCATTCACTGCTATTATGTAAACATGTGTAGAACAGGTGAACATGCATGTGACGCCTGTTCTACACATTTTTACATAATATCAGTGAAGGAATGTTCCTTTGTCTACCACATCAATTGTTGAGGGTAGAATGAGGAACTGTATATTTTGTCCTCTTTCTTTGTCCGTTATGTTCATAGTGTGTTACACTAGACTATTGAAGTTGCCTTTGATTGAGTTCTTGAAAGTCTTTGCAATCATAGTTTGTAATCATACTTTAATGTGACATTCATATTTGTAATATTAATATATAATTATGACTGTATCCTGGAGATAAATTAACAATCTTATATCCCAGCCCTTGTGTGAAACATTAAATATAACTTTTGTTGTATTTTCCTAAAAAAATATCAGCTATTCGTTTAGTGTAGGGTATTATTGTGTTTTCTGAATCATGATTTGCCTTCATATCAGGAGTCTAATTTCGTACTATCGGGTCTTCGCGTCTTTTGGTTACACGAACTTCAATAAATAATCAAGCCCTAATTCCTGAAGGGTCGGGTATTATCTTTCGTGAATTCGAAAACAAAATGTTAAACCCATAGTTGAACAAAAGCTTAAGCCCAGCGAGAGGGTTGGATTTTGGTGGTATATGGGCCTACGTGTGTTATGAGTAAAAACGCAACAAGTTATGATAGCATGTATTTTATGTCTTATTATTCATATTACAGCAAGAAGGTCGAAGCGTGAAGAAGATGTTTGTTCGACAAATGAGTGTGCGAGAGATACGCAATCTGGTACTGGGAAATCTTCATTTTGTTTTCTTTTTTTCTCGAAAGCTTTTCTGTCTTCTAGCATCCGCCTTCATTTCGCTGCATGGCGTACTGGGCATGCAGAAACTATTGCATAAGCATTTATTTATAGCCCTACGTCTTTTTTTAGTCCCTGTACCCCTCCCGAATCCCCCGCCCTTCATTAGAGGCCAATACGGTCAAAGCTTTATCATCTCTTTATAAAGGCAACCTGTCTATACTGGCCATGAATCACTCGGTTTCACTCGGTATGAAAATACGCAATGTAGAACGTGTCTAGAAAAGCAACCTGTCTAAAGTGTCCATTTTCTCTATTACCTATTTAATGGGCTTCACTATAGAGGCGTGACTGTATTTTTCGATTGTAAATAATTTAGCCATGTGTGCCAATTTATTCGACTAAAAACAGAAAGGTGTATTGATTATTTAGAAATAGTATGTGCTCAGACAAAGGTTTTGTGCTCTGCTTTTGAGATATATTGCGTGTGCTTAAATAGAAGTAAATCGCATGGTCATTAGGTAGTGAAATATTCCGAGTGGGTCCCAAAGTCCTTCGCTTCCCCCACCCCTCTTTTCCCAAAAGTACATATATCATTTTGTGCATGCCCCCTCCGATTTCGTAATAGACGCAGAATAGTAAAATAAAGGAAAAATGTCGTTATTGTTTGTAAAAGAAATAACTGTTAATGCTTCATTTAATTACATCCTGATGGAAAAGGAGAGACAATTAATTTGTTTACATTGGTAAGACGCTTTGGCCTGATTTAGTTTGGAAAAGTGCGTATTTCATTAAAAAAAAAAAAATAAGGCGGCATTGTGATTAAGAACCATTATGAAGGTTCATGCCTTCTTTGTCTACAACCATATGCCTCGCGCTTTTTAAGTTTGTTATATCTTTTAAATACGCATAGCATTATAATAATAATAGTGGGATCTTGTGATCTCATGTCGGTCATACGTGACACTCCTGGTGCTCCACAATTATTACCCCGGCTTTAGTATGGCTGCCATCATGACGCTCTAGTATTTTAAGGAATTAATACCAGCCAGGTACCCAAGGTAGATAAATGTCTTGGCAAATGAAATTAGGGCCGCTACAACCGAGACCATGTGATCCAAAGATCAGGCCCCCGTTGCATAAAACTTACAATTGATGGTTATTCTGCCATCAATGACAACTGCTATGGTACCAGGGCTCAACAGCCAACCAAAATCAAGGTTTCCATGGTAGTAACCATTTATGGCAAAGTTACGATCGATGGTAAGTTTTGTGCAACGGGGACCAGAGACTTATCCAATATACCACGACGCCTCTATAGGTGTGTACATCTTTGTACGTTCATGTATTCTTCCGTATCTGTAATACAAAGACGAAAACTGCTTGCCGTTTTTGTGATTTTAACAAGTCTTCAACCGCTAAAGAATTCATTGTAAAGTACAGATAAAGAAAGCTTAGAATGAGTTTAGAAGGTCATGGCATGCTCCTCTCGACTAGCTCTTTATACGAGCTTTATTTTGTTACTTCGCCTCTTTCTAATAATTTAGTTTCCTTTTTCAGCATGTCTGTCAATAAACTTATAGCCTGTATTTCGTATATACCACTGCTTTGTTGAAATGAGTAATTCAAATGTTGCATGCCATACGTGTTTTCCTTTCGACGTTTTTTTTCTTCTGAAATCGTACTTGTAGTTTCAATAATCATGATCTAAATAAAACTTGTTAAGTTAAATTGAATTAGCCTACGAAATTGGTTTACACCTGAACGTGATTATAAACTAAGACCAAAATGGATGACAAGAAAGTTTATGAACCAGTATGTTTATACAGCTGACCGTTTTGTCTTTATTTATTTATTTCAAAGATATTTTTAATTTAATTTGAATCATGGTTTTGTAACCCTTCACCTTGCTGTCTTTGGACTTATTGTTTGGAATTATAACAAAAAATACCCAAACAGAATCATTTAGAAACTTTTTACATTGTATTTGTATGATACATCAAACACTTGAAATGTGAAATGTCATTACTCGTATATGATGTTGTTAATACTGCAAAGATAAAGTTTAGTACTGGTTAAGATATTACAGTGAAAAAGAAACTTTGGAATGTATTGTAAGAGATTGGTCATATACCAGATAAGTAGTAATGTATAGCATGAGGTTTTGGAGTTTTGAGAATTATAAGAAATTGTCCCCGTCTTGCTACAAGTCATATGCTCTGTACAAAGCAAAGTGTATATGGGACTTCGCTGTTTCTCGTCGTATTTTGCACAAAAGAGCATTTGAATATCTATCCTTTTCCTCTGGAGACACCTTCTCTTTACCATTTACCATTACTTACCACAATACATAAGAAAAGCCTTATTTGTTGCCATTTTATCTTTGATATTTTGAGTGTGTGTTTGTCAAGTAGCACCGTTAGGAGTTTCGCTTTCACCACAGTGTATTAGAGTAAAATACTATAGTAGCTGTGCTAATATATAAATTGATCAATAATTATTATTATTATGTCTGATTACCACTAAAGCCTGATAAGAGAAAGATGTTGAGAAGACAGAAGAGTACCACCGATCTTGATACAAGGAGCTTAAGTGATATGAAGGGCGCCATTAGAGAAGGTAAGCATTCCGCCATTCTTTAAATTTGTTTATTGCAAAGTCAATATAGCACATTGCCACACTCCACCCAGGTGAAGTCATTGGGAATCTAGTACGAATTTATTCCTTGAAACGCAGCGCGTGTGACAGCTGCACTGCATAAACCAGGGTAAATATGCTGTATTATTGTAGAGCGCTTAGAAACTTCTGATAACGTAAGTGTTATAAGCGCTATACAAGCAAATATAGTTATTATAACTATTGGTAAAGACTTTTGAGAAAAACACCATTTTAACTCTTATCATGCCACAGGGCTAATCCCCATTGTGCCAAGCCCCAAATCCCCTCGTGCCAGGTTGTTTTGGAGATAATCTGATTAACGCGATGGTTCTATGAATAGCACGTGCAAAACACACAACACACTATAGTGAGCATAAACAATAACTGCTACTACGAATGTGTGCAAGCACGCACATGGCAGCATAGCAATGGTTTGCTCGCATGTACAAAGCACTATAACGATATCGTGCATGCAGCCTTATAGCAGGCTATGAGTTAACTTCTTATCATTTTATTCTATTATTTTTTGCATAGAACCAGTTGACCCCATCTACCAGACCATCAAGTGTGCTGCCAAGTTAACCGGGTCCACGTCAGACATGTCGTCTCGTCGAGGGTCGGTGACCTCAATGATGTCTTCTGTCAGTCCCAAAGGGACGCCCTCTAAGATGAAACCACAGCAGGTGGCATCTCCTGTTAATCGTGAAGGTAACTTCCTACTCGCACCGGACTCACCTTCCAGGCGATCGGGGACACCCAAGTCAGCACCACATAGGTTAGTCATTGTTTCTCTACATGCCAAAGATAGGTCCTGTACAAGAATGGAAGAAAATATGATTTGTCAAATAGGCCATTTTCGTAATGTAGCCCAAATTATGCAGATGCTTTTGTGAAGTGCCTCGATCAGAATTATTTCATTCACCAATAAATGTATTTTAATGGTTAGAATTAAAATTGCATACGTTACATGATGCTGCGTAGGACAAATATTATGGCTGGCCTTACCGAACAACACGTATTTATGCAATTTGCATTCTGACTAATGACATCCAGTTTTTCTCAACAGGTGAATGAAATAATTTGTAACGAGGCACTTAACAAAGACTGTATTCAATTTGATTGCGTTACGAAAAAGGCCTATAGAATCGCCTAAGTAATGCCGATATTCGACACTATATCATGAGTCGGATTTTAAAGATATCTCTCCGATTTCGAGTTCATAAAAACACAACGTAACTTCATTTCGGATCTTTATTAATTTGGGGACCAAATTTTCCCTCCGTAAAACGGATATTCGTAGCAATGTAAAATAATAATTATTTAACACATACCAAGGAGAGTTATACACGATTTGTAGATATAGATGTATGTTTGTATTGAAACTTTAACATGCTTTAAAGCAGATGTCAGCAACACGTCATCAATAGGTTTCTTGATTTTGCTCGAAAAGCATCAGATTTTAAACTCTTTTCTAAAGCCGGGACTGATTCCATCACAATGAACCACCCTGGACGAAAAAAATGGGGAAAACGATCTAGCACCGCATGTACTCACTTTTGCATTGCATCCTTTACAAAAGTGTCTTTGCCATGACATAAAATTCAAAAGCATGATGAGAATTCAAATAAGCAAAACACTCTTTACACCTCCATTTTATTGTTTTACCATTTACTATTCTCAAATAGCATCAATACTTTAACTACTTGTGTGAAATTTTGAAAATATTTGGAAACATTGACAAGTTATGATGAAACCTATGATTGTACATATTTAATAATACAAATTCAATTCTTTCAGAGCTAACGATATTTCTTTTCTTCCTCCCCATTTCCATTTTTATCTTAAACTTAATTGTATAACTTAAACAAATTATGGTGTTATAATAAGTAAAATAATACCCTCATAACTTATTTCGATTAAAATTTGTTTTGTTGCGTGTTGACAAAACAATTCGATTTAGTATGTTACTTCAATTGAGTGATTGATTCATTATGATTTGGTATTTTGTTAACATAAAATTGAATTATAATCGTTATTCCTAATACTTCCCAAACTAATTAATATTTATTGTAACGTTTTTGTACCAAGGCTCACTCCACTAATTTGTAATGGTTTTGATTTCACCCATTTTCCTCTCTCTTCTTTGATGGCATGTCTATGAAACTGTTTTTTAAATGCATTTCTTTTTTCTTCAATTTTGCATTTTTATTCCCTTACATCACATCACTAAACTATACATTTATTTATATGTATTTATTTTCTTTTGTTCAACGACTTATGTACGGGAAAATCATTTATCTTAAAATATCGTCAAACGTTCATTTTGAATGTCGTATCCCAATAAAAAAAAAAGTATATCATCTCCGCTTTCTCTGTAATTAATACTTTCCGTTGTGTGGTGTAACAATCAATTAGAAACATACTGGGGCCATCATGGTAAATACAAATATGTATTAACAAAAGAATGTATGGCATTACCAAATTAACTTCTACTTTTTTATTATGATCAAAGTAAGCCCTTTATACTTACCATTTGACATTTCTGCATTTGTGTTCCAAAATATATTTAACTATCCGTTATTTACTTATTGACTTGTTTTTCTCATCAAATGAACTATCCCTTTATGATTGTTTTGCTTTTCAATTTAACATAATAATACGATGATACGTATTTCTGCTTAACCATGGGAGTATAATTTCGTCTCGTTGAATATACTACAATTATTTACTTCTTGGTAAAATTCGTGGGGCAATCCAACACCGATCACTGCATTTACTACCTGTTACACTCTCACCTGTATGTCTTTATACTGTCACACTGTCAAATGCATGTCTTTGTACTGTCACACGCATGTCTTTCTTACTCTATCATACTGTCACCCGCTTGTCTTTGTACCGTCACACTTTCACACGCATGCCTTTCTTACTGTCACACTGTCACATGGTACTCTGCATATTTTATGTATTCGGTATTGTGATCACTTTCTTTCATCACGCCATGTGTTGTATGTCAAGTATGTTTTCTCTTCCACTCGTGGAACGTGTACGTTATTTTCATATATGCATCTAAAAATCACTGTAACACTACTGTACCCCTTCCACAATGACCACCATCACAATAACACCCACACCCACATTCCGCTGCACCCCTTGCACCCCACCACACCCCACTACGTCCCTTTTGTATGTCAAGTATGCATTCTCTTCCACTCGTGGAACATGTACTTACTTTTGTCTATGCATCTAAAATCACTGTAGCACCACTGTACTCCTTTCACAAGAGCCACCATCACAATACCACCCACATCCCGCTTCACCCCCTGCACCCCACCACACCCAACTACATCCCATTTCAATCCACTGCCCACTCCCCTCATTGCACCCATTACACCTTAACGGGTGTTACCTTCCCTAGAGCCGTAGTGACGACCCAGTACGGTAGCCTTGGTCGTCAGTTCTCCTCCCCTCTCAACCATGACATTAACCAGTCTCGGGAAAATCGTGTTTTTATTTTACCGTCTGCCGCCCCCTCCACCCACTCCACACCCACACCCACCTACGTGGGACGCCCCCGTGTCCGGTCTACCACCAGTCCGAACCAAGCAGGCGAGGAGTCTAGGCGGAAGATACTCCAGTCTTATGGGAAGAGCATGTCATTTGATACAGAGCCATGTGAGTAATATTCACAAAATATTCTGTAAATTGGAAACAGAAGGATGTTTACTCTGCCTTAAAGTATGTGGATTAACAACCTTCTAGCTCCAATTGTTTCTTTTTCATTTTGATATAGAACCATGTGCATAATCTTCATAAGAATATTCTCTAAATTGAAGACAGAAGGGTGTTAACACAGCCTTAAAGTGTGTGAACTAACACCCTTCTACTTCCAAAAAGACGAATTATTTTAGTAATTTTAATACAGAACCATTTGAGTAATCTTTACAAATATACTCTTAATTCGTCTACTAGGAGCCAGAAAGGTGTTAATGCTGCGATAAAGTATGAGAATCAACGCCTGTATGGCTCCAAACAAACAAATCATTTTGAAATTATTTTTCCAATTGTAATGATTTCACTTCATTGGAAATTCCAGCATCTCAAAATAGTAAATTTCCCGTAATGTAGGTACGTTTCCATCTCGATGAGAATACTAAACTAAAGTATTTCATTCTTGATAAATACGTAATGGTACTTGACACCGACCATTGCAAGTTTTGTTTTGGGGGGGGGGGTCACATTTTCAACAAACATACATTACTTGCGAATGTTAAAGGTTTTTCGGACATCCCTAGATTTTGGATTTCCAACACTCCCTGTTCGAAATTATACAGTTCTATAAAAACTGTTATTCTCTACATAACTGTTTAACAGCACATAAACCAAGTACTAATGGACGGAAGAGCGAACCACCGACTCCTGTCGAAAATGTAAGTACGATCTACACATCAATTATTTACTTGTTTTATTCAACGTAAAAGACAATATATTATTAAAATAATAAAGCACTTGACTAAAAAAGCAAAGGTCATTGGTTCGATCCATGGCGCGGGACTTGTTTCCTTGAGCAAGGCAATATATCGTAATTGCTTTTCTCCACCCAGGTGTCGAAAGGGTACCAGGTATGATGTCGAAGTCGTTGTTATCTGCTAGCATCTTTTAAATGACACCTGGCTGGAATGCTCCCCAGGGAGTGGATAGTGTGCATACATTGTGTGCCTGGCAAGCCTGGAAATTTATAAGTGCCATACACAAAAAAGTTTGGTCTTTGAGGAGATATTTGAAATGTTTTTTCTTTCTTGTAAACATGATACAATACTTATTAAAAGTTGTTTGAAGACTCATAAACAATAAGGTTAGTATACAGCTGTTAAGTAAAGTGCGAAGATTTAGCTGTATTCCTATTCAAGACGCCATGATCGGTAAATGTGGATCATATGGTTTACTTTTTATTTTAGATCTTAGTTGTGTTTTTAGATTGTTTATTCATTCTCTTCCTTGGGAATTATGACCTCGTGATCTTTACATGACCTTCTTTGTTTAAAGTTTGCAGTGATTTCTCTTTCATCTCACCTCTTCTTCACGTGTCGTGAATCTTTGCAATACATTCGAGTGTTTTAGAATTTACATTTTTTTCTTTTCATGAGTTGTTGTTCAATTTCATTTTGTTTTACTGTCGGAATTTTTCCATTTCTATCTAAACCCTGCATCTAAATCTACCCTGAACAGTTTAATGAACATTTGTTTTTTACAGGGCAATATATGTCTCTAAGTTAATTTATACTATAAAAAAGAGGATTTAACTCACAATATAATTTATTGTTAATATAATAATACATTGTAACAGAAACCATGATGTATATAAAGCCGTTAGGATTATCATTAATTCATCTCGTTTTATTTCTGGCCTCCTTATGTCAACTCTCCTTTTTGCAAGTATAACCCTTGAAAAACAATCCATGAACGTTTCAAAAATGTTTTAATGTTTTACCCAGGACCATTGTAAATTAAGTGAGATACTTTGTTTAGTTGTTATTTTGCATAGCCCTAAACCCTCGAGTGTATGACTATGAATTTGAGAATGATTTTCCCCTTTGCGCTACCATAGACTCCCCCACGTCACTGTTCTTCTGCCTCTGACGTCATGAATGTGCGGTTTCCGTCAACCCTTCCGTCCCGGCAAAAATATTCTGGTCGCATTATATCCAGTTCAGTCAAGTCTTGTAAGGTGACCTCAAAGAGAAAACAATTATCTTGGTGTCCATTTTTTTTCGTTGTATCATCCCAAGTGTTATATTTCTGTTTCGCAAGGTCATTGTAGATCATAATTTGCTACCTTATATTCTTGGCTGAATTAGGTTTCCTTCTCTAAATAAGCAAAATCAAATCTGACCAAAATGTGCAACTTTTGTTTTCATAAAGAGCTGGTGTTGAGGTGTATATGTGTAAATAAGTGTGAGTGCGGGTGGTTTTGTAAGAGAGACATAGAGAAATAATGAAGAGGGAGGTAGAACAGAGCCGGTGAAGTAGATAAACACAAATAGAGGAGGGGCAAACTCATTCAGCCTAGAATATAAACGCATGTAAATTTGTGGCACTGTATATTTTTATTTTTATATATTGATCAATATACAAAATATGCCTAACATACTATTGGTTTATCTATCTTGCTTTTCAGTTAAACTTCATATTATTTTTCTTGTTTTGCTTATTTTTGTATAATTGCACGATTCGTATCTACTGGCATGTGTTAGTAACTTTATGAGAAACAGGATTGTTGTAATTTCATAAGTTGTGTTTTCATTAGTTTTATTTTTATTTCAATCACCAATTTCGTATTTCTAACGTTGTAAAACGACGTAGTATTGTGCTAAAATGCAACTAACAAATAATAATTTTGATGTGTTTAAATCGCTTGACTCTATACCCTAGGGTTTAGGGTTCGAATCCAAGCCTTTTGGAAAGACATTTAATACACAGGTGTTAAAATAGCCTAAATTCGATGACGGGGGAAATACATCAGAAATATATATGTTACATAAATTACATGCATCGTCAATGTATTGAGAGCTAAATAAGCCCAGAATAATATTTATAATTTTATTTAGATCTTGATGTGTTAAAGGGCAACGATTCCTTATGTATATATTAATTACAATGATTTATCATTTGAGACGTTGGGTTTTATGTCAAATTTGTGATGTCATACTTCATGATAAGTCGTATAGAATGCAAAATCAGAGATTGCATACTTTCAAATATCTTCACTGTTGTATGTGATAATTATTTAAACACTGCATACATGTTGTAATAAAGTATAACTTTGATATGTTAATGACTAATCTATAATACAATTAATATGATGTAAATATGCCATGTTATAGATGCACATTATTTTAATTTAAGATCCTGAAGTCATTGGATCTGCATGACACATGTCTTGTATATTAATTATATATCAATAACCAATCAACAGTCCGCATGCATAAAGAAGTATCTCCGTTAAATTGTATTCACATTTTTAACTAGAGAGCAAATACCTTTTTTAATAAAAAAAACTATAACATTGTAATTTTGTTCACACGCTCGATAAAAGAACATTTGTGTATAACAATATTTATACTGGCATAAACATTGAGAAATGGCAGTGCTGCTTTTGTTTTCCTTCTCATTAACCTTTAATTTCGATGTTGTGATGTTTGCAATTTTATACATTTTAACCTGGTTTGGAACCGTATTTGCATATATGTTATGCACTACCTCCTCATCCCATAAATCACTCATATGTGTGATAATGTTCTATATAAATAGATATGTACGAAATGTATATATATTGATCTATAAACATAAATATATACTAATTTGAATGTAAAGCCAAGCAACATTTTTCGAAGGTTTTTCCATGGTTAATTATTGTTGCATATGGGTTTCCTCAGGACGCCTCCACCAGCCCAGCACCAGGGAGAGAGTACATCTGTCTATATGATTTTGAAGGCATGTTACGGGACGACCTGTCGTTGAAGTAAGATATCCTTTATACAAAAAAGTTCTAGAATGTAGGCAGTTCAATTGGTTAAATGATACCACATGACCGTTTGGCATGTGTCCTATTACGCCTATCAAAATCGATAACCCATGGGTTAATGTATTAATGCACGGCTCAAAATTACCACGATGCATTACGTAATCCGAACAAGCTTTCTATGGATGTATTATAGGGTATTAGGTTAAACCTCTATCAACTTCCCTCGAGTTTTCGAAATGATTTTCGATCGTGTTATTTATTCTTGAAATTATACCGACAGCCCTATTGTGGATGTTTAATGCCATGAAATGTATCTCATGTCAAATTTCACAAGCAATGAAGCAACAACAAAAAAGAAACTTTTATCAATCGAAAAAACTGTTTTCTTTATGTTTCGTCTATGAGTTGTACAATAATTGTCTCAATTATATTTGAACCATGTATTTAGAACCCTTTTGACTATTTTACTTTTTGTTGGATAAGTAAATAGGAGCTCTTAATGTTGAATAAGACATTTGTGCATCTTCAAACAATGTTGCCCATAAACATGGAAACATTTTATTTTCCTCTTTTCATAACATTTTGTGACAATATGTCTTATTCATAGGTAGATTACATTCTCAGAACTTTATTTATCAAGAATAAATCGTATTGACGCAATTACTTTTGATTCATAAAAAGTTAGTTATTTTTAATGTTCCATCTTGTATGGGAATTGTAGTTTGTATAAGATATGTTTAGTCATGGTTTCATTTCTTCTAAATGTCCTGTTTTTTTTTTTTGTCTTAGGGCCGGTCAGAGAGTAAGGGTTGCCGAAGATGAAGGCTCAGATTGGTGGAAGGTAGGTGTCAAATATTATTATTCCTTGATATATTTTATGTTAGTCTTTTATCTCTCATCTCTTTATCATGTGTCATGCACTCTGTAGACCTGACAAAGAGATGCTGTGTTTTTCCTCTCCCTCTAATAAGCTTCAAAGTTTCAACAATTTTACATTAAACTGGGTTTTTATTCATGTTTAAACCAAGAATTATGAGTTAAGTTATAATGACAATAATAACACTAATACTAGGAGAATTATGTATAACTTTATTAGCACAGGTAATAAAGTTAATAATGGTTATCATAGTGATAATGAGAATACTGAAAATAGTAATACGTACGTGTGTAGCGCATATAATTATGCAGACTTCCTTCTGCGAAAACAAAATATTTTATTTGAACGTGCTGGGATCCTCTTCTGTCAACACTTTTGAATACTCATTTGATTTATCTTTAAGGGTGACTGTGATGGTCGATTCGGCTACTTTCCTGCATTCTGTGTCACGTTTCTTCAACCTTGGGAGAGGGTGATGTTGGTGATGCATAGCTTCAAGGCATCTCACGAGAAGGAAGATGGACTTACTTTACGAAAGGGCCAGGTATACACAATTAGGGTTAGGCTTAGGTTGCAATTTTACAACCCTAACCTTCACCCTAACCCTGAACATTAACCTAACCCGAACCATTTACCTTACCCTAAACCTTAACTCCAAATATCAGATACAATGTAACAAATATTGGGTAGGCCTTCACAGGAAACAGTTTGTTATATTTATCTTTCTTTTCTTCATTTCCTTTCATTTTTAAAAATACCCTATATTTGGCATTCTTTTACTCAATTTCGGCTGTATATTATATATTAGATTTACTTTTACCAAACAGTGTTTGTTCCTTTTTAAGCAAATACGAAGTAGATTGTTATCAAACTGTCACTGTAAAAGTCATTCAATTGCAACACTTCATTGTCTTCTTTATTTTTAATCAACATCTTCAGTTCTTTTTTAAACTATTTATTGAAGTATGATATTTGTTGTGAATTTTGGCAAGCTTGTTTCATATTTGTATTTATTTTGTTGTATATAATAGCTTTCGTATTCGAATATTTCTCTTTTTTTGTATGATTAAATTGAAATTGACAATAAAAAAGTCACGCAAACTTAAATCCTAACCCAAAAGCACACGTCATTTCGAGACTGCAAGGTTTACCGTTTTTGGCTCTGTAGATAGTGATACTTCATAAACGCCCAATAGATTTGCAATTCCTCTATTAATACCGGGTATATTTCCTTTCGCCCCTCCGTAGGTTGTGATCCAGATGTCCCCGGAGGATAATGGTTGGAGCCAGGTCAGAACCGGTCGCAAGAGCGGCTTCTTTCCGTACCAGTATCTGGAAATGTTTGGAAAACAGAAAGGATAACATAATGTTTTTTCTGTATGGCAATTTATTTCTTTACTGCGGTATGAAACAAATTGCGTTTGAGTGACATGATTGAGTAGTAATCAAGACGATGTAATCAATAAAATGTTTTTTTGAAGCTGTCAGAGCTTGATGGTGGCACAGTAGATGGCCTTTGAATAGCCTCTCTGTATTAATGATCTTGGCAGAAGTTGGCAACCACACAAACGAACGAACGAACGAACTGCAAGAAGATGGAGCAAGATAGTCTTTACGGGCCATCTGATTAAATTGATATCAATTGGTGTATAAAGAGTTATGATAATTGATATGAGCTACATAAATGTATTAATTTCATTAGCTTTGAGACGTTTCGTTATGGGATCGTGATTTCTGCTTTCAGTTGCAAGTTTATGAGACTTGGCCGAGTTTAGCGTGATTCCCAGAAAGCTGATTGGTATTCGCATACATTAATTAATTTTAATTATGTCTAACATGGCTGCTCAGATAGCAATAATATGCTTATCATGTAACGAACAAAGGACTCAAATCAAATTCGAGAGACTGCTTACAAGAGGATAATTGCATTTGATACTGAAGAAAGCGGTTGATGACATCGGCTTGGCTTTGAATCCGAAACCTCTCCATAGCAAGATCCGTAATAATGAGCTGTGACGCCACGCAACAACTACATCATCAAAGTTTGTGTGATCAAGAAGAAGGCATTGTTATTCTTGTTTTGTGAAGATGGAAGGTAGGATTGGTCGTGACGATACAAGCACATCATTCCGCCTCCAATAACGGATATCAGGATGTATGAAGCTACAGCACATGTCTTTGAAGAATTCATTCGAATAACGGAGCAGAAAGCAATGTGATCTTAAGTGGTAGGATCAGAAGGGTACCAGTCTGTCTCAATTTTCTTTTCTTTTATTTTCTTGTGGCAAATCAGCAGGCAGAATTTAAATCACGCAATATGGCTATGTATTGCTGAATTTGAATACATTTCATAGTTGTGAAATTTATTACATTGACAGTTATATCAATCAGTTTCAGGAATTATCTCATTATTGCATTACTGGAGGAATACGCCAAAAATGAAACTAAGATATTGTTGGCCATTCTGTTCGATTTAAAGGCTTACTTCATGTCATCACGCCTGGTCGGATGGGAAACGGAGGTTCATTTGAAGATGCACGTAAAGGCACGACCTTTCGTAGATTTCATCAATAGTGTGGTAAATTGGACCAGACCACTTGTTGATGAGAGCGGTTTTGTTTACCGATATTACCCAGACGTTTCGTGAATAAAGGGGTATTTTTTTCACAAAAGGTCGGGTAACGCGATTACCCGACCCGACGCGATCACCTGATGATACGAAGTAAGCCGATTTAAATAAAACATAATTTAGGCAATGCCAAGCATCTTTGAAGGTTTCAAATTGTTAATTTCGAATTGTTATCCACAGTGATTATTTGTTGTAGGATTTGTAAAACAATTACAAACATTATACTCTATTTCGTTTGTTTTCTTTCAAATGCCAATTGATCTTGTATTAATCAATGGAATATTTGTAATTGGTTGATGAGACATCTGGAGCCAATTATTCAGAGTGGTGTTTTTGCAGCGCGTTTCGGTGTCTCGAACACACACCACCGAAGGTGACCGAACGAAATCACACGTGCTCGGGAATAATACGATGGTGGATAGGGAAGGGGTCCAGAACCTTATCGGATATAAGGCTGTCACCTTTGCATTTTGATTTAACAAAAACTAAGCATCCAATAGCACTAAACGCCGTGAATAGTTGTCATTTATTAAATTTCTTACGTAAATCTTAACAATTTCCGACATTCTGCATGCACACAAAAACAAAAAATCAGCTTTTTTCTGTGAGTATAACTTAATTTTATGATGAAATTCTAGGTACAGAAACATGTTATGTAAAATGCTATCAGTCTAGTGAAACTGTGCAGATAATCTTTAAAAAGGGGGAAAATGATCAGTCAATAATTGACCACCTACTTACACTCACACGCATTTCAACGTACAATGTCCGAACACGCGCGAGTTCGTTCCAAGAACCTCGGTGGTGCGATCGCCACTAATATACACTCCTCAGAGTGTACAGAGCGTTTAGCTCACTTACATACAGAAAAACGCAATCTGAGAACATTCATTACTATTTTCTGTACAGAGGAGACAACATTGATTAAAACGTATAAGTGTTTATGTTTGTATGTAGCTAAAGTATGCAATCATTTAACACTTACATGCGAGATGTAATTTGCGATGTTTTATTTCATAAAATCGCATTACCAAAGATAAATAAAATCGTGTTAAAATGACATTACGATGTGTACATTACACTCTGGTAGGTCTCGCACCTGAACGTTACATCGCTATGTTTTGGGGGAACTTTGTTTCCATTTATGTGCAAATCGAGACACCAAATCGTACAGTTTGTATATAAATATTTATTTTAAGACGGAAATCAGATGTACATATATTTTTAAGTTGTGAATATTTATTTTATACACATGTTTTCTAACACATTCTTTAAAATGCATCGATTCCATCCCCGCGGGTGAGAATAGAATATTCCCCGGTTTGTAGAATCCAGTTACCTCACCATTAGAAGATTGGGCGGGCTCATTTGAATGTGGGGGTGTTTTAATTGACGAGATATCCGCTTAAAATGGAAGTGGAAGACGGAACTAGCAATATTTACTATGAACAAATATATTCATATTATAGAAATATATTTATTTTTTTCAAAGCAAGTTGCAATATTGTACGTAGCGTGTGAAAACTTGTGTGTGTTCGTAATGAGAGTATGTCTGCTTTGTGCGGACCAGGGACACCCTAGATAGTCCACTTCAAAAACACCAGTAGGTCTACTGGTACGTATACTAAAAAAGGGCCTAGAAACGTTATCAAAACGTGTTATCTTAAATGTACGTTTTTGTTTTGTTTCGAGTTACAACATTTTATAGAAAATTTCACACAGCAAAGTAATTTTGTTTTTATCTTAAAAACACTCGCTTTTTTGATTGCTGATGAAACAATATATATTTCAGAGAGTAATGGAATATAACCTGATGAAAACATCATTTAAAGAGCATTGACCATAACAAAATAAATTTGGCTATGCATTTGTTAAATAGACGATTTTGTTTCCTGCCGTCACGCCCGCCGCCTTTTCCCCTGATTTTTGTTTGCGCTTTAATAAAAATAAAACAATTGTAAGACGATGGGCCTGAATTCGTACCTCTTGCCGCTAATTTTACACCTTATACTTTCATTCATAGCTGACGACTTGTTTGACTTTATTAGACTCATTAATCAATAGTCTTCCACCGTTCATAATTTGGTTCGTGATATTGTGTTTTTATTGGAAATTCTCTTATTCTTTCAGATTTTAACAGTGAAAAGTGGACGAGGTTATTGTGTCCATCAAGGGCGATGACTAAGATTGTTTATTGGTTATTGATTGTTCATTGATTGGTTATTGATTTCTATCGTGGGAAGAATTTAGAGCCAGCCATCTGAATGAAGAGGCTAACATTATTTATTTTTACTTTTAATACCGCGGAAATTTTGAACCGGGGTTATGATTTAGCTGTGTACAAATGGTGTTTCAACCCACCACTTGAGAGTAACCGACCTCATTGAGTATAGCTATCGGATTGACGATGTAACGAGGTGATCGGTTTGCAGATGACAGGGTTTCGCTTTATACATTCATCCGGATCAAGTGAGTGAAGATGCGACAAGAATTCATCGCAATGTATGGACTGATCATTTTGAAATCCTCATTTTTTACTAAGTCTCCGTTAAGATGTGAAAGTAGCTGACGCATTCTTGCAACAGGCAAATCCCATCTCATGTGTGGTGGACGATACGTCTATTTTTTTTCTACGATGCGTCATTTCAATAGCGTCATTACCTACGTCAATCAAGGCTGTGACAGTAGATAGTATACGCCACTGAGTCAGAGATACACGTGCACTGCTCATGTCATTATTCTCTTTCTACAATATGACTCTCACTCACATAGCGCCAAAAAGCCGACTTTATCTCTTTAGATGATTAGTTTGACATTTTTATACGAAGATTAAGGTCAAATGCGTCATAAACTACGTCAGTCAAGCCTGTGAAGACAAATAATACATACGCAAGAAATCTTTTGTCATGGTTTTCTTTCTTCATTTTGCGTTAAACTTGCTAACGATTTCACTATACAGTGACGCGTCAGAAGATAATACGGCCACTGTCCCAAGCCTGCGCCAAGCAAATGACGTGTCGTGGGCAGCTGGCTGCTAACATATCGTATACTGAAGGTTGGCCTGAATTGCAACTCCTAAGCTGACTGGTGTTGAATTCAGCCTTTTAAAAGCAATTGAATGAGAGTTGAGAGATTTGATTATTGATATCGAGTTCTATTGAGACTATTTTTCAATTAGCACGTCGTCTGGCTGTTGCCGATGGGCTGATTTCACATCAATGACACTCATCATAATTTGCTTCTGTCATTCATTTTTACAATGAAGCAAATGGTTTGGCGAACGTCGTTCCATCGGGTATTCGCGTTACACTTTCGTGAAAACATACCCCTAAACTCCCGAGCGGCCGGGTGTAACATTGGTGAAATATACCCTCTTATCGACAACGTTTTGGGTCCAGTTTACCAAATATTGTCTGAATAAATCTAGTACAAACCTTTAAAAACTTGGGTCTCGACTCGACACTAGTTAGTACAAGATGAAAAATCACAGCAGTTCGTAAACATGCTAGCGATTGTCACTTCGTCATATTTTGATTGTATAGGCATGTTTTTACAAATGACCATGAACAAGGATATTTAAAGTACTATCTTTAAACAAATGGGAGTATTTGTATTCAATGTAATACCTGACTTTTCGTGAATATAGGGGTATGTTTTCGAGACAGCTCATGAAACACGACAACCTACCCGACGCGAAAACCTGATGGAACGAAATAAGCTGGAGCAAAGGGTTTAGCAGACGGCGTTGCTATAACTTGGTTAACTCTTGTTCCAAAATATGAGCGTATGTTTTGGATGCATTAACACCAACAACAGCTAACGAAATATTATTGATTGATTGATTGATGGATGAATGGAAAATAACCATTCTAAATCCATTTCAGATTTGGAAAGTTCAAGCAACAGCTTTTTGAGAAGAAGCTTATATTGCTTTGTACGATTTTCTTCTCTTATTTCTATTGAAATAAATGTAAATACGTGCTTGTTATGATTATTTTTCTTTCGATCTCCATTCTTTCATATAACTGTTGAAATGGCATCTAAATCGATTATCCTGGGTTCAACAAATTTTGCTTGAAATGCACCATAAGCTTTTATAGGCTTGTGTTTAATTGGCCTACTTATATTTTATCTCTACATTTGTAATGCCATATCAATACAGATTTCATTTTTGAACATATGTATATTATTTATGTAAATATGTACAATATGTAAATATTCGAAATGTATATAATGGTAATAAGATATATTTTATAAATTGTCAATATTATATCACTTGTATTCTTTCGTTCATACCGAGTATAATCACGCGATCCAAATACGCCATTTATTTTGCAATACCATCCTTACACCTAAATACAGGTGTAGCTGTATTCTCGTTTAGGTGCACAAAAGGCAGTCATAAATCATGTTTATACTCTTTTTGTTAATGTTCTACCGTTTGTTTAAGTATATTATAAGCTTAAACAAACACGCTAGATCGGCGTAACCTTCGAATAGGAATGTACGAACATGGCATCGAGAGTTGAACGTGAATTCACACTTTAATATAATATATCAACATTTGTTTACATGAGTTGAAACATCCCACACCCTTTTCTTTTTTTGGCAAGCAAGTAATAAGCTAAAAGTTCTGTTTTTGCACCCACGTAGTCTGTGTCAAATGTACTGTCTAGATATGATTATATTATTTACAGCGAGGTAAATTGTATAAGACCTATTTGTAAGAGCCAGAGTGGTGAAAAATGTAAAGTGGATGGAAAGAATAGAAACATAACCAAAAATATGCCATGTTGTTCGTTCTTTTTCTTAAAAAAATAATACAAAATATTAGATAAATAATTAGATTACGGTCGTGAACTAGGGCTAAATACACACATACCTATTGTAGTTTTACATTAGGCAGATAAATGTATGTATGATTCATTGTTTCGTGTTATGCAAATTATATCTGATTGCAGTTGAAGGGTTTTCCATATGTGATAGATCCACTCTAGGTGATAATTCGCTTGGGCAAACCTCGCTATTGAGTGGCCACGCTTCCGCGAGTGTGTGAGGCTCTCCCACGCCGCCCAAGATCACACGACGGACTCAAACATGGTCGCGTAGAATGTAAAACCCTAAGAAAAGAGCCCGAACCCTCCTGTCAATGGCCCATTTTGATATCATTTAATGGCACTGGAGAACTTTTATTTCGTGAATGAAGTCAGTAAACTGCGATGAAAGCAAAGAATGATGTATGATTTATCATCGCATTTTTAATTTGAGAGCGCCATGAAGAAAAAAATAAGATAATATTATACATGGCTTGTTTGTACACCAGAATTTTTTTCATAGGGTTATGTGCTATACGCGACCAAGTGTGAGTTCGCGCAGTGACCTAACACGGGAAAACTTGACTACTCGCCCTGCTCATGATGTTGTTGTTAAATTACATTACACTTTATTGATGCCTGGTGCTTTGATAATTATTTGAAATCGATTTGCCTGCCTGCAATATCCTAAGTGCTTTTATTTTGTGTATTTAACTTTTTGTTTTGAAGTAGAATGATGATATCAAACTATTTAATTTATTTGTGCATTATTTCAGGGGAACATAAAGTAATAATACAGTAGTTTGACATGGCTATCGATTCATAATTGTCTGCTAGGTTTGGCATGATGTTGACTAGAAGGAAAATAAAGAAAACACAGAATGAACCATTGAAATTATTTAGTGGGTACAGCCGAAGTTCAGGGTTTTCATTATTTTTACTCTTCTTGATATATTGTATACTATTTACCTTTACCATCTATGCATTCTGGCATCACTATTCATACCTGAAGTAAACAATCTATTGCTTGAAACCGTTAGTTATTTCTGTTTTATGGATTTTTCGAGCAATGCTTTACAGACCCTTTGTTAATTTTTTTTTTTCTTTACGGTAATCATGTTTCATATTTTTTATATTTCTTTTCGATACATGACTAGGAAAAACATTTTAATGGCCTAATATGAATTGAATTGGGTTGATTGACGGTTTGTTTATTGATTATCTGGCATTTCTATCATTCATCGATTTATTTCGGTTAAAGTGTACCAATTACCTATAAACCTAATTTTGTGAACAACTAGATAATAAAAACACTATATCCACAAACAGTAGATCCGGCTTTTTATGACCAAACAAATCTGAGAATGAAGAAAATTAAGAATAACATAAAAACGCGAATAAAGAATGAAGTGCGACGAGTAGTCTATCCACAAGTCGGTTTTATGTTAATCGAGAATGTACTTAATCTTGCAAAATCTCTTTTCATAATTAATATTTGAAGCTCATATTTTGAACTTAGTATAACAACTTTGAACTACTAATGCACAATATTAGTGATTGATCCATTTCCGGCAAAATAGCGAAAAGAAAATTTTACTCTTTTCGCTATTTTTCCAATTTAACAAGAGTGGTATATAGTATTCGAATGATAGATGGCCATATTTGATATTCATTTTAAAATTATTATTAGCAGTAGTATTAGTTATTGAAATGATTAAAATTTGTGGGGATCTGTTATGTGTATTCATTCAGTTTGTATGTAATCTGACAGCAATAGGATTAGCTGCCTTTTTTGGCCGGAATGCTTACCCAATAAGTTCCAAACAGAATCTTCAGATTAGTCAAACATCAAACAATTCTCCTTGCCATCCCTCAAACAAATAAAGGTGCAATGCTTTTCTCAGGTTGCATCAGCACAGCTTTGGGATAAATTGCTACACAATATCTAAGGTTGCGGAAGAGCCAACAACTTTAATAAAACCGTCTCAAATCGTTCCTTTTTTAAAACAAATCCCATGAGAACTCATTACTAAACGAAATATACCTAGCGTTTTCTACTCTTCTAACTTGTTCCCCCTTTTTTTCCCTCTTTCACATCGAATGTCGACTTCTTTTTCATATGCCCTAGTATGGTTTATCATTATAATTTGCGTTGGCAAATTTGACATGTAATGCTTCATAGTCATTGAAGGTGATAACTTTCTTCCTAACGCACACATGACATGTCATTTTGTAATAAATTAGCCTGGTTTAACGTAGGAAATAAAAAAAATCGCTATGTAGTTATTGCGTGGTGTACACCTAATCCTAGTATGATATGGTTATTATGAAACGTTCGGGCATAGATTTTAGAGATGTAGATTGTACTTGTCGTTGAAATATATTGCACCGACTTGCCATGGAGAGAAATAAAATGATCGTTATTGTGAATCCCAATCAATGCTTCAACAGAGTTTGTCTTATTGTACGTGCATTTTCAATGTTTCATACATATTCATTTATTCATGTATTTATTCATTTATTCACTTATCTATTCATTTATTTATATCAATTCTTTTTACATCATTTATTACTTGATTTATACATTTATTTATGCATTCATTTTTTTTTATTTTTTTTATTGTTATAACTATATTTTGATTTGCTAATTTATTATTTTCATTCATTCATTTATTCAATCATGTATTTATTCATTCATTTATTTATTCAATCATGTTTTCATTCATTTATTTATTTATAAACATTTTCGTTTATTTATTACTGTTTTATGTAGTTTCTAACGGGAGGACGCAGCACGAGCCATTATAGGCTTAAACACCGTTATCAGAGCAGAACAAATTAATATGGAGATTAGATACGGATAAGAAAGATAATATTATTTTTCACTCGGGACATCATGTAGTGTGTCTTGATAGGTTGAAAATATATAAGGTGCAGACCCGTTTGATAATTTGGATCACACAATAATTGGTGCAAATTATATTAAACCGATTAAACTGTTTGTTTAATACCTCATGTGATTATACTAAATAAACTATGATTTTTGTTGTTGATGGAGAGTCCATTAAACGAAATAGACCATTATAGTAACAAAAGCTCATAGTAGCACAACACTTTGCAATATAGTAATAGAAAATCTAAATCCTGAAGCGAACAAACAGTACTTTCTTTAAGCCATTTTTCTCTTCATATCAAATTGCATCTTCGAACTCAAATGCTGTTGGCACATTTTATTTTGATGAATGTCATGCCACTACCTATATCATAGTTTTTTCAGTAAGGAATCTCATTTAGGATAACATTGAGTAGAATGGCTAGAGTAGTTGCTAGAGGCTGTGCTGGCCAGTGAGAATCCACTGCACGACAAACTTGTTTTAGTGATTTTGTTTTGATACGTATACAGTGTGCTTCTGATATAAAAAGAGAACAAAATAGTTCAATCACTTAATCCTCATTCATACTTCAATTGTATTTGTAAAACAACTTTACCATGGATTGCTTGTATGTACTGCGATTTTGTGGAAACTAAAACAATGATGACTCATATATTATACCAAAATGTTCATAATTTCCATGTGCGTGTATACATCTATACGTTGACAGTTGTGTTGCCATTGCTTTCGTTTCAGAAAATACATTCGTTATTACGTCTTAATTATACTGACCTGTTCAACTGTAAAACAGCCTCATAACAGAGATAAAGTAGTTTGAAATTTGAGCTTGTTCGATGTTTATCAAAAACTTGCCATACAATTAGACAATTCTGTCATAGTACATGCATGTAATATAATTAAAGTTCTGCGTCGAGAAGGTCAATTGCTTCACTGCATGTTTCAAATTATACACACGACTTTAACGATCATTTTAAAGCTTAACTTCTTCAAGAGAATCAATTGTTTTCTCAATGATGTCACACAAGACACTTTACATGTTCATGTGGTCAGAATGTCAATAACCGGTAATGTTGAGTTCACAATCAGAATTTCGTTTTGGCCTGACGTCGAGTTAATAGGGACTTTTAGATTTGCACAACGACAACGTGGATTGCTACGATCGACGTCCTTTCAATGCACAGCCTTGAATGGACGTCACACGTATCAGTCCACGCAAATCTAAAAGTCCCTAATGACATTTAACCAACATCGGGCGAACATCAAAATTAAAGAGTCGCCCCGACGTTTGGAGAATGACATTTAGCAAACATTGGGCTGGCGGACATTAGTGTGAACATATCACTTATTATTATTAAAAGATGATCTTGATATTAACATTGTTATTTTTTTCTTCTTCTCATTATCATTATCATTAATATTATAATTTACATCATCATCATTATTATCATCATCATCACAATGTTTATTATAATCATCATCATCACCACCATCATCATTATTATTTGTATTGTTATTATTATTGTCATCATCGTCATTACTATTGTCATCAGCATCATTATTATTATTATTATTATTATTATCATCATCTACACAATAATTTACTGGTCAATAGTCCTTTCTAGCGAAGGGTTAGGGATAATATATGCCTAATCACGTAACGCGGTCAACCGATATCGACGTCGTCATTGGATAATATCGACCAATACCCAATGTAAGCTGGTTTCCTCAAATATGACCAAAAATACCGGTTTGATCTGGGTCAGACGTGTTCCATATGTCCCTGAAACCCTGCCGGAATCTTTTGTTCTGCCATGCATAAATGAAAGGGTTGGCGAATGAATTAAAAGAGGCAAGAACAACTGTTGAACGATGCAATGTACCTAGATAAAACCAGTCTGGCATAACACCAAGGTTGAAACAGAAGTAAGCGAATTGATTGGGTCCCAGGGTGACGATGAATATTGCAACAACGATGGTCAGCATTCGAAGTACCTTCCGTCGTACAGCAAGATGATAGGTTGGTCTAGGATGCGATTTCGGGGAGAAGCGACGGGATTGGCGAAGCAACGCACGAGCGCTGAGGATTTGCGTGGTGAGCATAGTCATCACTGGAATCACGTAGAGAAACGTGAAATTGAGAGAACCGACAAAAATCCTCATGAATTCGGTGGGAAAAAGTACCCACACATTCGTGGGTCACTGGTTCGATCTCGGAGCGAAAAATGGTGGCATAACTGGTTAATGAGCACATCCATATGACAACAACAACAAAGTGAACACGACCTTTGCTAAAATGACGGTGATACTTTAACGGGTAAACTATAGCAATGTATCTATCAAAACAGACGAGTAGAAGAATATACATTGAAGCAGTAATGCATGTCCACTGAAATCCGTTGGTATAGAAAGTCCAACAGTAGTAATGCCCTAGCCAGTTGGAAGGCACCGTTATAGCTCTCGGGAAAGGTAACAGGAACAACGAAGTCAAAAAATCGGCTACAGCAAGAGATCCTATCAACGTGTCGGTAGATCTACTGACGGGGCGTTGATGAAACAGCACTATGATGACCACCAGGTTACCAAGAGTGCCTAAGCAGGCGGATGCTAACTGAAGGATCGTATCCCAGGCTCCCCACTCTACATCCTGCCATGTCCATGTATGAGAAACATTAGCAGATAATCCCGTTGTCATCATTGCGACCATTCTTTCCACGTCAGCTCAGGCGAGAAATCGAACTAAAGTGTAATGAATGAAGTGAATTGAGATCTGGAGTTGAACTAAAACTTTTGTTGTATATACCCCCTCTTTCTCCCTCTCTCCTTTTTTCTCTCTCTCTTGTGAAATATCACGAGCTTCGATCCTTCACTAAATTCTCGAAGTCCCCTCCAATGGGTTCATTTAGTTTGCCGAGGTTGATAACAGAAGACGTTACTGTGGAGAGGAAAATTTCAAAGTTTGATACGTGTTGTGAAGAATACTGAAAACGACACGCATACATGTACTTCTTCTATTTAGTGGATGTGCGTTCCTCCCACCTAGGTTAATCCGAAAACCTTTTAACACAACCACGCAGTTAATTTACCTGTCAAATTTCTATGTCACAAAGTATTGATCAAGGCTATACAGGTGTCGAAGGTATTGTCAAGGAGTGAATCATGTTCAGAGATGAGTAAATTCGCAAAGCTTTTTGGCGTTGCTCAAAGCAATCATCTTGTCAATTTGTGCCCATTCTTTTGTGTCAAATTTCTTGTGATGCGAATGAGCGACTGTTCAAGACGCATCAAGACTGATATCCATTCCACTCAACTTGTCATTTAATAGTGTTTACATAAAAATGCTTAATGGGTGACTCCAATCCTTGCCAGTTCGTGTATTGCACGGGAAAGAGAGTGCATGGAGTGGTTCAGGATCTATCTTTCGGATATAAAGCAATATATATTTTTTTTAATGACAACTCCTCAGATCTTTGTAAAATAAATTGTGGTTTCCCACAAGGTAGCATATTAGGCCCGCTCTAATTTATTCTATATATTGATGACTTTTGTCGATCATCTGATATTTTGTCTTTTGTACTGTTTGCTGATGACACAATTTGTTTTTCTTTTCACAAAGACTCTCATAGATTAGTTGAAATAATCAATATTGAAATGTATAATATTTTATCGTGCATTAGAGCGAACAATTTATCTTTGAATCTCCAGAAAACGAAGTATATGTTATGAAGTAAATCTATAAATTCATCGCCAGCAAATATAGTAAGAGTGGGGGTATTAGGTCAGCTTTTGTATTTTTTTAATTAATTATTATTATTAACTTTTTATTACAAAAACTAACAAAGGGGGGGGGGGTTTCCTCCTAAACACATACCTAAACAAAATTAAAGGGAAAGGGGCGTTCAACCCCCTACCCCCCCCCCCCTCCCCCTGCGTACGCGCCTGCTTGAACTATGTTCTCTTAGTTTGGGGTAACACACATCAAACGTCATTAGATGAAGTATTTTTATTACAAAAGAAGATTATTCGTATTTTATGTAATTTCCCCTTTCCCTCCCATTTTGAAAATAAGATACTAAAGGTAGGTATAATTCTAAAAAAAAAAATATGTTGCCATCTTTTTTCCAAGAAATGATTTTAAAAAATGGCTCAGTTCATAATTACTCAACAAGACATTTAGAAGATTTTAGTTTTCCTCTCTTGCGGATCCTCAGCTCAAAAAACATTTATATATGAAGGTCAAAAGTTTTGGAATTCATTAAGTAATGAAACAAAAAATCATTATCCACTTGACTCAAAATGTAATTTGATATATTTTATTGTGCCTTCTTATGCTTATTTCCTTTTAACGCGCATTTCTCTTTTCTTATCTTCTTTTGAACCCCACATGCAGCCCATCATATTACTTTCTGTACCCCCGATCTCTCACTTCTTGTTGTCATTTTCTACTCTTTGTATTATGACCGTGTTCTTCTATCTTTTTCTTTTAAAGCATTGTCTTCTCCTTTTCTTCGTCTCTGTTGGCATCCCCCCTTTTCTTTCCCCTGTGTTGTAATTCATTTTGTAGTTACGTGAGTTAATTTAATTACTTATTATTCCTAAGTATCATTTTTAGTGGACCCCTCTGTTTCCAACATGTATTTCTTACATTTGTTTTTAAATCCTTATAATTGATTTGTAATGTTTTATTGGAAACATTAATAAATTAAAATTGAAATTTAACTTGAATCTAGACAAACTAAGTGACCAAACTCGTTTTATCAAAGCATGGGCAAACAGAAGATTTTGTTCTGTTTGGGACCCGGGGAAAATTCAATGAAATTATTGAAAATGTATTGCATTTTCTTTGTTTGTTTTATATTTGTGGGAACTGTCCCCTACCGTAGCCCCCGCTGCGTACAGTCATGGTCCAGTAGCCAAGCAATGTCCTCGTAACTGTGAGGCCCCAGGATCAAAACCGTGTCGATGTGCCATATTAGTGCCCTTTTGTGGGGCATTAATCCTCATTACTGTCTTGTATGACTTAAGGGCGTAGGTCCCCTAGTTGATAAGCATAGTAGCATACACATGCTTTAACAGTCACGCAAAACAAACACTGGCAAATTATTATTCAATAACATCTGAGAATGTATACTGTTATCTAGATCTATTAGGAATAAATCATTGTCAAAATAATTCCATAAATTGGGGTAAACAAAAATATTCCCACTATATGAGCGACAGTGTATCACATTTTTGTGTGTGAGATATTTTGAGCTAGATAAGACACCCCACTGATATTTCTGGATACGCCACTGTACTCTCTCCTAAATTACCTGTGTTTGCAATATATCACACAGACCTCAAACGATCGTGACCCGCTCAATAAAGGACTTAATTTATATTATCTCGTCTGGTTTTAATTTATTCAGCAAAGGTCAAAAAGTGATTCCATCTCTGTTTCCCCCGCTCTCTCTCTTCCCCTCTCTCCCTCTCTCTCTCTCCCCCCTTTCTCTCTCTCTCTCTCTCTCTCTCTCGCTATCTCTCTCTCTCTCTTTAACACTGTCTTTTTGACTGTCTCTCTGTCTCTTTCTCTCTCTCACGTTTTTCATTGCCTCTTTCACTGTCTCTCTTCCTCTCTCGCACACACTCTCTCATGCACTCTCTCTCAAAAGGGTTTTCTACAACTCTTTAACACTGTCTTTTTCACTGTCTCTTTCACTGGTTCTGTCTCTATCTCTCTCACTCACTCTCTCTCTCTATCACTTGCTCTTTCTTTTTATTGTTCTCCCCCTCTCTCTCTCTCTCTCTCTAACACTGTCTTTTCACTGTCTCTTTCACTGGCTCTTTTTCTCTCTTTGTTATCACCATCATCGATCAAATATCAAAAACTGCCACCGATTCTTAATTAAAAATTTATATTTGAGAAATATGAAAGAGACAGGCCCATTTGCAGCCAACATCAAATGCTGTAGAAGTTTGCAGGAATTATGAATATGTCACGTATATCCTATCTGTGCAATTTAAACTTCAGCAGTGTCCTATTGTTCAAATTATGCAAGGAAACCTTTCTAGACTTCACTGTAAGACACAATTGATTGACTGACTGGGTTTTTTCTTCTTTGGTAATAACATAAATTAAATGAGCTGTAAAGGTACTTGAGCATTTGTCTACATCAATAACCCACTTCTTGTAAAGGCTGGAATAAAACTGATTGAATTTTTGCGCTGCACAAAACCTATCTCCATTTGGTACAAGGGTCCAAAAATCAGACTTTTACTAAATGGATTGCAATCACTATAGTATGTCTCTTTCTCTTATATATGTATATATATATTTACATTTCTATACATAATTATACACTTCTCCTTTCACTTGATTGTTATATTTTTTTAAATATTAACAATGATATGTTTAATTTTGTTTATGTGCAGGAAATACATGTTCAAACTTGAATTTGAGGCAACACGCTGTAATGCAACTTTCACTCCGAAATAATGTTTGTCATTCACAGTTTGGCAATGTGATTACAAATTGTGCTTGATTACAATTCTAAATGTAAATATATAAAGAGAAAAGACGCGACTCAACACACACAAACACTGTGTTTTGTAATAATAATGTTTGTTTTATTCCTCCAAATGTGTAATACAAACATACAATTGAATAAAATGACGAAAAATTATATATATATGCAGCTGATATATCCCCTCAATTAAGTAATTTCAAATTGATAACTGTCGTATCAAATATTCGAAAACATTAACTGACAGAGCACACATTCACAAATTGCTTTATTATAATCATCTTCATGCAAGCTTTCTATGAATTTCCACGGTTTCCGGTAGTACTCGCAATATAGTATCGAATTGCTAATGTCATATTCGCTCGTCGTTTAGGTTACTGATAATAAACAACGGTCAGAGCCTGCGTATTATGTTCACCGTGAAATCATTCAGGCTTCCTGCTGGAGCAGTGAACATTTAGTGGTTGGTGCTTGTGTGATCACCACACTATTATTGAGCACAACATTGCTTGGAACTAATAGCCCCTATAACGTCATACTTTGATACTACGTGTAATAATAATAATAATAATAATACATCATTTATTATGCGCCATCGATCTAATAAACTATTCTGAGGCGCAGAGGGGTAGAATTAAAATGAGATACATAGAGAATTGAGAAGGGAGAAGAAAAAAAGAAAAAATAATACATAGATATACATTCAACATATAATTAACTAAAATAACATGCGTACATATATGACTTTAGATTCTTTTTAAATGTTTCTAGGGATTCTAGTGATCGGATCCTCAGTGGAAGAGCATTCCAAAGAGATGGCGCTGCAGAAATAAACGCCTTTTCTCCCAGACTAGACATAGTTCTTTGGACTGCCCACTGTTTAGTACCAACAAAAAAGCGGCTCATGCCGAAAGGGTGGGTAGCGTCGCTCCGCGTTGACTTGAACGCGACCATTCGTTCGAAGCCCCCGGCTTTGCCGATGTTGTTGTTGCTTTAGTTTATAGGCGTTTGTCATTCAGAAGTGAATATTTACCCTCCGAAAGGGTGCGTTGACTAGTATTCCACATCAATCGTTTATAAATAGAATTTAAGGAATAAAAATGTAAGTCTTTTAAGATCAAATAATCAAAATAGAAACAGAATAAAAATTAAATGAAACTTGTTTTTACGTAGTATTGCACATCAGGCGTTTATAAGAATTAAATCAATAAATAACAAAAAACGCAATCAAATAATTTACTTTGATATTTAAAAATGTAAAATAAAGGTGTTTACCCAGTCTTGTATATCAGTCATTTATTTAACAAAAATAACAACAAAATTTATCCATTTCTTTCTATGTATGGAATTCAGAAAGCCCCCCCCCCCCCCCCCCCCCTCCCGCCTGCTTATCCCGCAAGGGTGCATTAAAACGGTAGGCCTAGTCCGTTATTTATTTATTTATGTGTTATTTAATTTGTAAAGACTGTTATGCATGACTAGTTTACATCAAAAATCTAATTCTATAGGCCTACATAAAAAGAAATGAATATTTTTTATATTTGACAATATTTAATTTATAAATTGATTTCATACTTATAAATGCCTTATCTGCAAGATAACGTAAAAACTACTTTTATTAAGTTTTTAATCTGTTTCTATTTTGATTATTTCAATTTAAACGACTAGCATTTATAGTCCTTAAATTATATTAAAACGGCTGACGTGGTAGACTACTCAAAGCACCCTTTCGAGAAAAGCCCGCTACGAAAATAGTATCTTTATTTAATGTGTAATCTGTTTCTTTTTTGATTATTTGAATTTAAACGACTTACATTTGTATTCCTTAAATTCTATTAAAACGGCTGACGTGGAAGATTAACCAACGCACTCTTTCGGCAAAATCGGGGGGGGGGGGGGGGGGGGGGTTCGGACGTATGGTCGCGTTCAAGTCAACGCGACACGACGCGACGCTACCCACCCTTTCGGCATAAGCCTGTTTATGCTACAACTATTTGGTGTAACGTATTTCATTGTATAGCATTTAAATTTGTATTAATCTACCACACACCGAAAATTACAAACAAAGACAAAAAGAGAGATAAACTTGTGCAACAATACACATGATATTGTACTTTCCATAGAATAAAAGAACAATATCCCTCCCCGTAAAAAAAAACACCTGAAAAGAAAAACACTCAAACAACGATAATATTTAAACTGGCAAAGGAGATTAGTGATTGCGGAAAATTGTATGTGAAATGGGATAATAATAATAATAATGAACGTTATTTGTATAGCGCATATCACTAACACAAATAAAGTCCCTATGCGCTTATAAAAGAAGGAAATAGAGATAGGGCTAAATAGAAATGAACATGTATGCCTGATACATGAACATAATTAATTACAAACAACAATAATGATACGCAATTCCTATAAAGCTTACATTTAATAGATTGTTCATTCAGGTAATACAAATTTAAACATGAAAATTAAATGAAAATTAAATTAAATATTAAATATGTGAATGATACTTTAACAATAAACAGTCAATAAACAGCTGGAACAAAATTAAAAATTTACAAAAAGATAGTTCTTCAACAGAGCCCTAAATGATTCTGTTGTGCTTGCCTGTTTGACAGTATCAGGCAAGCTGTTCCACAATTCAGCCGAATAATTTTTGAAAGAGCGAGTGCCATATAATGCCCTGATCTTCCTTTTGTGAGTAAGTGAGTTGAAGAAAAAGCTGCAACATTTGTGTATTGTTATAGTTTCTCTTCCATCAACCTTCACAACAAAGATAATCATAATTGATTTAATAATTAACTATAATCAAAGTAAAATCTTATATATACTGTGAATTATGCTGCTATTTACATTTTATGAGCGTACTTTGATACATGTTAATAACATACCCTCGCTATAAAACACATTGTAAGCGGTCATCATCATCATCGTCATCATCATCCTCATGACCCTGCAGCATTGTTATATTATTGTTTGGTAGATATATGTATGAATCAGCATGTCTCAAGGAAAATAAAATAAAATCAACCATTTAAATATTACAAGTAATCAGTATAAATTACATGTGATGATTGAGAGCGATGACAAACTACATTATTTATCAAAGAATTTTATTTCCCAAAGCGAAATGATAAGATCGGCAATATTATACAAATAACGCACGGTCCAGAGTGCAATAGCGGTGAATGCAGTACGCGCGAGGTTTCTTTAGATTGGTGCCGCTCTGTGCAACGAGCCGCTTGCGGCGAGTTGACAGTGCGAACCATCTGAAGAAACCGAGCGTACACTGCATTTACGTTTATTCGCACAACAGGGTCAAGTGCGTTATTTGTTTTATAAAATAGCGACACAAATAGCAACAAACGAAACTTTAGATCTTAAGTTAGAGTCTACGAGAGTTCGATCTAGATCTAGAGTTATGTTGGTTCTAGACTAAGTCTAACAGTTAGACCTTGCAGGCTTACCAAAAAGTCAATGGGATTCATTGCCTTGATTAAAAATAAAATCCATACAGTGTCAGTGGGTCTAGAGACGAGTCCACATCAGACAGCTGAAATTCCTGGCTTCATTATAAAATCCGAAAGTCAAAACGGGCCTAAATCCAAGGCAAAAGTAAAATAAAAATTTGCTTTTTAATAATACCCCGCTCTAGCTAGCTAGCTAGAGCTAATTAAGCTACGCGTACGTTGCGCTGGGGATCATGGTGGAGCGTACAATATTAGCTACGCGTAGCCTACAATAATTGCAATGCACTCGAGGGAGCGCGTACTACACGTACGCGCGCGCACTGGATCTCCATGGTCACGCGTACGCACCGTGCAATATAACTTTTTGCTGCGCTTTTTCTGCACTCATTTCTGCAAAATCGTGCTTGCATCAAAAATTTGTCAATGTCATGTGACGCGTATTGACCAATCACGATGCTTAAAATACTAGAGCCATTTTATAATAAAATATACACATACTGTATATTATGCTGATATGTATGTATCATGAGTGTTTTCGTAATGTAAAAACTTTCTTGATCGACAAAGAAACTACGCGCTATTAAATTGTTATATTATTAAATCTAACATATATACTTTTTGGATACATATATCAACTTATCTGATAACAAAATGAAAACAAATACAAAATTGAATGTTGCAGAAGATAAGTATTATGCAGCTATTTACATGCTGTAAGTGTATTAAATAACAAGACTGCAACTTATTTCATTTGTATATATCGCTTCTTAAAAACTAATAATAATAATAATAATAATAATAATAATAATAATACAGACATTTATAACGCGCAACATATCCACCCAGAGGGTACTCAGCGCCAATTGCAATGAGCTACATAATATAATTAGATACAATTTTGCTTACATAACATAATACATGGTAAAAAAAAGATGATATTAGTTAAAGTTGGCCATTAGATACATTTTCAGGCTTGCCTTGAAACTATCCACTGATTTACAGTGTATACATTGAGATTTTGGAGCCATAAGGGCAGTAACTATTAAATATATACTCAGAGTTTACTCCTTTCTGGATCTAAACGGATGATGTACACATACTATATTATTAAACAAAGGAGGAATAATCCTTTACTGTTATAGGATATGTTATATTAAAAGTACATATACATTGAATAGATTAACATATCTGGTAATAGCAAAATGATAAATGAAACAAATTAAATATTACTAATATTTCTTATAATGCAGCTATTTACCGATTTATGTTATATGTATAGGCATGTGTGATGTGAATAGCTTCTTGATTGATAGGACGACTGTGCAAACTTTTTTTATAATTTTGATAGCATTTTGTTAATCCCAATTTTCAGTTGATAGGTAACAAATAATTTGATATAATGAAGAAGAAGGTTAACAGATAGGAAGGGATGGAGACACAAAATAAAGAGGGCTCTCATGTGTGGACTGCCCTTAAGCTATATCACAAATCAGAGCAGCGACCAACCGATTAGTAGCCTGCTCGGTCGCCACTGGAATTAAGGCATCGCCCAACAATTTGTTGGAGAAGTCGAGCAGGCTGTAGAGCCCTAGCGATGCCTGGGCAGTGCCCTGTCGATTTCCCGTCGATCACCGGTCATTTTTAGGTGAAAACTGGGCGAAATCGGATAGCTTCTCCAGGCGGCGTCCCGGCAGCGAATATTTTTTTTACACGCTAGTCTGGCCAGTTTCACCATAATACTCGTAAAAGTGCGCTGGTGGTAAAGCCTACATATAGGCATGCACTACCGCAGTTTAACTTGGTTGCTCTCTAGCTGAACGTTCTTTCGTTCGTTCGTGTCTCCTGAGATCAAGATTAATGTAAAGTTCCTAAATTAAATTAAAATAGATGGAGTGTTTGAATTCCATCACCCGATGGCTGCGATGGCCGTCTCATTTACAAGGGCCAGCTATGTCTTTATCTGATGATTGCATGAGTCAAAACTCTTCTTCGGAGTATCAAATAGGAGGAAAAGAATCCAAGATCCAAGATGTACATGTGTATCATCATCATAGAGATATATACTACAAACACTATCTCTATGATCATCATGCACTTCGCATGTAGGCTGCTAGACTAATATTAGTCGTTTCCATGGTGTTTATCAAAGAAATGGCCAGGCTAGCGTGTAAAAAAAAATTGCGCGTCCCGGCAGTGACCGACCAATACCCGAGCGGTCTCCCCCCGGCCACCAGCTCAATTTAAGGAAATTGCCCGGCAGCTGGCCGGTGATCGGCGGGGCGCCAACATACGCTCGGTGCACGGGCGTTCGCCACCCGGACACCGACCTAATCGAGCGTTCGCCATCGAGCGATTAAGGTAACAAATCAAAGCCGCATGGTCAAAGGTTGCCGACCGATTTTGAACTCGCCGCCCAGTAACTGACTGATCTCCCAGCGGCGAACGGGCGGCGAATGGGCGGCGAGCAGCTAAGCAGCCTTTGACCTAGCGGCTTCGAATTTTGACCTAAATCGCTCGACGGCGAACGCTCGATTAGGTCGGTGCCCGGACGGTGACCGCCCGGGCACCGAGCATAATTTGGGCGGCGAGTGAAAGTGAGCAGGCGCCGCCCGAATTTTAGCTCCGCGTTAAAACTTCAGCAGTGACCGAGCGATGCCCGGGCGGCCGCCGCTCGGTGCCTGAGCGAAATTGGCTCAAAACTTGGTTATACGGGTGGACCGGCGGTCAAATAATCCGATTGTTCGAATTATTTGACCGCCGGTCCACCCGTAGAGTATAAAACACGATTGCTTACAATATATTTTATTATCTGACGAAGTGTTGCAGCGGCGCACGAAAAAGAGAAATTTTAGATCCCTTGTTGACCATTCATTGCGAGACTAACAAATGTCACTAGCGATATTATTTTCGATGTCATTGACCTGTTCCTCATAATTGTATATGTTAGCCCGATGTTTCGAGACACATTGGCCCGACGTTGGCCCAATGTCGCATTGCTAGCTGGGTATAGTTATAATACAAGAACAGGTATAGACCGTTCAATTTTGTGTTTCCTTCACTGAAGTGTGAACATATCACAAATTATTGGTAAAAGACCACCTTGATTTCAAGATTATTGATATTCTTTTTTTCTTCTCATTATTAGGTATTATTATCTTATTATTTGTATTATTACTATAGTTGTCATCATCATCATTATTATCATCATCATCACAATGATTATTATTATCATCATTATCACCACCACCATCACCACCATCATTATTATATGTTTTGTTATTATTATTATCACCATCATTATGATTGTCATAAGCAACATTATAATTATTATTATCATCATCATCTTCATAATGATTTACTGGTCATTAGTCCTTTCTAGCAAAATGGTGAGGATAATACATGCATAACCACTTAATGCGGTCAACCAATATCGACGTCGCCATTGGATAGTAGAGACTAACACCCAAGGTAAGCTGTTTTCCTCAAATATGACCAAACATACCTGTTTTATCTGAGTTAGACACGGTAAATATGTCCCTAAAACCCTGCCGGAATCTTTTGTTCTGCCAGGCATAAATGAAAGGGTTGGCGAATGAATTGAAAGAGGCAAGAACAACTGTTGACCGATGCAATGTACCTAGATAAAACCATTCTGGCATGACGCCAAGATTGTAACAGAAGTAAGCGAATTGATTGGGTCCCAGGGTGACGATGAATATTGCAACAACGATGGTCATCATTCGAAGTACCTTCCGTCGTGCAGCAAGATGATAGGTTGGTCTAGGATGCGATTTCGAGGAGAAGAGACGGGATTGGCGAAGCAACGCACGAGCGCTGAGGATTTGCGTGGTGAACATAGTCATCACTGGAATCACGTAGAGAAACGCGAAGGTGAGAGAACCGACAAAAATCCTCATGAATTCGGTGGGAAAAAGTACCATGCATTCGTGGGTCACTGGTTCAATCCTCGAGCGAAAACCGGTGAAAAGACTAGTTAATGAGCCCATCCATATGAGAACAACCACACAGTGAACACGGCCTTTGCTGAAATAACGGCGATACTTTAACGGGTAAACTATAGCAATGTATCTATCAAAACAGACGAGGAGAAGAATATACATTGAGGCAGTAATGCATGTACACTGAAATCCGTTGGTATACACAATCCAACAATAGGAATGCCCTAGCCAGTTGGAAGGTACCGTTATAGCTCTCGGGAAAGGTAACAGGAACAACGAAGTCAAACAATCGGCTACAGCAAGAGAACCTATCAACGTGTCGGTAGATCTACTGACGGGGCGTTGATGAAACAGCACCATGATGACCACCAGGTTACCAAGAGTGCCTAAGCAGGCGGATGCCATCTGAAGGATCGTGTCCCAAGCTCCCCACTCTACATCTTGCCATGTCCATGTATGAGAAACATTAGCAGATAGTCCCGTTGTCATCATTGCGACCATTCTTTCAACGTCAGCTCAGGCGAGAAATCGAACCAAAGTGTAATGAATGAAGTAAATTTAGATCTGGAGTTGAATTAAAACTTTTGTTTCATATACCCTCTCTCCCTCTCTCTCTCTCTCTCTCTCGTGTGAAATATCATGAGTTTCGATCCTTCACTAAATTATGGAAGTCTCCTCCTATGGGTTCATTAAGTTTGCACAGATTGATTGTAGAATATATTACTGTGGTGTGGCGAATACTGTATGCAACACGTATACATATACTTAATCTATTTGTTGGATGTTCGTTCCTCTTACCTAATACGAAAACCTGTTAACACGACCCCGCAGTTAATTTCCCTGTCAAATACATGTCACAAAGTCTTTATGAAGGAAAATATTGGCCTAGACAAGCCTTCAAGATCAGTTAACTTATTCCAGTGCAAGATTAAGCTATACAGGTATCGAAGGTATTGTCAAGAAGTGAGTCAAGTTCACAAATGAGTTATTTCGCCAAGCCTTTTAGAGTTGCACGAAGCGATTCTTTTGTGAATGTGTGCCTAGTGTTGTGTGTAAAATTATCCATTCCACTCAACTTGTCATTTTTTCTTTTTCTAAATAAAAATGCAAAAAAGTGACTCCAATCCTTTATGCCAGTTCGTGTATTGCAGGGGGAGGAGAGTGCGTGTGATAGATCTAGGCAAACATAGTGACCAAACGTGCTCTATCGGCTTATGTTCTCCTGAAATGAAATGAAATTTTAAGTGTGAAA
Organism: Strongylocentrotus droebachiensis; assembly: GCA_035222895.1. Classification (NCBI taxonomy): domain Eukaryota; kingdom Metazoa; phylum Echinodermata; class Echinoidea; order Camarodonta; family Strongylocentrotidae; genus Strongylocentrotus; species Strongylocentrotus droebachiensis. Next base: position 253,249 of record JAVYIG010001373.1, read on the forward strand.
TTAAAACCCTTTTTTAGTAACTGTAACTTGTTTTAAATATTATTTAACTTCTTTTAACGTCTTTTAATTGGTATGACACGCCCGGGGTTCGAACCCACGACCTCCCGGCTGTGAGACGGACGCTCTACTGACTGAGCCAACACACGTTAGAACAATTAAACAATGAATGAATACACGAATATATGTATGAATACGTGAACTTTATTTTTATTTGCTAATTCATTATTTTCATTCATTAATAATTCAATCATGTATTTTTTCATTTATTATTCCCTCGCCGACGAATTCGGAGGGGATATAGAAACACTGTCGTCCGCCCTTCCTTCCGTCCGTGCGTCCGTACGTCCGTAACAAATTGGTTTCCGATCGATAACTTCAGTAATGTTTGACGGATTTTCATGAAATTTGATATGGAGGTACGTGATATCAAAATACAGGCTAAGTTCGATTTTGGAGTACGTAGGTTAAAGGTCAAAGGTAATAGCTCATTAAATATGCGAAAAATACACTTCTGGTTTCCGATCGATAACTTTAGTACTGTTTGACGGATTTTAATGAAATTTAATATGAAGGTACATAATATCGAAATACAGGCCAAGTTCGATTTTGGAGTACGTAGGTCAAAGGTCAAAGGTCATAGCTCATTAAATATGCTAATCTGATTTCCGATCCATAACTTTAGTATTGTTTGACAGATTTTGATGAAATTTGATATGAAGGTTCATGGTATCAAAACACAGCCTAAGTTTGTTTTCGGAGTATTTAGGTCAAAGGTCATAGCTCATTAAATATGCGAATCTGGTTTCCATTCGATAACTTGAGTAATGTTTGACAAATTTTAATGAAATTTAGTATGAAGGTACATGGTATCAAAATACATGTACAGCCTAAGTTTGATTTCTGAGTATGTAGGTCAAAGGTGATAGCTCATTAAATATGCAAAAACACCTAATTATATATTTGAAAATGTGGTTAACTTCCTTGCCTAGTATCATAATAGCATAGTCCAACGGAGGTAACTTGTTCTGATGTGTATAGGCCAATTTGTAACCTGCGAGAGGATGCTACGCTTTGCGTTGACTTGTTTATTTATAAACATATTCATTTATTAATTACTGTGTTATGTAGTTTCTAACGGGAGGACGCAGAACAAGTCATTATAGGCTTAAACGCCGTTATAAGAGCAGAACAAATTAATATGGAGATTAGATACGGATAACAAAGATAATATTTTTTTTCACTCGGGACATCATGACTGTAGTGTGTCTTGATAGGTTGAAAATATATAAGGTGCAGACCCGTTTGATAATTTGGATCACACAAGAATTGGTGCAAATTATATTGAACCGATTCTCCTGAAATTGTGAACTGTTTGCTTAATACCTCATGTGATTATACTAAATAAACTGTGATTTTAGTTGTTGATGGAGAGTCCATTAAACGAAATAGACCATTATAGTAACAAAGGCTTTAGTTATAGCACACCCAAAATAAGTACAACAAACACATGTTATTTGACGATTGCAAATGATCAAGCTTTATGAAAGCTTCAAAAAAACAAAAAACAGAATTGAAATCGGTCAATGCGTTGTGATTTTATATCATTTTTTTGGTATCGAAAAATTACCGAAAAACCTGCCAGAAATGGTCAAATTGGCAAAAATGGCAAAATTCGACAAAGTTGACAGCTTAATTCATCACTTTCTCGGACACAAATAATAAATTAAATTATCAGACACTAAAATATCATCTTTGTGGTAAAAAATACAAAAAAAGAAAATTAATATATCTATTACCGTTTTGCAAACAGAAGCAAACAAAATAAGTAATTTTTGCCATTTTTGCGAATCTGCAGGTATGAAAAAGTTGTGAAAATAACTAAGTCCGTCTAATTAATATGCGCATATGTAATCAAATCTAAACCGAACGTGATACATCAATGAAACCTATGTATATCAGACAGGTATGGAAATATTTTTGTTGTTAAGACAAAACAAATCATGAATATTCATCAAACATGCAAATGAGGTCATTTCAGCTAATTATATATATAGGAAAGTCAAACTGTTCATTTTGTAGGCATTTTTTAAAATCATATATTTATAGATCATATTTACACCAAATATTAACCTTAAATTCCAAATATTTTTGCAATGCAAATAAAATATGGCGATGGAAATTACTTGGATCACCGTTACAGCTATTTCGTCATATGTTCCACAAATTATTCAGAAAAAACGAACAAATGATAAGAATTTGCAGACTTTCAGCTTCAACACAGTATTTTTTTTTTTTAATGTCAGATTTGAGGATTTATGACGATTTCTCGAGAAACCATTCAATTCAACAAGCCATAACATTCAACAGAGACTGAATTTTAAAGAAAAACAAAATTGAGTGACCTCAATACAGTTGTGGCTACTTTGAGTGTAAATAACAAATTAATTTAATGAGTGAAACACATGAGGATATTGCATTTTTGTAGGGGAGTTTTATACATTGAAGTGCATTTTTACCACGCAGAATAACAGTCAATGGGCGATCAGCGGGCCATGTCACACATGGCTGAAAAGACAATATTCTAATTAATAATCTAACATATTTCCCACATGCCTATAACAATGAAACTACACATAATTATAGTTAAAGGTATGCCTGAAAGATATGTGAAATAAAAATTTAAACATTTTGTTCGGTGTTTTTAAAATAAATTTACGAAAATTGCTATTTCTACCAACTGACTGCTGTTGTGTGTGTGTATGTGCATGGGGCAGACAGTGTGCACAGGCAGTGTGATCACCCTACTTTAGTAACACAATACTTTGCAATATAGTAATAGAAAATCTAAATCCTGAAGCGAACAAACAGTACTTTCTTAAGGCCATTTTTCTCTTCATATCAAATTGCACCTTCGAACTCAAATGCTGTTGGCACATTTTAGTTTGATGAATGTCATGCCACTACCTTTATATTAGTTTTGTTCAGTCTGGAATTTCATTTAGGGTAACATTGAGTAGAATGGCTAGAGTAGCTGCTAGAGGCTGTGCTGGCCAGTGAGAATCCGCTGCACGACAAACTTATTTCAGTGATTTGTAATTGATACGTATACAGTGTGCTTCTGATATAAAAAGAGAACAAAATAGTTCAATCACTTAATCCTAATTTATACTTCAATTGTATTTGTAAAACAAGTTTACCATGGATTGGTTGTATGTACTGCGATTTTGTGGAAACTAAAACAATCATGAATCATTTACATATACCAAGATGTTCATAATTTTCATTTGCGTGTATACATCTATACGTTGACAGTTGTGTTGCCATTGCTTTCGTTTCAGAAAATACATTCGTTATTACGTCTTAATTATACTTACCTGTTCAACTGTAAAACAGCCTCATAACAGAGATAAAGTAGTTTGAAATTTGAGGTTGTTTGATGTTTATCAAAAACTTGCCATACAATTAGATAATTCTGTCATAGTACATAGTACAAAGTAATATAATCAACGTTCTGCGTTGAGAAGGTCAATTGCTTCACTGCATGTTTCGAATTATACACACGACTTTAACGATCATTTTAAAGCTTAACTTCTTCAAGAGAATCAATTGTTTTCTCAATGATGTCACACAAGACACTTTACATGTTCATGTGGTCAGAATGTCAATAACCGGTAATGTTGAGTTCACAATCAGAATTTCGTTTTGGGCTGACGTCGAGTTAATGACATTTAGCCAACATCGGGCGAACCACAACATTAAAGAGTAGCACTGACGTTTGGAGAATGACATTTAGCAAACATTGGGCTGGCGGACATTAGTGTGAACATATCACTAATTATTGTTTAAAGACGATCTTGATATTTACGTTGTTAATATTTTTCTTCTTCTTCTCATGTCTAATGACTAATGTCATTATAAGTCGGTGATTTAAAAAGCACAAAATCCCTCTTTATAAATGTGTGAATTAAACACTACCTAAATACCGCACATACTTTCAATGTAAACGTACACATTACGCTGCACACTTCTATACACATTAACATGCACATTACTAACACATCTTCGTACTCGAATGTGACACCAAATAATCATTAATTTCCACCAATTCATTATCATACACTTTATAATATCTTATCCAAGCTTTACTCACTTGTTTTGCGGAAATTGCTAGCGACTCTGAAATACCGTTGCCATTTTCCTAAACCCGGAATTCTGGCCTCTAAATAAGCATCTGAAATGATATGTCAGACCACATCCGTGGAAAAATGTGCTCTGTTCGGAGTACTCCTTCGCTTCAGAGAACACAGAGTTGAATTGTTGGTACGCTCAAAAATGAAGCAGAGCACATTTTTCCACGGATGTGGTCTGACATATCATTTCAGATGCTTATTTAGAGGCCAGAATTCCGGGTTTAGGAAAATGGCAACGGTATTTCAGAGTCGCTAGCAATTTCCGCAAAACAAGTTGAATTGTTGGTACGCTCAAAAATGAAGACAGGACTAGGTTTCCGCTTGGTTGTATATGAACTCAACGATATGCCAGTTGAGCTATTTTATTCAACCTGAAAGTAGAATAAAAATAAGCATCCTCAGTATACATGTCTATAACACATAAAATGTACTGAACTAAATCAGTATGCATTTATCCGGTAATGTATAATCAAAAGCCTTAAATAGCATTCATTAAAAGTCTTGACTCTATATCCAAAAACTCTGTAAAAGGCCTAAACCCCCATTAAACTCTATGTCAAAATAACATAACTTGACAGAAATACTGCTTTCATAAAAACCCGAGTAACCAAGGTCCCCAGCCTATATAAATTCCTAGTCAAGACTACCTTTAAATATATGCTTAATAAATAAATCCCATCTTACTCAAAGTATGTCAAACTTGTCTTTCTTATTTAGGCTCGTTGAGTTCATATACAACCAAGCGGAAACCTAGTCCTGTCTTCATTTTTGAGCGTACCAATTATCATTATTATTATTATTGACATCATCATCATTATTATCATCATCATCATCACAATGTTTATTATAATCATCATCTTCATCACCATCATCATTATTATTTGTATTGTTATTATTATTGTCATCATCGTCATTACTATTGTCATCAGCATCATTATTATTATTATTTTTATCATCATCTACACAATAATTTACTGGTCAATAGTCCTTTCCAGCGAAGGGTTAGGGATAATACATGCCTAATCACGTAACGCGGTCATCCGATATCGACGTCGCCATTGGATAATATCGACTAATACCCAATGTAAGCTGGTTTCCTTAACTCTTTATGCGCCACTTAAAAAAAACCCCTGTGCCACATTCTTTTAGGGTCACACATTTCGAGGGAATCTTTATTGACTCTGCTGAATCAAGAGGCTATAACTCTTCACTGGATGATCATGATGAAAAATATTGTGCAGCAAAGTTGTAGACCGGAAAACGTGCTTTTCGATGAACCGTCATTTGTTATATTTTGAATTATCATTTTTATAATAATCATAATTATATAATGTTTAATTTTTCTTATTTACGGCAGTTTTTTATCCCTCTAGAATTTCTTATTTAGCAATGATAAGACATCTTCAAATCGAATCTATTAGAAAGGTGGACTTCTTACCTTTCTTTACATACCTCAAGTATTCTAACAATTCAGAAGGTTAGTATTTAGGTTGTTGAAGAAAAGAAGTTCAATAGGGAGAGACTTGAAAGTACCCCGCTCAGCCACCCTTGACAATGGGCTAATCTGCCCATTGAAATCCCTATTACCCCAGGTTATTGTCAATGTCCGGTTTAGCGGGGCATGAAAAGGGACGTCGTGGGGATGTTTTTCTTTGTTGTGCCATGATAAGTCAATAAGAAATAAGAGAATGTTATTGATTTTGCCCACTGGTATGAGCATGTAAAAATGGTATAGGCATAATATATTATATGTGATATACATGACATAATCAGCATCTTATTGAAATGTCTCATTATGAATGTTCACCGCATCTGTTCTCTCACCTTCTTTACCCCTCAATAAAATTGATTTCAAGTACATTTATCACAGCCATAGATATACAAAGAAAGAATGAATCAATCTTAAAATATAAACTATATTGCATTGTTTTCCATTTACTTTATTGTGAGAGAGCTTATTATCAGAAATGATTGACGAGTGGAGTATGCAATGAATAAAATATGGAGAACGGACGTGAGAGACATTATGAGAGAGAAATAGTGATATGAAATGAAAGGACTTTACTGTGAATAAAGATTATAAGAGAAAGAGATAAAGATGACGGCAAGACAGGATACATATTGATACGAAAATAACAATAATAATGAGATAGAGATGACGGAAAGAAAGAGAGTAAACACTGATAGCATAAGAATGAATAAAGATAATAAGAGAAAGATATAGAGATGACGGCAAGACATAGGGTACATATAGATAGGAAAATGATAATAATAATAAGATAGAGATGACGGAAAGAAAGAGAGTAAACACTGATAGCATAAGAATGAATAAAGATAATAAGAGAAAGATATAGAGATGACGGCAAGACATAGGGTACATATAGATAGGAAAATGATAATAATAATAAGATAGAGATGACGGCAAGAAAGAGAGTAAACACTGATAGCATAAGAATGAATAAAGATAATAAGAGAAAGATATAGAGATGACGGCAAGACATAGGGTACATAATTATAGATAGGAAAATGATAATAATAATAAGATAGAGATGACGGAAAGAAAGAGAGTAAACACTGATAGCATAAGAATGAATAAAGATAATAAGAGAAAGATATAGAGATGACGGCAAGACATAGGGTACATATAGATAGGAAAATGATAATAATAATGAGATAGAGATGACGGCAAGAAAGAGAGTATTACACTCATAGCATAATAATGAATAAAGATAATAAGAAAAAGATATACAGATGACGGCAAGACATAGGGTACATATAGATAGGAAAATGATAATAATAATAAGATAGAGATGACGGAAAGAAAGAGAGTAAACACTGATAGCATAAGAATGAATAAAGATAATAAAAGAAAGATATAAAGATGACGGCAAGACAGGATACATCTTTCTTTCATTAGTTTTATTCATTCTTATTCTATCACTGTCTACTCTCTTTCTTGCTGTCATCTCTAGCTCTTTCATTAATTTTTATTCATTCTTATTCTATCAGTCTACTCTCTTTCTTGCTGTCATCTCTATCTCTTTCTTTCATTATTTTTATTCATTCTTATTCTATCACTGTCTACTCTCTTTCTTGCTGTCATCTCTATCTCCTTCTTTCATTTTTTTTATTCATTCTTATTCTATCAGTCTACTCTCTTTCTTGCTGTCATCTCTAGCTCTTTCATTAATTTTTATTCATTCTTATTCTATCAGTCTACTCTCAGGGAACACTTTTATCACTAGAGTCTTCGTCACTGCTCGATTCGTCGGAATCAGAGTCCATGCTCCATGCTTCCATAGTAACAAGATCTCGAGCCTCCTCTACACTAAACACACGTTGACGTTTTCCAGCAGGTGCCATCGTAACATCAGTAAAAAAAATCCAAAGAAAACCGCTAAATACACGGTAATTTCGAATGTAACACTATGAAGAAAAACAGTTTACCGGAAAGTGTGCGATGTATACAATGTAAACAATAGTAAACGCAACGCGTGGCTACACACTGCGAGCGGTATTATGAATGTCTAATTGACTCGTATACATCTGTGCAAAAATGCGAAGTTGGCACGCCTACGTCCGTGCAAATCGGCGAACAAAGCAAACAAAGAGTTAAATATGACCAAAAATACCAGTTTTATCTGAGTCAGACATGTTCCATATGTCCCTGAAACCCTGCCGGAATCTTTTGTTCTGCCATGCATAAATGAAAGGGTTGGCGAATGAATTGAAAGAGGCAAGAACAACTGTTGAACGATGCAATGTACCTAGATAAAACCAATTTGGCATAACACCAAGATTGAAACAGAAGTAAGCGAATTGATTGGGTCCCAGGGTGACGATGAATATTGCAACAACGATGGTCATCATTCGAAGTACCTTCCGTCGTACAGCAAGATGATAGGTTGGTCTAGGATGCGATTCCTGGGAGAAGCGACGGGATTGGCGAAGCAACGCACGAGCGCTGAGGATTTGCGTGGTGAGCATAGTCATCACGGGAATCACGTATATGAACGCGAAGGTGAGGGAACCGGCAAAAACCCTCATGAATTCGGTGGGGAAAGGTACTATGCATTAGTGCGTCACTGGTTCGATCCCCGAGCGAAAACCGGTGAAAAGACTAGTTAATGAGCCCATCCATATGACAACAACCACACAGTGAACACGGCCTTTGCTGAAATAACGGTGATACTTTAACGGGTAAACTATAGCAATGTATCTATCAAAACAGACGAGGAGAAGAATATACATTGAAGCAGTAATGCATGACCACTGAAATCCGTTGGTATACACAATCCAACAATAGGAATGCCCTAGCCAGATGGAAGGCACCGTTATAGCTCTCGGGAAAGGTAACAGAAACAACGAAGTCAAACAATCGGCTACAGCAAGAGAACCTATCAACGTGTCGGTAGATCTACTGACGGGGCGTTGATGAAACAGCACCATGATGACCACCAGGTTACCTAGAGCCCCTAAACAGGCGGATGTCAACTGAATAATCGTATCCCAGGCTCCCCACTCTACATCTTGCCAAGTCCATGTATGAGAAACATTAGCAGATAATCCCGTTGTCATCATTGCGACCATTCTTTCCACGTCAGCTCAGGCGAGAACTCGAACTAAAGTGTAATTAATAAAGTGGATTGAGATCTGGAGTTAAACTAAAACTGTTGTTTTATATACCCCCTATTTCTCCCTCTCTTTTTTGTCTCTCTCTTGTGAAATATCACGAGCTTCGATCCTTCACTAAATTCTCAAAATCCCCTTCCAATGAGTTCATTTAGTTCGCTGAGGTTGATAACAGAAGACGTTACTGTGGAGAGGAGAATTACAAAGTCCGATATGTGTTGTGAAAAATACTGAAGACGACACGTATACATGTACTTAATCTATTTAGTGGATGTTCGTTCCTGTCACCTAGGTTAATCCAAAAACCTTTAACACGAACACGCAGTTAATTTACCACCTGTCAATTACTGTGTCACAAAGTCTTTTGTGTTGACTACGCCAACTCCAGTGCAAGATTACGCTTTACAGGTGTCGAAGGTATAGTCAATGAGCAAATCAGGTTCAGTGATGAGGAGCTCGTGCCTTTGAATGTTTTCTGAAACAGATATATGGCACCATACAAATGCTGTTCATCATCATCATCATTTTGCAAAGCCCTTTTTCGCGTTGCTCAAAGTAATTATCTTGTCAATGTGTGCCTATAGTTTTGTGTAAAATTTCTTGTGATGCGAACGAGCGACCGGTCAGAGAAGAGAAGGAAGCAGTAGAAATGTTAATCAAGACGCATAACGCTTATACTGATACTGATATCCATTCCACTCAACTTGTCATTTAATAGTGTTTACATAACAATGCTTAATGGGTGACTCCAATCCTTGCCAGTTCGTGTATTGCACGGGAAAGAGAGTGTGTGGAGTGGTTCAGGAGCTATCTTCTCCAAGCGCTATAGTTCTCTTTAGAACTATAGGCTAAGAAAGATAACCAACAGTCTTTTTTAACAGTCTTTTCCAAGACTATACCAACAGTCCTTTTCAGGACTACACACCCTCAAGAAAGATTACCGAGACTCCTTTTCAGGACTCCTCAATCATCCCTCTGTATCTCACATGGTGCACCCGCAAGCCTACTGTATAGAAAGCAATATGTTTTTTTTAATGACAACTCATCAGATCTTTGTAAAATAACTTGTGGTGTTCCACAAGGTAGTATATTAGGCCCGCTCCTATTTATTCTATATATTAATGACTTTTGTCGATCATCTGATTTTTTTGTCTTTCGTACTGTTTGCGGATGACACCATTTTTTTTTCTCACAAAGACTCTCATAGATTAATTGAAATAATCAATATTGAAATGTGTAATATTTTATCGTGGATTAGAGCGAACAATGTATCTTTAAATCTCCAGAAAACGAAGTATATATTATTTAGTAAATACTCGATTGGTGTGTGTTTCATTTAATACATTTTTGGGTTTAACGGTTGACCTAAAGCTTTCTTGGAAAAATCACATCAACAATATTTATAAAATTATTTATCGAAATATTGGTATTATTTACAAAGTAATAATAATTATGCTTTAAAATTCTTTGATATTCCCATACTTATGGAACTATGGTCTCTTAGTTTGGGGTAACACATCAAACGTCATTAGATAAAGTGTTTTTATTACAAAAGAAGTTTATTAGTATTATTTGTAATTCCCCCTTTCGCTCCCATACAGACGCTTATTTGTTGGAAATAAGATACTAAAGGTAAAAGACTTATATTTTGTCCACCTTGGTCAACTTATGTATAATTATAAAAAATGATATGTTGCCATCTGTTTTCCAAGAAATGTTTTTTTTTTTTATAGCTCAGTTCATAATTATCCGAAAAGACATTTAGAAGATTTTCATTTAACTCTCTTGCGGACCCTCTCAGCTCAAAAAAAACCATTTATATATAAAGGTCCAACGTTTTGGAAATCATTAAGTAATTTAAAAAAAATGCTCCATCGATGAATACTTGTTAGTAGAAAAAAAATGAAATTGTTTTTATTACAATCCTATACACCTCATTGAATTATGTGTCATTGTTGCTTTTGTTTAATACAAGATCATTCTCCACTCGCTGACCCAAAATGTAATTTGATATATTATATTGTGCCTTCTCATGCTTATTTCCTTTCTAATGCGCATTTCTCTTTCCTTATCTTCTTCTGAACCCTATACAAGCAGCTCCTCATTTGGTATTACTTTCTGTACCCCCGATTTCTCACTTCTTGTTGTCATTGTCTACTCTTTGTATTATGACCGTGTTCTTCTATCTTTGTCGTGTAAAGCATTGCCTTGTCCCTTTCTTCGTCTCTGTTGCCATCCCCCTTTTCTTTCCCCTATTTCGTAGTTCCTTTTGTAGTTACGGATTAGTTAATTTAATTACTCATTATTGCTAAGTTTAATTTGAGGTGTTCACACTTGTACAAGCATTGCTTTTTAGTGGACCCCTCTGTTTCCAACATGTATTTGTTTTAAATGCTTATAATTGATGTGTAATTTTTTGTTGGAAACATAAATAAATTGAAATTAAAGTTGAATTAAAATTGAATCTAGACAAACAAAGTGACAAAACTCTTTTTATCGGCTAATCTCCTCCTGAAATTAAATGGAATTTTAAGTTGGAACTTAGAACCTTTTTGTAAATTTAACCTGTTGTCTTTTTTTTTAAAGCTTTGATTTATCTTATTCTGCAGATGAAAATTAACAGATCATTATGTCAGCTTAAGATTCAAGGAGAAACAAATCCTTGTACGTATAATAATGCACTCTGAGCAAGAAACATGGTATTTTACTTTTACTCTGATGAATAATTCTTAAAGATATTATGGCAGTCAACCTCAATTATTTTAACATTATCAATCTCTATAGCTTCGTACAGTAATTAAGTTCTTAAGATACTCAATGATCAATCATTTCGTTTTATATTAGTATATTTGTATTTAATGAATGACCGAACGAATCGATCAATAGAAGTAATGGACGAACATTGGTTAATAAATACATAAATAGATATATACTAACCAATAATCAATTAATAAATGAACGATACATTAAATGTATCATAGTGCTGACATGATAGCAACTCCTTAAAAAAATAACCCCAAATCAAATACAACTGCCGTGTAGGTCTCATGTTGTGCAAACATGAAAATGACGTATTACATAATTCTAAAAATTGTTTATGTCTATGGGACATACAATAGGGTATTATAATTGCCCTTTAGTTGACTTTTCGAACATAGTTGCGATCGCGTTAGTATGATACAGATATTGAAGTATTGAACAATTAAACAATGAATGAATACATGAATAAATGAATGAATACGTGAATACATAAATATGTTTAAAAAAAAGATATTATGTAAACACCTAGTGCTACACAAAATAAAACTTACTTGCTCATGTTCCGGCTACCACTATATACAAACTAAAGCAACGAAGGGCTACGTGAGAATGATAAATCATTATTAATGAGGGAGGGAGAGATGAACAGGGGCGGATCTAGCTTTTTGCTAAGGGGGGGGGTTTGATCAAAATAATGACGATGCGGAGCATCGTCCACGAGCCGCGAAGCGGCGATTCGATTTTTTTTTGGGTGTTTATTTGAACCCCGTAAGTGATGTTTTCCTGGCATCTATTAACACAATGGAGACCATAAAAAGCAGTGCATGATAACGTCTTTTTAAATCAAGTAACAGTTTAATACACAGTTATATCCAGAATAATCATGTGTTTGGTTAAGTTACCAGATGAGTTGAATATCTTCTAACAATATTTGCACTTGAAAGGGTTTCTCTCCAGCGTGCGTTCTTTTTTCTTTCTTTTTTTCTTTCTTTTTTTCTTTTTTTTTTCCTTTTTTTTTTTTTTTTTTTTTTCGGGCCGCCCAAGGGGGGGGTTTAAACCCCCTAACCCCCCCCCCGTAGATCCGCGCCTGATGAAACAAGCAGAAGTGTTCTCGATAACCCAGTTTGGGGCAGAAGGGGTACTAATTGCTTTCCGTATTTCCTTGTTTTGTTTCGCTTTCGTTTTGTTATCAGAGCTAATATGCTATGGTCACATTACCCAAAAGTAGCCTGCTCGGCGGCCGAGCGGCGAGTTTTTAGCCAATTTTTCCCGGCCACCGAGCGGCGGCCGCCCAGGCACCGCTCGTTTTTAAGGCATCGCTCGGTCGCTGCTGAAGTTTTAGCGCTGAGTTAAAATTCGGGCGGCGCCTGTTCACTTTCACTCGCCGCCCAAACTACGCTCGGCGACCGGGCGGTCGCCGTCCGGGCGCCGACCTAATCGAGCGTTCTCCGTCGAGCGATTTAGGTCAAAACTCGAAGCCCCAAGGTCAAAGGCTGTCGAGCAGTCGCCGCCCGGAGATCAGTCGGTCACTGGGCGGCGAGTCCAAAATTGGTCGGCAGCCTTTGACCTAGCGGCTTCGATTTTTGACCTAAATCGCTCGGCGGCGAACGCTCGATTAGTTCGGTGCCCAGGTGGCGAACGGCCAGGCAACGGGCGTATTTTGGAGCCCCGCCTATCACTGGCCGGCCGCCGGGCAATTTCTTTAAAATCAGCCGGTGGCTGGTGGGAGACCGCGCGGCAATCGGAGGGTCACCGGTCGGTCACTGCCGGGACACCGCGCGAAAAAGCTCCGCGATTTCGCCCAGTTTTGACCTAAGATCGAACGGCGACCGACGGGTAATCGACAGGTCACCGCCCAGGCATCGCTGGGGCTCTACAGCTGCTCGACTTCTCCAAAAAAAATCGCTGGGCGATGCCTAATTTCCAGCAGCGACCGAGCAGGCTACTGATCGGTCGGTCGCTGCTCTGATTTGTGACCATAGCTTAACGATACATTATGTTATATGCGTTTTTATCTTACTGAAGAGAGTCTCGCATCGATTGATGAAAAATATTTAGAAGGAAAATAATGAAATAATGAAATCAGCTGTGACAAAAAGATGTAAACGAATTTCGGCTATAAGCCTTTGTCAAGTAAAGACAAATGAAATAACGTTAAAAAAAAAAGCCGCACCAATAACTAAGTGATAGATATATATTATGTACATGTACATATATATCACATTTTTTGTGAGAGATATTTTGAGCTAAATTGGACACCCCCGCTACTATTCCTGGATAAGCCACTGTACTCTCTCCTAAATTGCCTGTGTTCGCAATATATCCGTCAAACCTCATACGATCGTGACCCGCTCAATAAAGGACTTAATTTATATGATCTCGTCTGGCTTTAATTTGTTCAGCAAAGGTCAAAAAATGATTCCATCTCTCTTCCCACGCTCTCTCTCTCTCTTTATACTGTCTTTTTGACTGTCTCTCTGTCTCTTACTCTCTCTCACTTTCACTGTTTTCATTGCCTCTTTCACTGTCTCTCTTTCTCTCTCGCACACTCTCTTTCATGCACTCTCTCTCTAACACTGTCTCTCTACAACTATCTAACACTGTCCTTTTCACTGTCTATTTCACTGGTTCTGTCTCTCTCTCACTCACTCTCTCTCTCTATCACTGTCTCTTTCTTTTTTTCCCTCTCTCTCTCTCTCTCTCTCTCTCTCTCACTCTCTCTCTCTCTGTCTCTCTCTCTCTCTCTCTCTCTCTCTCTCTCTCTCTTCACTGTCTCTTTCACTGGCTCTTTTTCTCTTTTTTTATTATCACAATCATCGATAAAATATCAAAAACTGCCACCGTTTCTAAATAAAAAATTATATTTGAGAAATATGAAGAAAAAAAAGGCCCATTTGCAGCCAACATCAAATACTGTAGAAGTTTGCAGGAATTATAAATATGTCACGTATGTCCTATTTGTGCAATTTAAACGTTAGCCTATTAGTCCTATTGTTTAAATTATGCAAGGAAACCTGTTTACTTGCTAGACTCCACTGCCAGACACTAGTGATTGACTGACTGGCCTTTTTCTTATTTGGTAATAACAAAAAGTAATTGAGCTGTAAAGGTACTTAAGCATTTGTCTACATCAATAACCCACTTCTTTTAATGGCTGAAATAAAACTGATTAAATCTTTGCGCTGCACAAAACGTACCTCCATTTGGTACAAGGGTCCAAAAATCAGACTTTTACTAAATGAATTGCAATCAATATAGTATGTCTCTTTCTCTTATATATGTATATATATATTTACATTTCTATACATATACACTTCTCCTTTCACTTGATTGTTATAGTATTTTTAATATTAATAATGATATGTTTAATTTTGTTTATGTGCAGGCAATACATGTTCAAACTTGAATTTGAGGCAACACACTGTAATGCAACTTTCATTCCGAAACAATGTTTGTCATTCACAGTTTGGCAATGTGATTACAAATTGTGCTTGATTACAATTCTAAATGTAAATATATATAGAGAGAAAACGCGACTCAACACACAAACACCGTGTTTTGTAATAATAATGTTTGTTTTATTCCTCCAAATGTGTAATACAAACATACAATTGAATAAAATGACGAAAAATTATATATATATGCAGCTGATATTTCCCCTTAATTTTATTAATGTCAAATGGATTACTGTCGTATAAAATATTCAAAAGATTAACTGACAAAGCATACATTCACATATTGCCTTTTTTATAATCATCTTCTTGCAAGCTTTCTATGGATTATCACGGTTCCCAGTAGTACTCGTTATAGAGTACCGAATTGCTAATGTCACATTCGCTCGTCGTTTAGGTTACTGATAATAAACAACAGTCAGAGCCTGCGCATTTTCACCGGGAAATCAATAGGGACTTTTAGATTTGCGTGGACTGATACGTGTGACGTCCATTCAAGGCAGTGCATTAAAAAGACGTCGATCGTAGCAATCCACGTTGTTGTTCGGCAAATCTAAAAGTCCCTACTCAGGCTTCCTGCCGGAGCTGGGCAAATTCAGTAATTGGTGGTGGTGTGATCACCACACCATTGTTGAGCATAACATTGCTTGGAACCAGCAACCTTGACAACATAGCCATTATAACGTCATTCTTTGATGCTACGTGTATGTGCTACAACTGTTTTCATTACTGTGTAATATGAATGGTTTAACTTTTATCATTGTATAGCATTTTAAATTGTTTTCATCTACAACAAACACACACTGAAAAAAGCAAACAAAGACAAAAAAAGACAAACTCGTGCAACAATACACATGATATTGTACATTCCATAGAATAAAAGAAGAATATCCCTCCCCGTAAAAAAAACATTTGAAAAGAAAAAAACGCAAAACAACGATAATATTTCAACTGGCAAAGGAATTTAGTGATTGCGGGTAGTTGTATGTGGAATGGAACACCCTATAATGCCTTGATCTTCCTTTTGCGAGAAAGTGAGTTGGAAAAAAAGGTACAACATGTGGGTATTATTATAGTATCTCTTACATCATCCAACACAACAAAGATATACATATGTCATTTAATAAGTAACTATCATCAAAATGAAATCTTACATATATTGTGAATAACGCTGCTATTTACATTTCATGAGCGTACTTGTCATTTGCTTGATTTCGTGATACATGTTAATAATATACCATCGCTATACAAAAAAACATTGTAATCGGTCATCATCATCATCGTAATCATCATCCTCATGACCTTGCAGCACTGTTTCATTATTTGTTCTCATACTCTTTTGATTAGATCATGTATGCATCAGCAGGTCTCAAAGAAAAACAAAAAAAATCAACCATTTCAATATTACAAGTAATCAGTATAATGTACATGTGATGATTGTGAGCGATGACAAACTGTATAGCTTACACGTATTTTAATTACTTTATCTGTTCTAATAAACTGCATTTTAAAGAATCTTTTTTTCCAAAGCAAATGATAAGATCGGCAATATTAAAATGTACACATATTGGATATTATGCTGATATGAACCTATCATGAGTGTATTCGTAATATAAATACTTTCTTGTTTAATAGATAATGAAACTTCGCCCTATTTAATTGTTATATTATTAAATCTAACATATATACTTCTTTGATACATATATCAACATATTTCATAACAAAATTAAACAATTGAAAAAGTCGAATGTTGCAAAAGATTAATAAATTGCAACTATTTACATGCTGTACGTGTGTTAGAAAACAAGACTGCAACTTGTCTTATTGGTATACGTCGGTTCTAACAAACTACAAAAAAATATTAAGATACCTCGTAGCAAACTAATATAAACAACACATTTGAATCTTTAAAATACTGGGTTTATGTTGTGAACATAGACCTACTTGTAATATGAATGATTTTGTAACAAATAACAAGACTTTGCAGCTCATGTGATTGTGTTATTAATCATTACATTGAAGATACGTTTTGGATACACATATCAACAGATCTCATAGTAGACTGAAATAAAAACGGAAAGTTGCCCAAAAATAGTATTATGCAGCTAATTACATGTTATGAGTGTGTTAGATGACAGAAGTCTGCAACTCATTTAATATTGTTGCATTTGCCTTTCAAATATTACATATTAAAGGTTTACATGTTTTATTGCAACGTTTTCTGAAATCAATAGTGTTGAATCGTACAAATACATGTCATTATACTGCTATGTACATATTATGAGCATACTTGTAATGTACATATCTTTAGATAATAGTTGATTGTTTTATTATTCATATATTCTACCAAATAAACTTGTTGGATACATATATATCAACATGCCTCATAGCACATTTATAAATTCAAAAATTGAATTATATAACAAACTTAGTATAATACAGCAAATTTACAATTTTCGAGTATTTTGAGATGCAAAAGTGTGCAACTTATTTCATTATTTGAGCGTCGTTTCTTTGTAACTACACATACATAACTAACAGTGTCATAGAAAATTATTTAAAAAAAAAAAAATCTTACAAATAATGGGTATTCTGCAGCTGTATACATGTGTGCATGTTCTGAGCATATTTGCTATGCTTATTCTTAAATCATCGGGTTTGTTAAAACTATTGACAATACAAAAGGTGTATCATTGAATTTTTTCTCAGTATAAAGATTGATAGAAAGTGTGTGTGCCTGACATTTATCCCCCCACAATCTTGAAAAAAAGTATACTTGTTTACTCATGACTAAAAAAACATTTTATTTGATTTTTGTGATTTTTGTGATTTTTGTTAAGCATGTATACTGTATGTGTTGTGTTTTTGGAGCCATAAGGGCAGTGACCTTAATAGTACATAGTCAGAGTTTACTTCCTTCTGCCTATAAACGGATGATATACATGTAGTATATTAACAAAGGGGGACATTATCATTCACTGTTGTAGGATATGTTAAATAAAAAGTACATATACATTGAATAGATTAACATTTCTGTTAATAGCAAAATAAACAAAATAAAACGAATTAAATATTACTGATACTTATTATAATGCAGCTATTTATCGGTAATCATGTTTTATGTAAAGGCATTTGTAATGTGAATAGCTTCTTGATTTTTGATAGCATTGTGTTAATCCCAGTTTTCAGTTGATAGGTAACAAATCATTTGATATAGTGAAGAAGACGGCTAACAGATAGAAAGGGATGGAGAAAAAAATAAAGTGTGCTCTCCTGTGTGGACTTCCCTTAGCAAAATACCATGACCTAGATCAACATGCAACAGAGTAAAATACATTTTAATCTCATTTTATCTTGGTATAATGCGCGAATTAACATGTGTTATGACGTTATGTAATCCGATTAGTCTCTTGACAGATAAGAAAACTCTGAATCGTATTGCATTGTTTTAGTATTTCAATAACGATGGTATATTTTCTCCTAAAGTCACTCTGATAAGAATTCCATTATTGAATCTTTGTATTTGTCTTGCTCTTGTATTCTTTTATTTTTTGGCAAAACCTGGCTTGAAGTTAAAAATGGTGATTTTAATTGTACCTTTGCAAATTCAAGTATTGCTATACTCTTCTTAGGAATAAAGAAATGATAACAACAAGTCACTTATCTATGTAAAATTTGTGTATCCTGTATATCATGTAATGATGGCTAATCTAGGTCCATGTTCTAACAAACAAATTTAGATCTATATGTAATTATTGGGATGCTAGTAAAGATAGCCATATCACGTTCGTGTGTGTACATACGTGTGTATGGGTAGTGAACGTGGTCATTTGGAAGATGAATTTATGTCTTTACCAAACTTTGAATATAATTGTAGTATTATGCATTTTAATGCGAGAAGCTTATCCAAGAATTTGTTAGCTATAAGTGATTGTATTCATTCATTAAGTCACTCTTTTTCTATTTATGGTTTCACGGAGACATGGATTCAAAGTAATACCCACATGTAATAACAAACAATAAGAAAAACAAGTTTAATATATAGAATATATTGTAATAATTCTTCTTCTAATAATAAACTTATGTATCATAAAGCTCGCAACAAGGTATTGAAAATTGCACGCAAGGCATATTATAAAGATATTAATATCTAATGTCATACTTTAAACAATGAATTGAAGCATGTATCACAGTGGTTCAATAGTAATAAATTGTCTTTGAATAAATCTAAATCTAATTTTATATATTTTCATTAAAAGCACAATATTATTTCAGCTGATTCGTTGAATGCATTAAATATAGTGATGTTCCGATAAAACGAGTGCAATCAACTAGCTTTTTAGGTGTAATTATTGACCAAAATTTAACTTGGAATGCTCATATACTTGCCATTTCAAACAAAATTTCAAGAAATATTGGTGTCATCAGCAAATTACGTCATATCTTGCCAAAAATATTTTGATGTTATTGTATAATACAATGGTTTTACCGTATTTAATGTATTGTAATGTTGTATGGGCAACACGTACCCAACGCGATTACAACGACTGCATATATTACAAAAGCGTATAGTAAGAATATGTCTGATTTCAATGCCCATTCAATACCGTTATATCAACCACTACAGTTTTTAAATATTTTTCAATTAAATCAATATTGTATATCACTTATGGTTTTTAACCATAAAACTAATGAACTGCTGATTAATCTTACCACTATGATGAAATGTAAAAAATATATTCATAATTATTATACTAGAAATCCTGATAACTATTTTATTAAAAAATGTCCATAAACAAGTTATTTATTTAATTTTAGACACACTGGCCCGAAAATATATATTCTCTCTCAAAAGATATCCGTGATAATACTTTCTTTAACTCTTTTAAATCTAAAATTAAAAAATACTTAATATGTTCTTAAATCTATAATAATATTTGCATGTTAATACGTTTCCTATGTTTGGTACACTATTTTGTTATTGTTATATTGCCTTGACAGAACCTTATGGTTTTATTTGCAGTTTCCCCAATTCATATATACACTGTTACAACAAGTATTACAAAACTGCGGGTTAAAAAAATGTTGATTAAAAAACACTCGACCATGGTTAAAAATGCAGTGTTGATTAAAAATTACTTTTAATCTTGCGTTGGTTAACAGCAGTGTTTATCAAAACTATTCCTTTTTACCTATGTTGGTTAAGTCCAAGTCGTTGGCAAACATTGTAACCCAGCATGGATTAAAAACAAAATTTCGACAGTAATGATAGCCCCCTTCCGGTTAAATTTTAATCAATGTTGATTAAAGTACTGGTCACATGACCCAACGGAGCGATATCGAAGCGCGTATAGCTAGCGATCGCTCGACATTACAAGTACACAAAGTACATGCTACGCGTGCGACAAAATTAACAATGGAGGTTGTTGCGAGGACGCTAAGGAAATGGGGGTTTGGACGGTCTTATCTCCGTGTTTTCAGGTTAGAAATTATTTTGATATTATCATCATCAATTCTAAGATTGTAAGGAAGAGGTGAAATAAGGTTCTTGCTCAAATCAAAAACGATTTGTGTCCCGTTAGGCTGTACATAGCTCAACCCAGTGGCGTACGCAGGATTTTTTTCAAGGGAGGGGTTTTATAATCGGGCCCAAAATTTCGCAACGACTCAGCTTTATTATTTTACTTAATTGAGTCCAAAAAAATCGCAACGACTCAGCCAGCCGAAAAGTCGCTCGGGGGGGGGGGGGGGGGGTAAGAGTGACTTTTTTCTTCGTTGGGGGGGGGGGGGGGAGGGTAAGGTCACCTTTTTTAGGTCAGCTGTGGGCATAATTTTTTTGTTTTTGTTTTTTGTAATAATTAAAAAAATAAAAATCCAAAGGGGTGGGGGGTGGGGGGGGGGGGGGGTTAGGGGGGTTTACACATATAAAAATACCAAAGTGGGGGGGGGGGGGGAGGGGTTCAGCCCCCCAACCCCCCCCCCCCTCCCTGCGTACGCGTCTGGCTCAACCAGTAAGTAACTTTTTACTTGCACCATTATGTGCGCATTGCACAATGCACCTGGCTCGTGTAAGCACACACACACACTCGTCAGTCTGCAAGAATCTTCAACTGTGAATGATGAGTCGACCTATGTTTAAAAAATAATATATAATTATCATCATGAAGTGAAACGTCTTGAATATGCATGCAATTTGGGTAGGTCATCCGTTACACTTACTGAATACTGATTGAGCTACAACCTACGGGCCCGGTACACAACACGTTTTTAATTTGAGCAAGAACCTTATTTCACTTCTTCCTTACAATCTTAGCATTGATGATAATCATATTAAAACAATTTCCTACCTGCAAACACGAGGATAAGACCTCCAAACCCCCGTAAGTTTAACCAACAGTGGTTAAAAACTGTAACCAACAACCCACTTAAGTTCAACCAACAACGTGTAAATTAATAAAAGCAGAATTAACCTACAATGGTTACAATTTTAACCAACGACACTTACCCATGTAAGTTTAACCAACATCATGTGAATCAGCCCTGAACAAAGCATAAGTAACCAACAAAAGGTTAAAGTTTTAATCAACAAATGGTTAAAGTTTAAACAACACCATTTTAACCAACATTGAGCAAATTTGTTTAACCAATAATTGATTTTTTTTTAATCAACCACGGATTAAATTTTAATCGACAGGCTTAACCAACGATTGTGTGATTCATATGGTAATCCGTGGTTGATTACAATTTTAATCAAGTTGATTACAAATGTTAATACTTGTTCTAACAGTGTAGTGCTGATTAAATTTGTATAATTCCGGTATATTTGTATACATGTTTTCATTTTGTGTGTGTGCAGTGTTTTCTATATTGTATATAATCTCTATCTTATATGTTTATTATGGATTTGAATTGCAATAAAACTTGAAACTTTGAAACTAATCAAACAGGATTTGATTTAGAGGGTAAATCTGTTTTTGAATACGAGAATGTTGTCTCCATCGCAAGCAATCAGTTTCCCTGATGACGTCATCATCACCTTAGATAATAGAAGGTGGCCCCTTCTAATCAGCAGTCTAGGTGATAGAGGAAATGACACCACTCTTCTCTTCTTCACACCACTCCTACTCAGCACGTGATGAATTACGCAAGTCTTGTACTCGTCATGATCTGATGTCACGACGTAGAGGTCGTCCGTCATAGGATCAATGCAGGCATTCAAGATCACACCGCTGTGGTTGATTTCCCTTTGAGAACCCTGTCTGTCGATAATGAACACTCTGTGATCTGACGGTGAGGGATGAGCGATGATGTGACCTGATGATAGTATACCATGCATTATTATATTCTGTTTACATATGATGGTATTCATGATCTTACCATCAGCTGGGTTGATGACGTATATCTTAGACTGAGTCCACTCAGCAGCGATGATCATCCCATCCTGGTCAACAGCTACATTCACCCGTGTGAAAGCACACGTTGTATCTGTTGGTATTGTGACGTCAGTGATGTACTTCCATCGTCTGTCATACACACTGATGGATGCCGTCAAACTGTTCCCTGTACAATTCATGGTAGAATTACCGCATACTACCTTGTCATCATTCAGCAATGCAAAGGATTCTACCGATGATGTACCCTTCCTGGTTATCACTCTCTGCGTGTGTTTAGTGCTCATATCTAACATGTATGCATGTACAGTAGATGCATCTGTGATGATCACCTTACATTCATCTATGCATCCTACAATGATCGGGAATGTGAATTTATGTTTGAAATTGATTGTATCAATGAGCTGCCACTCCCCATCATACCCATCAATCCTGCCATCGTACTTCTCTCGCCCAGCACCCTTCACAAACCTCACACCTGATATGGCACCAGTGATTTGTTTCACCCCACCCTCATTCATTTGCTTCTTAATTTCACCACTCACTGATGTCTTCACACAATGCCCATCTTTGATGACATTTTTATCATATCTGAGTACTGTTTTAAGTGTCTGTATTATAGTCTCTGTGGTTTTTGTGTCATCTTGGCATGATTTCTTCAACTCACCAATCTTTCTTTCTTTCTCTTCAGCGATGTTATTAATGTCTGTTTGGAGACCATGTTGTTTATTGTCGATTGATTTTCGTCTTCTCTCTGCATTTGTACGGTTTAATTCAAGTCGTTTTCCCCTCTCCTCATCGTTCTGTCGAATCATTTTATTGATCTTTTGAATTTCCTTGTGGAGTTTTTTATTCTTCTCATCAATATCATGGTTGATTCTTGCAGTATCCTCATTCTCTTTGTCTTTGTCTTTTTGGATCGCTTCATTGATTACCGAATCGACTTCATATTTCAAAGCTTGTAGATGGGTGTCGGTGTTATTCTTACACTCACGAATCTGATCTCCATATACTCGACATAGCTCTAATTTGTCCTTTGCCATTTCCTTTAGAGTCATTAGACTCACTTTACTTTCCCTGATGACGCTCTCTATATCCTGTTGGACGCAAGGCTGTTGATGATTTATCAAATTGCATGAATGGCACAGTGCTATATCATGCGTTTTACAAAATAGTTTGATTTCTTCATCATGCTTCTTACAACGAAGACCGGGCCCTCCCTTTCCTGCTTTTCCGATGCATCCCTTTTTGGAGGCGCAGTCATCGCAGAGCTTCTTCTTCTCTTTCACGTAGTACGTCACATCTGTGATTGCCTCACAGTTCTCTCCTTCACAGATGTCTTCTGCAGAGCTGAAGTTCGCCGCCATCCTGATTAGAGTAATGACCTGTAGAAAAAAAATTACAAGAGAGAAATAGAGAGAGAGAGAGAGAGAGAGAGGGTGGTAGAAAAGGGGATAGGATTGTTGGGGACGGAAAGACAGAAGGGAAAGGAAGGAAGAGAGGAGGGAGGAATAAAGGAAGAGAGAAGGAGGGAGGAAGGATGAGAGAAGTAGGGATGAATGAAGGAAGAAAGAAGAAGGGGAGGTGAGAAAGGATGGGGAGCCACGGAGAGAGGAATAGAAAGAGGGTGAGAGAAAAGTGAAAAAGAAAGGGATTGAAGGAATGGGAGGGAGGGAGGGACCGAGCGAGAAGAAAATGATATGATAGATTTAAAACAATGACCTCCAATAATAATATTTTCGCATGCACATTACAAAAAAAATGGTAGTGTATTTCCTTCGGTGAAATTGCTTTAAAAATTGATATACCAAGGTGATATACTGGTTTTATCATTCATTTACTCAAACTCTTGTATGGTCTTGAAATTTAGGGATGCGCATATACGAGAACAAAAATAACCTTTATATACAACAAATGCACAGAGAGCAAAAAATAAATATATTTAATCGGTAGGTTCTTTCAATGCAAGTGTTTTTAATTTATATTAGACATGCATTGCCCAAAACATTTGTACTTTCTACTGGCTTTCTAGTGATTAGACAAAACGGAATTCATAGTTTAGTACCAAAATTTCTCATAATAATTTTAATTGACGAGTTAATGATTTAAAGCAAAACGTCCATGTTGATCTTGTTTTTGTTGTAACATACACTCTAAAAATGTTTGGTGAAAGAAAATTGCTAAATTTTTACCAAACATGAGGGCAATTATGTGTCCGACCAATTATTGGGTACATTAAACAAAAAAAATCATGATTTACCCAGTGTTAGATGAAAAAAAATAAAAAAATAAAATTGACTAACAAACAATCACCCAATCTGAAATCACCTTATCCTCAGTAGCTGGGCAAACCGGTCGGATAAAATATTTTATAATTATTATATTATATTTAAAAGGACATAAGTGCCGTGGCGGGATAGAAACATGTGCCCAACATTTGTTAACAGTGTAGAGTTAGGATCGTGTGCGCGCTTTTATAGCAGTGTACTTATTATCACGTGGTTGAAACGTATGGGGGCAATGTGTGCAGCGCTTTGTAGCTGCAAAGAAAAGGTGTTACGATATGAAATACGCATTAGAATGGATTAGACTATGCCCTGACTATGTGATTTTGAACCAACATTATGACGTATTTTATAGATATCGTTACCCACCTAATACTCCACACACATCATTCAATGTATTATTACATGGAAACAGATTTAAACCATTATGTCAATAAAGCATAATCATGCAGTGTAAAGTCAATTTGATAATCACAGTCTTGTACAGAAGTATTCTGTTGTTTAACGTTAAAGAAATTATTTCAAAGAAACAAATCTTAGAAAAGGATCCAAGGCGTTGTAGGTAAACGTTTTCTTCAACCCACGTTGTGACGTACAACGATAATTAAATTCATGAAAAAAAAAAAAAAAAATTGCTCACTACCCCCCCCCCCCCCTCCCCCACCCCCCCCCCCCCCCCCCCCCCCCCCCCCCCCCCCACTGAGCGATTTATCTGCCGGCTGTTTCGCCGCAAAATATTTTCTCACGAATTGGGCCCCCTCCCCTGCTGCCGGCTGGATCCGCCCCTGGTGTCACCTAATTTTTTCTCATGAGGTTAATTTTAAAAGATACTACCTGCATGGCCGTAGCCAGAATTTGATGTTTGAGGGGGGGCACATACATGTAATAGATCGACGTCTTGGGGTGGGGTCTAAAAAAGTTCAAGCGATCTTGGAAATTTGGGGGCGGGGCATATGCCCTCCACGCCTCCTCCCCCCCCCCCCCCCCCCCCGCCCCCGTGGCTACATGCCTGACTACCTGGATCCCAAATATTGCGAGGTAGCAAGCAAAAATATGAATTCAGTCACGTCGTTGCGAGGAATTATCCTATTTCACCAATTCTGCGATACAAAGCGAACGAGGGGTAACAAAGGGATACTTTGCTGTGGCATAAATTACATTTCGATATAGAAATAAAATAAACTAGACTTTAATTCGTCACTTAGACGAATTAGGTGATACGTATGATATTGGTTTACCTAACAAAGAATGCATTACACGATATCATATTATTTTATAAAATGCTCTTCCCATAATGATCTATCCATATGTCAAGTTTAAATTGTGTCGATCCCTTGATCATTATGGATATAGGGAAGATAGATTGAGACAATATATGACCATTGACTCTGTGCAGTAACCAGTTACACCTTTGACTCTAATTTACATCATGAAGAACGCATTTTGACGATTTTTATCTTATTCAAAGAATGAAAATATAATTAATAAATAAGAGCTTATGCCTGAATAATTAAAAATGTATAGTGTATGACGTCACGATGTCCCGGCGTAAATGAAAAGTGTGAGAATACATTAGCGATCATTTTGAGTTGTCGACGTGAGATTCACTAGTTGCTTGAAAATAAAATCTTTAAATATCGGATGGATATATACTGTCACTGTATAAGGAATGTGGATTAGAGGGATATTGATCCGTCAGTCTTTCTTGAAGGCTTGTCAATTAAAGGAATACAAAGATTTGAATGTATTTCGCTCAAGAAATTACATACAGCATTGCCAGTAAATTTCACGGGATCAATGTTAAAATCTCCCATTATATAAACCTGTTTATGTTCAGTATGTGTTTTTTGTAAAACATTTTCAAAGACAGGGATGAAATCATTGATATTTGATTGGGGTTTCCTATATATGACACCTACAATAATATTCTTATGTCTCGGCAAATTGCTTTCAATAAACAGTGATTCATAGTTGTATGATGGGTATAATATAAATATATCATTGCGTATTTCATATTCAAAATTGTCAGCGACCAATAGACCAACACCTCCACTCTTTTGTACTTGGCGATTAAATTGTATAAATGAATGACCAGATACATTGAATAATAGTGGCGTACTATCATTAACCCAAGTTTCTATACATAAGTACAGATGAAATTGGATAAAGCATTACAATGTGTGTTTAAACTACGCGAATTAAAATGTAAAATACTAAAATGATAGTTAATGTTACTGAATTCAGTCGTAAAATCCTCATCAATATAATATTTACAGTTCAGAAACCTACTGAAATGAAACTCATATTCTTTTTCGGATAAATAGTTTAAATCATTGATATCAGTATAAGTATCTGTAGTATTACTACCAAATATTGAATGAAGTTCGTCATTATTCAAGTCTTGAATAGGAAATGAACAATGAGAACAGAGTGGGTTATTAATGTAGCCAAATGCTCATGTTCTCTATAACGCTCATTTTATGTATTTTATTACCAGAGAAAAAAAAATGTCAGTCAGTCACTCAATAGTGTCTGAGAGTAAAGTCTAGAAAGTAAAAGGGTTTCCTTACATAATTTCAATACGAGGACACTGCTAACGTTTAAGTTTCACAAATAGGACATACGTGACATATTCATCATTTCAACATTCAACTGAAAATTGTGATATGATCTCATCATCTGATCAAAAAACTAAAAGCACCGTTTTCATAGCCCATGGTCTCAGCTATAACATACCCCAATTTGGGAGAAAACAGAGCACACATAAGATAGATAGTGCTCATAGATGAATGCCATGCAGATTCATGATGTGAACGAAATTCACCTTCCATAGACATAACACGCAAATGACGAAAATTCTGACATGTGGCCTTTAATTGAATTTTGTACTATGATGACCTCATTAAAATGAAACTTAGTGAAAAGTGATCTTGTAGAGAATTGCCTTATCTACAACATATCGACATTTCAAAGAGAATCGATGAATATTGAGAGAAATACACTACATTTTCCATAAATACAATGACGTCATAATATGCAATTTTTGACTTCCAAGGCCATTATGGTGACGTTAAGATGTACTTAATGGCCAAATGAGATATGAAATCATACCTCCGACTCATACTCTATCTAAATATGAAAAAAAAAATTGGCAATCCCTATTCATCCCAATGGACTTTTTATAGGCATGTTTTTGCCCATATATGCAATGTATTACAAAAATCGCGCGTACGGACGGTTATCTTGAACGGACGCTCATTCCGTTTTTAATAGTGATAAAGAGCTAAACATGGTATCAAATTTTCCGGAAAAATATGAGGAATATTCGGTCAAAAGCTTTTGCGGAGAAATTATTTTTCGTTCGGCCGTGACGAACGAAAACGTGCAAAAATGCGTGTTTTGCGTGATTTTTTATGAAATGCTTATATTGGCCTGAAACGTATGCAAAAAATATTTAAGACGATTTTGAGCAATTTAAAATTTTACGCGCGCATTAACGCGCGCGCTTACGCGTACGCGCATTTTTGCGCGCATTTATTGACCTCAAATTGACCCGACGGATATTGATCTTAATCTTGATAAATATGAATGTAAAATTACTTTACGTTATGAAGATATGATCATAAGTTGATTTTTACAAAATGGCGCCTGGATGACGTCACGATGACTTTGAGTCTTTGAAAAGTCACGCAGTTCTAAGTTAGACTAAGATCTATCATCAGTGAAAGATTCATAACAATGGCTTTATTGAGTCTTGAGATATCCTGCGAACAAATTCGAGGAAGAATAATAAAAATAAAGAAAATCTTGACGAAATCAATAGGTGATACGTAGACTTCGTTACGTATCACCTAATAAGGTTTTCTTCGGATGCCATGATGCCGGAATTATGACACGATTCAGGCGATGAGATATATACAAAGGTAGACATGTAAATAGACATACAGTGGAAGATATAAATCACATTTTCTCTCATGTTGTAAGCCTTAATCTTTCTGAAAACGTTTACAAACGTGTATAATATAGGATTTCCCGATCAAATTCGCGTATTTGTCATTCGAATTCAATTATTTTGCATTTAAGTTAGCGCACATCGGCTTTGCCATGCCAATTATCATTCAATTTTCCAGTTTTTGTATTTAATTTAGGAATTTGGTCGAAGGGTTTTTATAGATCTGTCATTCAATTTAGAAACTGCTCAACTAGCATTCAAATTAATATTCACTTGTCGAAGCGTAATTTGTATCATTCAAATGAACACCTGTGATCCGTATTCGTAATATTTGTATTCAAGTTAGGAATGTTAGGGGGAAGAATTGCAACAAGCTTTTATAGTTTTTGTATAATGCAGTTAAAATGCATGATTTGCCATTGGGGTCTAAGCTGTTATTCCATCTATTTATTTTCGGGACAAAGCAGATGGGTGTAGTCAGACATAAAGTAAAGAAGGGGCGAAATCAAGGGATATGGCATTTCTGCACGGACATGTTCATATACCCGGGAAAGGTGAGGGTCCCCTCTGTCGCCCCTTTTTACTACAGACTCGGAATTTTACAAAAGTAATTCACATCGTCTCTTATACCCAGCACACCCCTCTGTTTTTCTTAAAGAGTTTCATAATTTACTTGCCCGCCAGCAGATCGATGACTAAAGACATGGCTAAATAATGAATCATGTTCAAAGTGTGGGGTAGCCCATTCACAATATTGTACCCTTCTTCCGTAATGAAATTATGATGAAATTATGATAAACTTATGATGAAACATAAGACAAACAACTTCCTTACATGAACATTTACAAATATACTGAGACCATCAGGTCCGTAGATGCAAGTCATTTTTTTTCTTCTTAACAATCCAACTTAAATGCTGATGAATATCAGATAAATCTAATAAGTATAAGTGTATAAATGCAAAAACATGAAATATGATGAAATACACATTAATAAACAATCTTGAAAGAAAAAGAATGAGCTATAAAAAGTGTGTAATATACGAGAAATGTATATTGACCATCAATTTAAGTGCACAAAGTGCTAATTTGAATGCTACAAATGAATTCGAATGCTAGAAGTACACCGTCGCGTTGTCAGAAAATCGTGTTGCGCCAAATCGAATGACCAAATAGCGAAAGAAGCACATTGTTCATTAATTTGAATGAAACATATGTAGATTCTAACGAAAATTCCATAGATTTGAAAACTAGAAAAGGGAATATAAACCCGAGATATACTTGACTGCACTAAAACCTTCGAATTTGAACGAAATACAAATTAATTTGAATGACAAAATCGCGAATTCGGCCGGGAAATCCTATATTTAAACTTCCATCTTTCTTCTTCTTGATAAGACAAACATACCCTGTTTCCACCTGTTTCTTCTTTTATTGTATTTTAAAGATCTTTTTTCTTTATCCTTTTCTTTCTATATCTACAACTTTGTTCACATCAAAATGACCTACACACAATGTACAGCTTACCTTATTTACCGGTTTCTTGCGATTTTAACCTTCGTAGTGTAAAGTCAGAAAGAAAGTTGATCTCCTAGATGCTCCTTTTATACATGATAATGTTTGATGAAGAACAGTCTGTTCATCCAACCTCTTGTAATGTTTGTATTAGGTTCAAATCAAGATGGCGTTTAGTTGTCTGCCATCCAACATAAAACCGATTCTCACTTGGTACCGATTGCAGAAAATTTCATGGGCATTTTTACTCATGCGTGCAAACACTACATGAACATGGAAAGTAGAGAAAAATTAAGCAATTGCCCCCCAAACACACAATGTAGAAACGTTGACAAAGGATGTGCTCCGTTGCTCTTCATGAATAGATTAATATAAATATGAATCGTAGCTGTCTAACATCGAATGAATACGTTTACATTCCCTGTGATGTCGTTAGAGGCGTTACAGGGGGAAAAGGGAGAATGCATATCTATTTCCCCAACATTTTTTCTTTCTGGGAAGAACTATAATATGTAAATAACTAGCTGTAGTTAGGCACAGTTATTCAGATTTACATCTGTAGATTATCACTATAACGAATCTTGAGAATTACATGCTGGATTATTTAGCTTAATGTTATGTACCCTTAGTGCATGTTGCGCCCCCTCTCTTTTGTTGTCCCATATTTTACTGGTGCCCCTTTATTGGCTGGGCCCATGCTCAGGCACGTAGCCACGGGGGGGGGGGATTTTCAAGATCGGTTGATTTTTTTTAGACCCCTTTTTTGACCTCGATCGATTACATGTAAGTGCCCCCCAAACACCGAACACTGGCTACGCGCCTGCCCATGCTACAGCACAATAATTATATCTTAACGAGCTCTCATTATGATTATATGTTATTATTTGTCTCTCTCTCTCTCTCTCTCCCCTCTCTCTTTATCTTTAAATCCCCTTTTATCTTACACTCTCTCTCTCCCTTCTCTCTCTTTCTCATCCTCTATGAATTACTTTCTCCCCCATCTCTCTCTCTCTCTCTCTTTCCATCTTTGTTTTCGCCAACTTTCGCACTATCTCTGTCTATACCCCTTACCCCTCAAAAATATCGTATCAAACAAACAACTTTAAACTTTTTTTTTCATCTAAGTTCTCCTCAAAGTATCTCTGTTTCTTTTTTTCCCGTCACAATAATCCTAAGTTCCTCGTACTAATACAAATACGGGCACATTTTTTGAGTGCCAGTTTCTCATTCGAAAACATACTTTCTGGAATATAAATATTGGGATTAAGCGAATGTAAAATTTGATTCAGTCATCTCGTTGCCAGGATTCATCCATATTTAATTTTTAATCAATTTGGCGAGAGTAACACGCACGAGAGGGAAAAGACAGTTAATTATGGCATAATTTTGATATCGATATAGAAAACAATAAATAACGTATATCCCCCCTCATGCATGCACACAGTACAAGAACATGGAAAACAGATTAAAAAAGTCCTTGCCTCCAAACACACAGGCCCGAATTCACAAAGCAAGGTTTGAGCTCAGACCAAGGTTTGAGGTCAAACCTCCTTTTGTTTCGCCAAACCTTCTTTTGTTATTTACAAACCTGGTTTGTAAATAACAAAAGGAGGTTTGGCGAAACAAAAGGAGGTTTGAGCTCAAACCCGGTCTGAGCTCAAACCTTGCTTTGTGAATTCGGGCCACAATGTATGAGCGTTGACAAAAGATGTGCACTGTTGCACTTTGTGAATAGATTAATATGAATATGAATCATAGCAGTCTAGCATAGGATGAATGCATTCACATTCATTGTGATTTCATTAGAGGCGTTACTGGAGGGGGGGGGGGGGGGAGGGAGTATGCATATCCATTCCCCAACAAGAAATTGTTTTCTAGAAAGAACTTTGAGATGTAACGAAACAAGGGTGCGCTTCAAACTGAATGACACCGATTTGTTCCAAAAATTATCAATCGT
Organism: Strongylocentrotus droebachiensis; assembly: GCA_035222895.1. Taxonomy (NCBI): domain Eukaryota; kingdom Metazoa; phylum Echinodermata; class Echinoidea; order Camarodonta; family Strongylocentrotidae; genus Strongylocentrotus; species Strongylocentrotus droebachiensis. The sequence goes on from JAVYIG010001373.1 coordinate 285,382, forward strand.
TTCCGAATAGCCGTTTGTTATTTTTTTTAATCATTTGCTAAGCAATACTACAAATACTTAGAATATCAAACGTCAACAATGTTATGACAAAAATATTTTCATTTATATTTGTGTAATTCGTATACTGTCTTAATGTCTCTTTAAAACTACATGTATGCGATTTATATTTTCTTGATAAACATGTACTTGTTACGACTTCCTATTTTACTTCTATTCTTTATGTTTCTTTTCTCCGCTTTTCTGACATCACGTTATCTTATGTTTTCTTATATACGCTGCCCAAGCAATCTTATCATATTATCTATACATAATTCAATATTGACAAATCAATTGTAAGTGTATTTTATGTTAAAATGGGTCTTTTAATTGTACACATGACCCATTCAACCATTGGACGGCGACACATGTTTTGAATAAACCTTAAATTGAATTGTACAGATATAATGACTGCTGTGAGAGGAATAGTTGTTTAATAGGCTCAAGGGGATATCGCATACTGATATCACCCTGAGGCGTGCCGAGGGGGTGATGACAAGATGCAACGTCCCCGAGAGCCTTTAAAACAACTATTCCTCGAATATTAAAGTAGTCATGTCTTTTATATACCGAAAAAGGGGTCATGGAATACACGTGCTACCTATCAATCATGGTAAATCAAGTTTGTTTACGCTATCGAGGTCTGTGTTGTTAACTTTCAGGTAAACCTAGTCTAAATTAGGCGCACTCGATTTTGTGTGCTGAAATTCTTCCCATTGAGATTGCACGCATATATCCCTATGCAGTTTACGTGCATTTTACGTTTTCCAAATCGAGATTCAAACCTTTAGTTCTTGTGATCCTGAAGGTGATGCACGGTAAAACTAAACAAAATTGGCCTACAATCGAGATCGGCGGTCGTCTGCGCTGTGTGCAAATGTAGCAACCAAATTAGTTGCACCAAAATTGTATGGTTACCGCGCTGCGCACAATTTTAGTTTTAACACGAAGTTTAACACTAAACCAATGGGGATTTAATTATTTTTCTGGTACCCGGAATCAGTGCGGGAACATCACTCGTGAAGTATTGACCATTTGTTTGTCTCTTTAAGGGGGTATCCAAAATCATGACTCCAATTTCGACAAATCAGATAGCTAGATTTCTAAATAGAGGTATATAACTTATTTGATATACCTCACTTTAGAAATCTAGCAATCTGATTGGTTGAAATTGGAGTCGTGATTTTAGCCATTCCCGTAAAGAAACGAAAAATGCCCAAACCGGTTAGAAGACCAAGAGTGAGATCCCTCAAAATTCCGGTTATCATGCAAATAGTTAAGTTTTGCTGCGATACCCATTGGTTTACATGTTAACATTGTGTTTGTGCGAGCGCGGACACTATACAGTGCTTTTTGTCTGCGACTTCCAAATGATCGAAACTTGTGATGTTTTACCCAATCTTTACTCAATAAAAGGGTAAGGTAAGAATTCTTGGTAGATTTTTGTTTAAATTCGGCATATAAAAAAAATATCGACCGCTTTAATATTCGAAGTCTGGCTGCTTTATATGCTCTCGGGAATGAGCAGATCCTTGAGCATATTAAACAGCCAGGCCTCTTAAAGCAGTCGATATTTCTATCAATTTGATCTTCTGAATAATTGTTGTTTGTTCTAAGCTTTTCTTAAAAAATACATTTGTTATTCTTTATTTGTATATTTAAACAATTGCCTTTTTATCAGACCAGTATTTTAACTTTCATGGTTTCATTGTACGATTATGTAAATAGTGAATAGATCTTTTCTATTTATATGTATCCTTGACAGTTGTGAACACATACATTTCAGCTTTTTAGGTGCAGCATGTGCATCGTTGTCTTCTATATTTTGTGGAAATCAACCTTGAATTGAAATTGTTAGTAAATTGTACAGCTTACCTAATAAGTACCAGTGTCTTCCGATTTTAACCTTCGTAATGTGAAGTGAAAAGAAAGCTGACCTCCTTGATGCTCCTTTTATAATTTAATAATGTTTGAAGAAGAACAATAAGGTGCAAACCAAGATGGCATTTACTTCTTCGCCATCCCACGTCAAACTGATACTCACTTGGCACAAATTTGCGCACAAGTTATTGGACGTTTTTCACTCATGCATGCAAGCATTGCATGAATATGGCAAGTAGAAAAACACAAGGAAATGGCCTCCAAACACACAATGTAGAAGCGTTGACAAAATATATGCTCCGTTGCTCAGAGAGAAAAGATTAATATGATAATGAGTCGAAGCTGTCTAAAATCAAACGAATATATTTTCATTTATTTAGATGCCAACAGAGTTGACAAAAGATCTAACTCTGTTTTGTCGACGATCAGCCAAGCATCAAGTCTATCATCTTCTGTGTGCATGGCTGGTCGTCAACAAAACGGAGTTAAGTCTTTTGTCACCTCTATTTGTTGCAAAGGCAGGCAGCCAGTACAATCGAATTCGTTTAATCAAATTATTGAAATGCATGTATTAATTTAAACATAAATTGTTATTCCTATCTCATTTTTCCTGATTGAGGTAAGTATCGGTTTCTTTTTTTCTGGGACGCACTGTTTAGATAATAATTAAAGATATTTGCACTGTTGTTGTAACGTGGGTCCAGCTAATGAGGGGGCACATGCCATTCAGGAAAAATGCCATACATGCAATTCTCCAAATTCGTAATATAGTATAAGAACCTTTCTTTCTCTCCCTCTTCCCTCTCTCTCTCTCCCTCTCTCTCTTCCCTCTCGATTTCTCTATGTATTCCTTAGTCTCCTTCTCTCTCTCTCTCTCTCTCTCTTTATCTGTCTCTCCCTTTCTCCTATGCCCTCCTCTCTAGCTAGATGTCCTGTTTTGCAATCATTTCTCGCTATCGCTGTCAATGCCCCGACCCCCTTTTAACATATTGTAACAAACCCATTGCCTCAATTTGTTAAAAAATCTAATTTTCTATCCGATTGCCTGCTATTTATAAATCTCTGATGAAACTCACAATGACAACTATTTAATTCAAATATGAAGACATGTTTTTTTAGCATAAAGCCAAACAAATCATTGGAGCAACGCGCTGGCGCAGGGATAATTTACTGGTTGGAAGTGGTGTGATCACCGCGCCGTTGTTTAGCACAAAAGTGTTTGGAACCAGCAACCTTGACGACTTATCCATTATGACGTCGTACTTTGGTACTCTATGCTAATACAGCTATTTTCATTACTGTGTAGTATGAATGGTCTCCTGATAGATAACAAAACTGTGTTACTTGTTTCATTGGTTGGAATTTTCATTTTTATTTATTTACCGCAGACCAATAATAACAGGTTAACACAATGACAAACTAGAGAGACACTCATGCAATGATACATATGATATTGAACATAGAATAAAAGAAGAATACCCCTCCCCCAACAAAACAAACAACATGAAACATGAAAAGACAAACAACAATAAGATTTTAACTAGCAAATCAGAGTAGTGGTTGCGAGTAGTGATATGTGGACTGGTATACTATATACAGTGATATTCATATTGTGAGTGAGTGAGATGAAGGAAAAAACAGAACTATAACTTATTTTATTGAAATATATAGCCATCAACCTAGACAAAAAAGATCAACATATCTAATCTTATAATGCACATAGTGAAATTTTCAACATGCTGTGGATTGTGATTATAGGTACATTCCTTGAGCATACTTTTAATGTGAATATTTTAGTTTCATACATGTTGATAATGTACCCTTGCTATACAATACATTGTAGTCCATCATCCTCATCATCGTCATCCTCATCCTCGTGATCCTGCATCATTGTTTTATTACGTGTGGAATATTTGTTTGATAGCTACATGTATGTACCAACATGCCTTAAAGCAATAAAACAATCAACCATTTAAATGTTACAAGTAATCAGTAGAATCTGGATTGTGATGATTGCGAGTGATGACAAACTGTATAGCTTACACATATTTTAATTATTGTATCTGTTCTATTGAACTACGTATCAAAGAATGAAATTTCCCAAAGCGAAATTATAAAAACAACAATATCAACATGTACATAGACTTGATATTATGCTGATAGGTATCATGAGCGTTTTCATAATGTATATATTTTCTTGATAACTAATGGTACTTCGCCCTATTTCATTGTTTTATTATTCGATCTAACATATATAATTCAATCTAACATATATTATTCAATCCGGGATACATATATCAACATATCTCATAACAAAATCGAATGTTGCAGAAACTTTGTAATATGCAGCTATTTACACGCTGTAAGTGTAAAAGTATGTAAATTATTTCATTTTCAAAGCATCGCTACAAATACAAATTAAAATATTTCATAGCAAACTGATATAAACAACATTTTTAAATTTTACTATTATACTGTGTACCATGTTGCTATGTACATGTTGTGAGCATAGGCCTACTTATAATGTGAATGATTTCGTAACAAATAACAAGACTTTGCAGCTCATTTGATTGTTATATTAATCATTATATTGGAAATACTTGTTAGATACACATATCAACATATCTCATAGCAGAAAAAAAAATCGAAAGTTACCCAACAATAGTTCTATATGCAGCTATTTACATGTTATGAGTGTATTAGATGACAAAAGTCTGCAACTTATTTAATATTGTAGCTTTTGCCTTTAACAAATTACATACCAAAGGTTTACATGTTCCATTGCAACATTATGAAATCGATAGCATTGAATATTACAAATATTTATTTGTATATATCAATGTACATATCATGAGCATACTTGTACTGTTTTTGATATATAAGGATACTTTGCAACCTAATTGATTGTTAAATTATTCATACATTCTACCAAGTAATTTAACAAAATGAATCATACATAAACACTCAGTCTAATAAAGCTGTTTACATGTTGCGAGTATTTTAAATGACAAAACTGTACAACTATGAAACTATGAAACTATGAAACTACACAAACATAACAACAAGTGTCATAGAAAATTCATAAAATAACAAAATTAAATTGTACAAGTTCTGGGTATTATACAGCTATATACATGTTTGCATGCTCAGAGCATATCCACAATGCATATTCTTGCATGTTAGATAACAATGCCATGCAATCTAAAGCATGCTATCTTTAATAATAATAATAAATTGTTTCTTTTATAGCGCTATATGCAATTTACAACTGATCAAAGCGCTTTACAAAACTAATAAGTCAATGAATTAAAACTTAACAAAAATATGATAGAAAATGTAATACAGTTAATTACAATGAAAATAGGTGTGTTTTGAGATGTTTCTTATAATTATACTTCAACTGACATACTACAGCGTAATTCACAAGGTAGCCTATTCCATGTAACCGGACCACTGTAATGGAAAGTTTGTATTACCTTTAAGGAGTGAAAATTGCACCCAATGGTGCTTAATAAACACATTTTGGTTCCATTTTCATGAAAAATGGGTTCAAATTCACATCCGTGGGGTTGAATTTATACCCTATATGATCGATTCAACACCCTGTGGGGAGTAAATCTACACCCTTCTTGTGCACAGCATCAACCAATTGATCATCCCTCGAGCAATGCATTATCCATGCTTCGTAATTACCTATTAGTCAATGATTCTCACCCTTTTGTCTACGTTTCACTGCTCTAAAGAAATCAGACCGGAATCTCGAGTTATATGTAGAAAAGCTGTTTTAAATGCTTTCATAAACAACAGTTAGTGTAAAATCAACACAAGTTCAGACTGTAAGAAACAACTTAAAGTTACCCTCGGTGAGGCTGGCATGGATAGACGTATCGGATCAAAAGTAGTGGAATTACTTAAATACCCATAACTTCCCTTACTTAAACGTATACAAAGGCAACTATGTACTACTTAGTATAACAACACTTCTGCTAATTTCATTAAATTATCAAATATAATCGTCGGTACAACCCCTTATTCTTGATCAGATAACTTTCAAACAAATAATATGCCCAAATGAAACATGATAATTCCCGCAACATGACTAAAAGTATGTAAATTATGCTCATTCTCCTTCATTTGGCAGTACCTATATCGACACCATGCGCCATTGCTGTAGGGCATGCGCATTCGCACTCACAACAGAAAAATGCTTGACCTCCCAATACCAGAGCCCTGATTTGTTACAATATATTGACCAATCAGAGCTCTTCTGACTAAAATAGGGTGCAAAATTACACCCCTCAAATGACTATTCTGTACGCCCTTGCGTATTTCCGTGTTTTACTCACTAAAAGGTGTAATAGGGGGCGCCCTATTTTTCCAATTTCGTTTGACTCCCCAAGAACACCTTTTATTTATCTGTGTGTATAGATAAAGGTGTAGTGTACATGTTGTGTTTTTGGAGCCATACGGACAGTAACTTATTACATATTCAGATTTGACTCCATCTGGCTGTAAACGGATGATGTACCGACACTTTTATCATCTCCAAGAATTGTGTCAAGTTTTGTGTTATATTCTTTGTGGTTGCTGTGTCATCTTGCCAAGATTTCTCGAACTGCCCCATCTTTCTTTCTTCTCTTCGGCGATGCTCTTAATGTCTGTTTGAAAACCATGTTGTTTATTGTCGATGTGTTCTCGTCTTGTTGTCTAAATTTACCAAGTTAAGTTCATGTCGCAGCTCTCTCTCCTCCTCATTCCTTTGAATCTTGTCATTGATCTTTTGAATCTCCTCCTGAAGTTTCTGATTCTTTTCATCAATTTCCTGGTTGATTTTCGCGGCATCTTCCTTCTCTCTGTCTTTGTCTGCTTGAATCGCCTCATTGATTACCAAATCAATTTCATCTTTCAAAGCTTGTAGATGGGTGTCGGTGTCTATTCTACACTGACGAATCTGCTCTCCATAAACACGACAAAGCTCTAACTTTTCATTCGCTTTTTCCTTTAGAGTGATTAGACTCGCTTTACTTTCCATGATGGCGCCCTCTATATCCTGTTGAACGCAAGGCTGCAGATGATCTTTCATTGCGCATGAATTACACAGTGCTACACCATGTGTTTTACAATATAGTTTGATTTCTTCATCATGCTTCTCACAATAAAGATTGGACCCACCCTTTCTTGCTTTTCCGATGCATCCCTCGTTGGAGGCGCAGTTCTCGCAGAGCTTCTTCTTCTCCTTAACGTAGTACGTCACATCGGTGATGGATCCACAGTTCTCTCCTTCACACATGTCTTCTGCAGAGCTGAAGTTCGCCGCCATCCTGATCAGAATATTGACCTATATACACAAATAGAGAAAGAGAAAGAGAGAGAGAGAGAGAGAGAGAGAGAAAGAGTGAGAGAGAGAGAGAGAAATAGAGAAAGAGAGAAATAGAGAAAGATAGACAGAGATTGGGAGAAAGAGGCATTTTGAGATAGAGAGGGGTAGAGAGAGAGTGGAGGAGGAAATGGAGAGAGAGAGAGAAAACGGGGTGGGGGTGAATAAGGGGTAGGATGGATGGATGAAAGGAGAGAGAAGGAGGGATGAAGGGAGGGATCGAGCGACAGAAAGATAATGTACTTGATTTATTACAATGAAATCCATTAGTAAAATGTAAGAATACATATCTATAATCAAAAGAATACCAGTGGACGTATTTTATGCGATGTAATAACTTTTGAGTTGCTATAAAAGGTCACGTACCGTTCTTCTCATCCATGTATTCAAACAGTTGTATGGTCTTTAAATAACATTTACATTACAAAAAATGCACTGAGAGCATATTATATTAAATTTAAGTAAAACTAATAGTTTCTTTTATTCTTAGTGTCCATAATGAAACTCTATTTCACATGCTTTGCAAACGAAATATTACTTTCTGCAGCATTATCATGACTAGAATTGAACTCCTATTAAATTCATATATATATTGATAAGGTTTGCATGAATCATTACAATTAACAATTAATAATATATAAAGCAAATTGAAATGTCCATCTTGTTGTTAACATAGGTATAGCATTGTGTACAATAGAGCGTTCTCTTTTTAAAAAGTAATATTACCAAGTGGCCGAGCAATGTATGCAGCGCTTTATAACTGCAAGGAAAAGGTTGTTGAGTATAGAGTGCATACACCTAGTAGCACATTGTGGACTGAATTATTGAGGGGAGGAGGGGTGCACCAGTCTTTTGTCTACGAGATAAGCATTTGTTAGCTCTTTTAATTTGCGGCACCCCTTTAGGATGTTCACGTCACCCTATTTAAACAAATCATCAAAGGAACTAATTTTCATTCCTTGTGCACATACATGTAGGTGTACGGGCACATTTAAGTGTGAGAGCCGTGTTAGAGCCTCTCGTCTGAAAAAGATACTATCCATATGATATATACAGTCATCCTGTTGCCATTTTGATATAGATATGAAATAAATAATGTTATATATGGGAACCATGCTGCCCGAATCAAGATAAAATTCCGGCAGTGAGAAATAAAGAAGAGACGAAATAGATAGGGATTATACAGAAGAAGAAGATATCGCTCACATTTGTATTCATGTTGTAGGCTGTAATCTGTCTGAAAACTTTCTTATAAGTGGATTTTCCTTTTGTATGCTCATCTTTCTTTTTCCAGATAAAAAAATAATTACCCATTCCAGATGCATGAACCCGTTTTTCCTGTTATTGCTTAATCACCCTTTCTCATCCACTTTCTTCTATGGCCCCAATCTTGTTCACTGCAAAATAACCTACATCGTCATCATCATCACCAACTTCAGGTGGCGCTGTAAAACGCTGCTGTGGTCTTCACGAGAGCACGCCATGCAACTCTTTCACCTGTCATTTGTGTTGCGCATTTCATTCCTTGTCCGGACACTTTCTTTATAACCTACATACAATCATAATAATAATCTTTTAAAGTCCACTCCGAATTTTATTAAGTTAAACCGAAAATGTACAGCTTACCTTAATTATCAGTTTCTTGTGAATTTCACCTTCGTAATGTCAAGTCAGAAAGAAAGTTGATCTTCTAGATGTTCCTTTTATAATTGATACTGTTTGAAGAAGAAACGAAAATCACCTCTTGTAATTTGTGTATTAGGTACAAATCAAGATGGCGTCTAACTGTATGCCAGCCTACGTGAAACTGATGATCACTTGCCACTGACTCGATTTGCTCACAAATGTATGGGCATTCTTCACACACGGCTTGCATGCATACAGTGCATTAATATTGCAAGCAGAAAAAACAAGAAATGGCCCACAAACACACAATGTATGAGCGTTGCCAAAATATATGCTCTGTTGCTCTTTGTGAATAGACTATTATGAATATGAATCATTGCAGTCTAGCATAAGATGAATGCATTCACACTCCTCGTGACGTCTGACGTCAAAGGAAGCGTTACATGGGGGGGGGGGGGGTATATATACGATGCAAATAATCAGCTGTAGTTAGACAAAGTTCTTCTGAATTATATCTCGGTCACAATGTAGAAAGCAGGTAAAAATGTCTTACTGTTACAAATATTGAGAGTTACGTTTATGAACATTTGCCCCCCCCCCCCATTTCACTGGAACCCTTTCATTGACTAGACCCATGCTACAACAGCTTTGTAAATATCTTAACATGTTCTCATTATTAGTATCTATAATTATATATGTTTCTTCCCTCATGTATATATATATCTTTGTACATCTATATACCACTTGTCCCTGTACTCACCTTTCTCCATTCTTTTTCTCCTCTCTCTCCCCCACCCCTTCGTGATTATGCTTCCTTTCCCACTCTCTCTCTCTCTCTCTCTCCGTTACTATTTCTCTCTCTCCCTCTCTTACTCTGTTTATCTAGCTTTCCCTTCCTATATTTTTTTTTCTCTCTCTCTTTCTCTTTTTCTCTGTCTCCCATTATCTTGTTCGTCAATTATTTCACGTTTTCATTATCATCGACCCCACACCCTCCTTTAATCTAATATTTTCCCCAAGTGTCTAATTTTGAAATAGTGATGAAACTCACAATGAGAACCATTTAGATTTTGAAGACATGTTTCAAGCATAAATCCGGCTTTTCGTTTTTTCATATACAAAGATTATGATGACCAATGGGAATTACATGTGACTTTACAACACAAGAAATATATACATCTGCTATTTTTTTTGTTTTCTTCTCAATTTGGTAATGTCAAACTGAATAACGTACAGGTGTTCTGGTCTGTGGATCACAGGGTCCGCAGTTCGAGTCCCGCCACAGCACTAATGTCCTTTGGCAAGGTGTTAATTTACATTTGCCACTTTCCACCCAGGTGTGAAATGGTTACCGATAGGAAGGAATTCCTTGAATGCTGTGAGTGTCGAAATCGGCTGCCTAGCAGAGCAGGGGTAATAGTTGGAGCGCAAGGTGGGTATGTCTGCTATATAAATACCCAATATTATCATCATTATTATTAATATATTGTCAAATATCCACAAATTGAGGTTGCAATGCTTACGTGTGAAAATATGTTGTTAGTTTGGTTTCAAAAATGTTTGTACAAGAAAATGTTGGTTTACTGCATTCTGGGGAAAGATTGAGAGTGCGTTTTCGTAATGATCTTCTAGCAAACTGTCTATGGATTCACATGGGTATCAATAGTGCTCAGTGCTTGTCAAATTACTGACCAGTTCTGGAGGGGATATACCCATTGCCCCTTTAGAGAGGACAAATTGTGCATTTTAAAGTGAAGCGGTCACACATACATACTATATCTCTGGTTTTTCTTCCTGTATGTTTTTTTTTTTATCTTTCACTCCTACTTATTTATCTTTCTTCTCTGCTGTATGCTACATAAAGGACGCAAATAATGTTATGATAATCATTTAATGCACCTCCTACTGATTCACTTAATAGTTTACTTTGTTAGGAGTATTTTAAAGTAATCTTTCGCCCTGTATGATTTCATGTGCCCACCCCCCACCCCCCCCCCCCCCCCCCCCTTAATTCGTCATCTCTTATCAAAGTGCCGTCCTTCCAGTCCTTAGCTACGTCACTGGTTAAATCAATATTATGACGCATTTTACAACGTAGTAACTATTACATTAAAACATATTGAAATCATTATGTCAATATGTTTTACTCACACAGTATAATTATGGTCAATATGATACTCACAGTATTGTATAGAAGTATTCTGTAGCTTAAAGGTAATACAAAGTTTTGGTATGGGGTCATGAATTTGGTTCAAATGAACATATTGGAAGCATATAGGCGATCCTACAATATTCAGTAATCGTTTTCGCGGTTGAAATCGAGTCTAAAGTGATGAAATTGTAAATAATACACACTGTATGTTGTATAGCGCCCTCTCAAGGTCAATATATTAATTTAGCTATAAAACAATGCTCTTTGAATAAAATCGACCGATTTGCTATTACCGTTTGGAATATATATATCACAACTACATATTCTGAGATTTTCATGGTCGCAGGTACCATCGTATGGTCGTAGGCGCTATTTTAAATTTATCAAAACTTACCGGAAGCACCGGTAAATTTGCATAATCAATTTTTCTCGAAAGCAGAAGTGTTTTAGGGACTATTTTCTTAGTGCGTATAATACATCCATAGGGGCATCCAGATATATCAAAATTGTAAAGAATCACTATCCAGCCAATTTTCAAAATTTACCAAAACTTTGTAATACCTTTAAGGTTGAGAAAATCTATGATATTAAGATAAACATCAAAGAAAATTATCCACTACGTTGTAGGTGAAGAAACATTTAAACATGTTCCCAAGCTTTTTTGCATTTCCCCCCTTTTCCATCATCTCCCATTGGATTGCCGTCCTTCTCATCCAGTAGCTGCGCCTATGGTTAAACCAATATTATGACGCATTTTATAGATATCGTTTATAACAACCTGATACTGCAACATATCATACAATGTAGCATTACATTAATCCATAGTAAAATCATTCTGAAAATATAACATAATCCTACAGTTATTAGTCAATATGATACTCACGGTATTGTATAGAAGTATTTGTTGTTTAACGTTGAGGAAATCTATGATAGGATAACTATCAAAGAAAATGATCCACTGTGTTGTAGGCGAAGAGAAATTTAAACCTCTTCTCACTCCTTGTGATGTAAAATGATAATTGTATTTATGAAATCAAATATCATCTAGTCTTATCTCATAAGGTTAATATTTAACTTGAAAGCAAATACTGTTTTAGCCCATGTGATATTAAAGCATGTAGAATATATATGTACTTTGATTTTTCTCCGTTGTAAATATAGCGATGAATAAATATGCTTAGCAGTTTAAAAAATATATGCTGGAGTTCAAAGAACGAAATCGATCAGTGGCGTACGAGGATTTGTTCAAGGGGGGGGGGGGGGGGTTAAAATCGGGCCCAAAATTTCGCAACGACTCAGCCAGGCGCTGAATAAGCGGGGGGGGGGGGGGGGGCTAAGGTCACCTTTTTTAGGTCAGCCATTGGCATTTTTTTTCTTTCTTTTTTCTTTAATAACAAAAAAATAAATAAAAAGGGGTTGGTTTTCCAACAAAACATACACATACAAAAATACTCAAGGGGATGGGGGGGGGGGGGGGGTTAACCCCAAACCCATTCCCCACCCCTTGCGTACGCCTGTCTCAGATAGATGTACATACTTGTTTTGATAAAGTGTTATTGACTGTGTTATCTTTGGCCCAAACGTGGTATCTGTCCGTGACAGTAGTACTTTTTCTTAAGGGATGAAGGGCGAGGGGGTGATGATTATTCCTAACTGTCATATGTTATTGACTTTGGCTTTGTATAACCATCATCATATTCTGTAAACTTGGGACCACTCTCTAAAAAAAATATCAAAAACGGCCTTCACATGTACCATTTGTGCTTGCACTTCCTGCACAGATGTATTCTATACATGACTGTAGTCTAGTCGGGTTTGTGCAACCCTGTCAAAAGATCAGAAATAAATAAAATAAATAAATAAAAATTAAACTTTGGTTCGTCCAATAATTTTCTCTCTTAAGGCTGCCTTGTTAAGATACGGTTGAATCTAAAGGGAATCTCAAACGTAACCTTATAAAACGATCCCTTTCTTTCATAAGTTATTGTAAAATCGATATGCAAAACAGTTTGTTTGAAACACATGTAAATATTTCTGAATGAATATGGAGATTGTAAGGTAATGAAAAGTACATAATATATTTCTGTTAGTTGAAGCAGCATTTCCATCATGAATATTCATGGAGAAGAGGAGCAATATTTGTTCCTGGCACAATCTTCAGGGGTGGTTCCAGGGGGCAAAGCACGCACAGCAACTCCCCTTTGTTGGTTTGCCTTTTGTTTATGCTTCATATAAATCATAAAGTTTTGGATGAATGAACCCCTATATTTACCATATAGTTTTTTCTTACATCTTTTCTTCATAGATTTTGGAGGAATTGAACCCCTCCTGCGATTTATACAATCTCGGAGCCGCCCCCTGATCTTGAAGTTAATAGTTTATTGAGAGTAATAATACAATTCCATACAATCTATATTGCTTCACTAGGGTAAACATTGTTGCTGGGCGAAACAATGTGTATGTTATGGATAATCATGTCAAGACATGAATATTATGAAAGTATTTCTTTACAAAAATCCAATATGCATATTAAAACTAATCTGAATTGTTCACTCTTGACTTATTTTGCACAAATATAATTGAGAGGGGAAGGGGAGCAAGAGGGATGAAAGTTTAGGTGAGAGGCACAGTGTAATTAAGGAAGAGGGAGAGAAAGAGACAGAGTGAGAGGGGTGTGAGAGAGAGAAAGAGGGACTCGAGGTAGTATGATAAAAAAAGAGGGATAATAAATACAGAGGGAGAAAGAGAGAAAGAAAGAAGGAAGGAGATCGCCAGTGGGGAATAAGGATAGCGACGGAGAGGGGATGGTGTAAAGAGGAGGATAAAGAAGTAAAGATAGAGAGAGAGAAAGGGAGAGATAGGAGAAAAGGAAGGACAAAGAGAGAAAGAGTGATAAAAAGAGGGAGAATGAATACAGAGGGAAAAGTGAGAAAGAGAGAGAGAAAGAGAGAGATAGAGAGAGAGAGAGAGAGAGAGAAAGCAAGAAGGATATAGTTGAGGATATGGAATTAGAGGGTGAGAGGATAAAGTAAATAGGGTTTGAAGAAGTAAAAAGAGAGGGGGTAAGGAAGGAAAGAGAAAAGGGATGAAAACGAGGGATTGTGTGTGTGTGAGAGAGAGAGAGAGAGAGAGAGAGAGAGAGGGGGGGGGCAGGGGGGGGAGGTAGAGAGAAATGATAACAGATAATCCTAATGAGAACATTTAAAGATATGTACAATGTTGTAGCATGGATCCAGCTAATGAGGAAGCACCAGTAAAATGAGGGGGGGGGGGGCACATCATGGAATTAGGGAACATATCATTCTCTCTCTCTCTCTATCTCTCTCTCTAAAAATTCACTTCTCTCCTCCTCCTCTCTCTCACATTCCCCACTATCCCCCCTCTCTCTTGTTGCCGCTATCCCAGTCGATGACATCAACCCCTCTTGAAATAATGTAGCACACCCATCGCTTTAAAAAAAAAAATCATCTCATTTTCCTTCCGATTACCTTCAAATTTGAAATATCTGATGCAACTCACAATGATAACCAATTAGATTTTGAAGACACGGTTTAAGCAAAAAGCAGCTTTTTCATTGACAATTAATGGTGTTTATAACCAATGGAATCTGTCATGATGACAACACAATACATATATACATATTCAACTGCAATTTTTCTTTCCTCATTTTGGTAATGTCAAACTGATTAATGTCTTCCCCCCAAAAGAAAAATGAATTGACGAGGCAAAGATTTACACATTGCCTTTTTATAATCATCTTATAGGAATCTCTCTATGACTTTCCATGGTTTCCAGTACAGTACTCGTTATAGAGTAACGAAGTACTAACATCATATTTGCTCGTCGTATAGGTTTATACTGGTTCTAAACAACAGTCAGAGCCTGGGTATGAGGTTCACCATGAAATGATTCAGGCTTCCTGCTGGAGCTGGGAACATTCAGTGGTTGGGGCTGGTGTGATCACCACGCTACTGTTGAGCACAACATTGCTTGGAACCAGCAACCTTGATCATTTTGCAAATTTGACGTAATACCTTGATACTTCATGTATATGCTACAACTATTTTCATAACTATGTAATATGAATGGTCTTCTGATAGATATCAAAACTGTGTAACGTATTTCTTGTATAGCATTTTCATTTTATTTCATCTGCCACACACCAAAAATAACAACCAAAGCAAATTTAAAAAACAAGAAATAAAATTGTGCAACATTACATATGGTATTGTACATTCCATATAATAAAAAAACATGACAAGACAAAAACGAAAAACAGCGACAATATTTCAACTGGAAAAGGAGATTAGTGATTGCGAGTAGTTGTATGTTGAATGGGATACTATATAATGCGTTGATCTCCCTATTGAGACTGCTACAACAGTTACAGCAGTTGTGTATTGTTACAGTATCTCTTCCATCAACCTACACAACAAAGATAAACATATTTATTTTAATAATTAACAACCAACAAATTAAAATCTTACAAATACTGTGAATTATGCTGCTCTTTACATTTCATGAGCATACTTGTATTGTGAATTATCTCTTGATACATGTTGATAACATACCATCACTATACAATACATTGTAAGCCATCATCATCATCATCGTAATCTTAATCCTCATGACCTTGCATCATTGTTATATTATAGGTAATAATACTTGTTTGATTATGTATGCATCAAAATGTCTCAAAGAAAATTAAAAAAAAAAAAAATCAAAATCCATATTACAAGTAATCGGTATAATCTACATGTGATGTTTGTGAGTGATAACAAACTGTATAGCTACATATCAAAGAATGATATTTCCCAAAGTGAAATTATAAATTATCAATAATATCAAAATGCACATATGTATATTATAATGCTATGTACATATCATGAGCATATATTTATTGTAAATACTTTCTTGATGTATAACGAAACTTCGCCTTATTTAATTGTTACATTATCAAATTTAACATATAACAACATACCTCATAACAAAATGGAAATAAAAAAAAAGAAATCGAATGTTGCAGAAACTTAGTATTATGCAATTATTAACATGTTGTGAGAGTGTTATATATATACAAGACCGCCACTTATTATATTTGTATGCATCGCTTCTTACAAACTACAAACAAAACTTAAGCTATCTCGTAGCAAAAACTGATATAAACACAAATGTTGAATCTTACAAATACTCGGTATTATTTCGCTATGTACATGTTGTGAGCATATTTGTTGTGTGAATGATTTCATAAAAAATAACAATACTTTGTAGCTCATGATATTATTAATTATATTGAAAATACTTGTTGGATACACATATCAACATATCTCATAACAGAATGGAAGAAAAAAACGAAAGTTGCCCCCCCCCCCCTCCAAATAGTATTATATGTAGCTACTTACATATTATGAGTGTATTAGATGACAAAGGTATGCAACTTATCTAATATTGTAGCATTTGCCTTTCCAAAATTACATATCAAAGGTTTACATGTTCCACTGCAACGTTATGAAATCGATAGCGTTGAATCTTACAAACACTTGTTATTATACTGTACATCTATGTACAAATCGTGAGCATACTTGGAATGTAAATAGGGATAAGGAGACTTTGCATCCTAATTGATTGTTATTTTACTCAGATATTCCACCAAGTAAGCTTGTTGGATACATTTATATCAACATGCCTCATAGCAAATATACAAATTCAACAAATTGAATCATATATACATACAAACTCAGTGTAACTTGTTCGCATTATTTTAACATCGCTTCTATGAAACTACTCAAACATAACAAAAAGTGCCATACATATAGGACATTCATAAAATAAGAAAGTTAAATATTACAAATACCGGGTATTATACAGCTATATACATGTTAACATGTTCTGAGCATATTCAAAATGCATTTCATTCTTGCATGGTAGATAACAATGCCATGCGATCTATTAAAAGCATATTATTTTGAAGGGTTTGCTAAATATATTGACAAGACAAAAAAGATGTATGAATTTGACTCCTTTGATTAAACTTAATGAAGACAAAAAATCATTTATTATTAATTTTTACCATCATATACTACTCAAGTAACTTTTCATGAGCCTTTATATTTTGATGAAAAGTGGATAATATTTAAATTTTAATTTTCAATTCCTAATTTGTTTTGTTTGTAAGCAATATTTTGTAATGATGTTATCATTATACACGTATAGTTCCTTTCATTTGTATTTATATATGTATTTTTGGAATATTGTGTATGATTCTTCTAAATTTGTATGATGTTATTAATGTTTTGAATTCTGTAAATTCATTTGTTATTTAACCTTTGGCTACCACGAGTGAATAAAATACTTGAAAATTAAATTGTATCATTTAATTTATTCTCAGTAGTAGGATTGGTTGAAAGTGTTTTGGCTTGCTATCCCCTCCCCCCCCCCCCCCACACACACAATCGTAAACAAATGTATATATCTTGTTAAATCATTACTATAAAACACATATGATTTGACTTCTCTAGCTGGAACAAACGATAAATAACTTTTAAACGAATATACCTATACATGCACTTAGTGTAATGCAGCTATGTACATGTACCTAAATGAGCGTGTATAGTGTAAAAGTTATGTTGTTTTTTTAGCCATATAAGAACAGTAACATAGTATATAGTCAGTATTTACTCCCTTCTGGCTCTAAACTTATTACATCAGTGTAGTATTTTTACAAATGGGTACATTTTCCTTTATTGTCGTAAGATATGTCCATAAAAAAAGTTAATGAACATACAATAGATAAACATATCTCTTAATAGCAAAATGATAAAAAGAACAAGGAAACTAATTAACTCTAACAAATACTCCTTATAATAATAATAACTATTTCTTATATGGCGCTTTTCAGGAGGGCCCTATCAAAGCGCTTTACAGATATATGTATATTATTACCCCGGTCATCGGATTCAGGTTTACCCGCACACAATGTATGCACATTCTCTACTCCCTGGGGAGCATTCCAGCCAGGCGTCATTTTTACAAGCGCACACTTGCTTTTCTAAGCTTTCGCATCCTACCGGGTACCTATTTAACACCTGGGTGGAGAGTGGCAAATGAAGATCAATGTCTTGCCAAAGGACATTAGTGCCGCGCTGGGACTTGAACCGCGGACCTTGTCATCCACAGTCCGATGACGTATCCACTCGTCCACGACACCTCCACAATGCAATTATCTACATGTACACGTTTTGTGTGTATTAAAGCATCTAAGCAAATCTGATATGAATAGTGTCTTGATAAATATGAAGTTATGCAACCTTTGTCTTGTATTTGCTAAAATTTATTTTATCCCAATTTTCAGCTGATAGGTGACGGATCATATGTCAGAATGAAGAAGAAGGCTAAAATATCGAGTTGGATAGATATATAATTAAAGGGGGCTGTCCTTAGCAGAACACAATTAACTATATCAACATATAACAGAGACACAAAATTAAATGTCTAAGTTAGAATCTTCTTTAATCTTGGTATAATGCACGAATTAACATATGTTATGAGCCAATGTCGTGCAAATAGTATCTTGGCAGATCAGGAAACTCTGTATCGTATTGTATCATTAAAGTATTTCAATAAAAGTCATTTATTTTCTCCTAAAGTCATTATGATTTAAATTCCATTTTGTATTTCCTCTTGCTTGTTGTATCCTAGTTATTATGCTTATGCAAAATACATGTATTGCTACACTTTTCTTATACAAAAATAAATGGTTATAACAATTTATTTATTGATGGGACAATTGTTTATCCTGTATATCATATAATCATATTTAATCTAGTTACACGTAATAACAAACATATTTAGATTTGCATGTAATTATTGTGATGATAGTGGTGATAGCCATACCATTTGTGTATGGACATACATGTAAATACAAAGTGCATATGGACAATTATAATCAAACCTGATTTGAATTAGATCAATAACAGTGATATATAGATTTTCTCTCGCTTTTTGTATTCTATTATTCATAGTACAAACTTGGCTTGAACCGGATTTTGTTGATTGTGATTGTACTCATGCAAATGCAAGTATTGCAATACTTTTCCTTGAAATAAAGAAATAATAACGATCCATTTTTTCATGTGGAACGTGTTTATCCTGTTTATCTATGTACATGTTATAAGACACAATAGAGATATGCATGTAATTATTTGGATGCTAGTGATGACATTATGTCATCCTATTTTAGGAACTTAACATGTTGGAACCATGATCAAATGAGGGTTTTCTAGTCTGTAAAGAATGAAGCGAAATGAGTACATCAAGATAATATTTTGTAGATATCTTCTGTTTATGTACATGCATGTGATTACGTAGTTAACATGGAAATTTTTATTCAGAGGGTGTTTGATTCAGAGGGTAAATGTCTTTTTGAACACGAGACTGTTGCCTCCATCGCTAGCAAACAGTTTCCCTGATGACGTCATCATCACCCGAGATAATATAAGGTGACCCATCCTATCATGCAGTCGTGTTAATAGAGGGAATGATGATAATCTTCTCTTCTCCATGTCACCCCCACTCATCACCTGATCAATCACACACGTCCTGCACTCATCATCGGATGTCACAATGTAGAGGTCGTCTGTCATAGGATCGATGCAGGCATTCAGGATGACATCACTGTGGGTGATTTCCCTTTGGGCACCCTGTCTGTCGATAATGTACAATCTGTGATCTGGTGGCAAGGGTTGAGCGATGATATGACCTGATGAAAGTACACCACGCATTATTATATTCTGTTTACATGTGATGGTATTCATGATATTACAATCAGCTGGGTTGATGACGTATATCTTAGACCGAACAAACTCAGCAGCGATGATCATCCCATCCTGGTCAACAGCTACATCCACCGATGTTCCATCATTCCTTGTGTTTCTTGGTATTGTGACGTCATAAGTGTGCTTCCATTGTCTGTCATACACACTGATGTACCCAGTCAAACTGTCCCCTGTACACCCTTTACGGTTTTTACCGCATACTACCTTGCCATTATTCAATAATGCACAGGAGGTAATCCATGATGTACCATTACCGGTTATCACTCTCTGACTGTTTTTAGTGTTCATATCTATTATGTAAGTGTGTCGGCTACCTGTTAAAATATCTGTGATGATCACATTGCATTCATCTATGTATCCTACAATTTCTGGGAATGTGATTTTATCAGTGACATTGATTGTATCAATGAGCTTCCACTCCCCATCATACCCATCAATCCTCCCATCATACTTCTCTCTCCCAGCACCCTTCACAAACCTCACACCCGATACGGCCCTAGTTATTTGTTTCACCTCACCCTCATTCAGTGGCTTCTTTAGTTCATCACTCATTGAAATCTTCACATGATGCCCGTCTTTGACGACATTTTTATCATTTTCGAGTACTGTATCAAGTTTCTGTACTGTAGTCTCTGTGGTTTTTGTGTTATCCTGCCATGCCTTCTCCAATTCACCAATCTTTCTTGTTTTCTCTTCAGCTATGCTCTTAATGTCTGTTCGAAGACCATGCTCTTTATTGTCAATGGGTTCTCGTCTCCTCTTTGCATTTGCACGGTTTAGTTCAAGTAGTTTTTCTCTCTCTTCATCGTTCTTTCCAATCTTTTCCTTGATCTTCTGAATCTCATCTTGAAGTGTCTGATTCTTCTCATCGGTCTCCTGGTTGATTTGTGCGGCATCGTCCTTTTCTTTGTCTTTGTCTGTTTGGATCGCCTCATTGATTACCGAATTAACTTCATCTGTCAAAGCTTGTAGATGGCTGTCGGTGTCTCTCCTACACTGATGAATCTGAACTCCAATAACTCGACAAACGTCCAATTTGTCCTTTACCTTTTCTTTCAGAATGTTTAGTTTTGCTCTACTATTCATGATAGCGCCCTCTATATCCTGTTGTACGCAAGACATGTCACGATGATCTATCATTGCGCATAATTGACACACTGCTACATTGTGAGTTTTACAATACAGTTTGATTTCTTCACCCTCATGCTTCTCACAATACAAATTTAGCCCACCCTTTCTAGCTTTTGCGGTGCATTTCTCTTTTGAAACGCAGTCATCGCAGAGCTTCTTCTTCTCCTTCACGTAGTACGTCACATCTGTGACTGATTGACAGTTCTCTCCTTCACATATGTTTTCTATAGAGCTGAAGTGTGCCGCCATCCTGATCAGAGAATGGTCCTGTAGAAAGAACAATTCTCAAGAGAGAAAGAGCGACAGCACGAGAGAAAGAGATAGAGAGGGGGTGGAGGGGGGGGGGGTAGAAAAGGGGTAGGATAGATTCGAGAGGGAAAGGCAGAGAGGGGGGGGTGTGGAGAGAGAGAAGAAGGAATGAAGGAAGGGATATAGAGGAAGGTGAGATCAGGAGGGATGGGGATCCACGGAGGGAGGAAGAGAAAAGGGTGAGAAAAATAAAAACGAAAGGGATTGAAAGAGGGTATTGAAGGAGAGGGAGGAAGGAAGTAACCGAGAGAGAGAGAGAGGGGGACGAGAATGAAATACATTTACTACAATGACCTTCATTATATCCTCATGCAAATTACAAAAAAATACCATTGATAAATGGTTGTGTATTTCCTTCTGTGAAACTGCTTCACAAAGGTCATATACTGGTTGTATCGATTTATTAATCAAACACTTGATGATTTTGAAAATAGTCTTGAAAATCATCCGCAAGAATAATAAATAGCCTTCATATACAAACAAAAAATGCGCTGAGAGCAAATATTAAATGTATTAAATTCATAATTTCTTTCAGTAAATGTGTTCGTAAATTATATCAAACATGCCATGCCCAAAACATGTGTACTTTCTTGAGGTTTGCTAGTGATAAGACAGAATGGCATTCATAATTAAAGATAATACAAAGTTTTGGTATTGGGTCATGAAGTTGGTTCAAATGAACACATTGGAAGCATATGCGATCCTACAATAAACAGTGATCGTTGTCGTTGTTGAAATTGAGTCTAATGTTATGAAATTGTAAATAATAAACTCTTTATGTTGTATACAGTGCATCCCAGAAAAAAAGAAACCGAGAACTATCGATGTTTTATCATAACTTAATCACAATTATAATTAATAAATGACACATATTTGGAAAGTTTAGATCCTTTTCTTTTATTTGATGCATACAAACTCTGGGCTTCCGAGGGCTAAGCCCCTTGACCCCCTGCCGGGGCTCAGGCCCTGGACCCCAGGCCAATTTACGCTCTACCTGATCGTTAACACTCGACTTTGACAAACCGGGGCCTGCATGTAACGTGTAAGAGTGATGGTGATGCAAATTTTTCTTCAGCCTCCCCCCTTTTCAAACGTTTTTGCTAATTACGCAACTGCCCCTGGAAGGTGAGCCCCCTTGAATGTTTGCTCCCCCCCCCCCCCCCATCCAAAACTGCTTCCGGCGCGCCTGAGTGTAGGTTAATGTATTGTCATCTCCAGTCAAGTGCCTTAAACCACTCGACCACGACACTCCCGACTTTGTGCTTTTAAACCAATATATGACGTATTTTATAGAAAGCGTTAACAACCTCATACGTCAACCCATCACACTATGTAGTATTACATTACAACATAGTGAAACCATTCTGACAATATAGCAAGTGTATGGTCAATATGATACTCACAGTATTTTAGAGACGTATTATGTTGTTTAACGTTGAGGAAACTTATGAGAATATGAGCATCATTGAAGTGATCCACTGCGTTGTAGGCGAAGAGACATTTGAACCTTTTCTCACTCCTCGTAGTGTAACATGATAATTGTATTTATGAAATCAACCAAGTATCATCTAGTCTTATCTCATAAAGTTAATTTTTAACTTGAAAGTAAATACTGTTTTCCCTCATGAGATATGATAGCTGATAGTGTATATGTATTTTGATCTATTGCCCGTTGTAAATATAGCGATGCATACATTTTTTTATCAGTTTAAGAAATAGATATTGGAGTTCATGAAACGAAATCAATATCTCAGATTGATGTATATATTTGTTTAGACAAAGTTTTATTGACTCTGTTATCTTTGGCCCAATTTGGTACCTGTCCGTGACAGTAATAATTTATCTGAAGGCGATAGAGGGCGAGGGGTGATGTTTATTCTTACTATGATTAAACACATGTATAATTAACTTTGGCTTTTTAACTATCATGATGTTGTGTCAACCTCTGACCGTATTCTAACAAATATGTTGTCTTTCGTGTCGTGAACATGATTAAACAAAATATACAATAATTGTTAAATGTATCATTAGTGCTTGCACTGAATGTACATATACATTATATACATGACTGTAGTCTAATCGGGTTCGTGCTTTCATTTAGCTTTGGCTCGTTTAATTTTTTTTTAATCTCTCAAGGCTTGTTAAGATATGGTTGAATCTGGTTGAAACTTAATACCAAACTTTGAATTAAATTAATTTCCAACTGATGCAAAATAGCACATTACATAGGTGTAAGTGTAACGTTATAATATGATCTCATTCTGTCATGAGGTTTCAATAACAGTTTGAGTACATTTAAGTATTTCTGAATATATATATAGAGAATGCATAGTAATACGAAGTACAATGTAAGTTAAATGTATTAGTTAAAGCAGCATTTCCATCATGAAAATTCATGTAGAGAAGGAGAGCAATATGTTTTCCCTGCACAATCTAGGGGTCAAAGTAGGGACTGGAGCCCTCATGGGCTTCATATAACTCATACATTTTTGCCTGAATAAATCCCCATTTTCGCCTGATAATGTGCTTTAAAATTATATTTCCATAGATTAGGGGGGGGGGAAGAATTGAACCCCTTCCATCATTCATAAAATCTGAAGTTGTCCCCTGAACTGCAGGTAATAATTTATTGAGAGTAAAGAAAACATTCTATACAATTGTTATTACTTCATTGGAGCATACACTATAGTGGTGCGGGACAATGTGTGTGCTTTGCATGATTCATAAAAAGACATATGTATTATGGAAGTATTCTTTACAAACACTCAACATAGATGAAATATTCATAAAAAAATGAAATTCTGTCATTCATGTTGTTATTCCTTTATGCACAAACATAATCCAGAGGGGGAGGGAAGAAAGATGGAAGCAAGTTAGGGTGAGTGACACAGTGCAAATGATAGTAAAGGAGAGACATAGAGAGGTGGATTGAGAGAGAAAGAGAGCAAGATGGGGGAGGGGAGGGAGGATAGAGAGAGAGGGAGAGAGATAAACAAAAGGGGAATAAGGATAAAGGGAATTGTGGTTGATACCCATTTGTTCTTCTTAATATATCATGCTCAGTATTCTTTCGATACAAACAACTTCTAAAGCTTTTACTCGCACTTTATATCAACATTGAATACATGTGGAAATTGAGGAGTTTTAGGCAAAAGTATGTGTCATATTTAATTTTACCCTACTGCTTATAGTTCTTTCTTATTAAGGCTTGTTCAAATATAGAGCGGTAAACCGCCAAGAAAAAACAAGCCTCGGTTATTTGTTGTTACGTGTAAATGAATGGAAACTTTGCGTAACAAAGGACTTTTGCGTATCCATTAAGACTTGCGTTGAAAGATACAGAAATGTGAAGCGTAATACACTCGTCATGGCTTTTTCCGTATCATATCTGAACGAGCCTTACAAGTGTAAACATATCTCCATTATAGTTCACATTTTTGGAATTGTGTTTATTGAAATGCTTTATTTCTAGTACAAATCAAAATAAAGTAAATACAAATTTCATCATTCGGAAGTTAAACAGTTAAATCAACTAAATAACTTAAATAAGTAAAAAAAAAAAAATGGTACACTTCTTTTTTACAACCTCAATAATATAAAAGAATAATTTTCAGAACTGATATTCCTACGTAGGTTTTTTAATAAATTTTCGCTTTTAATCAAACAATAATACATTTGACCTAAAACATAGTAGTAGCCCTGAAAATAGAGAACTAAAGGAAAACCTTTTAAAATAAATACAAAACAAGCAAAAAATAAATAAAACAGAAGACACCCCGTCCTCTCTAACCCATATGCATACATTTATAAAGTCTACAGACAATACCGTCATACACCCTACTCCCATCATCCCCCTCCCTCCTCACCCATCTTCCCAACCCGGCCTAAAGGTATGTGAGGAAATTAATAATAATAATACTTCTACTACTACGATAATAACAGTAATACCAACAAAATAATGACAATAAAGAAGTGTTAATAATGCTACTAAATTGTACTAATAACAATTATAAAAATTAAATTGATAATGACAATAATATCACCAATACAATAACAATAATACTACTAATAAAATCACAATGTTAGCAAAAAGCGGTGTTAAATTTATGCGTCACTGTTTTCTGAAAAAATATCCCAATCTTGAAAATGAAACACTAATGTGCTATAATCTTTTGTTGATTTTCTTTCCGCATCCTTACTTTCAAACATTTGTTTTATGTTTGTTTCTCCACAAATGTCGTATTATATATTTTACTTATTAAATAAAAACTATTTACAAACTATTTTATTCATACCTGGACTATTTTAGGCGTCGCCCAAACAATTTTCTTTATGTAGTATAGGCAATTTAAATATATAGCAGCAGTTTTTCCACCAACAAATGTTGGTTTCTATAATGGATCACAAAAAAAAAAAATTAAAAAAAAAAATGTCCGATGACTAGTAATATCAAAGGTGGGAGGGGAGATGTGCAACGTTTATTTGGTGAGCTATCTGCCCTCGCCTATACAAGCTCACTCTGGCGTCACGTCACAGAGGTAAATTATCACATCTGATCGATGCACGTTTGTAAAAATCAAATTACACTCAGACACACACACACAAACATGCACCCAAGAACCCACACAGGTTTTGCATGTATGCAAATTATAAGACCTCTTCGTTTAACCTCTCGAAATCTAATGGGCCATATCAATTCCTCGTGTGTTATTTTGTTTGGTACTTCGTACCACTCTATTTAAGTGTTATGTATATTTGAGCTTGGCAAATCAAATATGATGCAACAACATGAAATCCTCACTTCAGTTCACTTCCTATATTTTCACTTGCCCCCCACCCTCCCCCGACTTATACATTTATAGCTAATTAAGGAGAGTTATCTTGCTTTATTGAAGCATAATATTGAGTCTTCCCTCGACAAGTTTAACGGTAAAATTATCCGAAGATGTTGCGGTGTATACTGCTCCTCCTACATCCTCGTCAAAGCCACTTTGAAGATGTGACGCAAATACTGTGAGAGGACCTGACTGGATGGAGGGGTGCCACATGTTCTGTGACGTCACAATCTGACTCGTCTTTCTGCCATCTTTATCCGTACAGAGGATTGTCAGTGTTTCATTTGTCGCGTTTGTGATGCGAGGAACATCCCCACATTTCCTTCATTATAAACAGAAACAAGAAATAGAATAACAAAACAAAAAATACAGTATCCTGGCATCATGGCAAGTATCACCTTCATTATTGCCATCCTTGTCATCATAATTTGTCATCCCCATCAAATTCACCATCTTCATCTTTATAATCGTCATCATCACCATCATCATCATCATCATCATTAGCATCATTAGCAACATAATCATCTTCATCCCCATCACCACCAACATCATCATCACCACCACCACCATCATCATCACCACTATCACCACTATCATAATTTCCACCAACATCATCATCATCACCATCACGACCATCATCATCAATGTATTCACCATTATCATCACTATCATTATCAACACCATAACCACGATCATCATCATCACCATCGCCATCGCCATCATCATCGCTATCACCACTGTCATTGTATTCACTACAATCACCATCCTCCTATCATCACCCCAATTACCATCATTATCGTCTGTATCATCTTCATCGTCGCCATCATTATCATCATAACTTATCATCACCACCAAATTCACCATTATCACCTTTATAATCGTCATCTCACCATCATCATCACAAACATCATCATCATAATCACTACCATCATCTTTATAATCGTCATCATCACCATCATCGTCATCACCACCACCATAATCACCATCGCCATCATCATTATCAATACCATGACCATCACCATCATCATCATTATCACCAGCATCATCACCGTTATCGTCACCACCTTCACTAACATCATCATTACCAACATCACCGTCATAATTCCACCAACATCTTCATCATCATCACCATCGCCATCATCATCGCTACCACCACTATCATCGTATTAACTACCATCACCATCCTCCAATCATTACCACTATTACCATCATTATCGTCTCTATCATCTTCATCGTCGCCATCATTGTCATCATAACTTTTCATCCCCACCAAATTCACCATTATCATCGTTATAATCGTCATCCTCACCATCATCACAAACATCATCATCATCATCATCATAAAAAAAACCACCGTCGTCATCATAATCGATATCATCATCTTTATAATCGTCATCATCATCATCATCGTCATCACTACCACCATGATCACCATCACCACCGTCATTATCAATACCATGAACATCACAATCACCATCATCATCATTATAATCATCATCACCATCATCATCATTATCACCAGCATCACCACCATTATCGTCACCACCTTCACTGAAATCATCATTACCAACATCACCATCATCATGTACATCATCATAATTATCATCATCATTATCATTATACCTCGACTGCTTGCTGTAATCCTGTGTAATATTGATCATTCCTTTCACTAGTTGAACAGTGAAATCATAGCAAGACTCTGCTGCACTCAGGACGGCATCTCCCTGAGCAGCTACCGGCACACCGTTGGCGAGGATGAAGACTGAGATGGTCATCTTGCCGTACGGGATTGTCGGCTGCCACGAATCCATTTTCCTCACAATCTGACTTGTTTCTCTGCCGTCTTTGTCTGTGCAAACAATCTTCAGTATTTCATCAGTGTCGTTGTGAATCCGAGGGGAAGAAGATGAACTGCCCATGATCAAGATTGTTGCAATTCCTTGCTAGAACTTGTTCCAATGGCAAAGAGCTGATTTCTAAAAATTAAAGGCAAAATTATAATCGACGGATACCGAAGAGAATTACCGTAAAGGTCGTGTTTAGAACTAGTTGGTGTAAATATGGTAAGGCCACGATATTCGTGTTATATATTCGCCGACCTTTATGCTCATGATTTACTCCTGGATTTGACGAGGAGTAACGCGCTTTTTACAATCGTAAATACAAATTAGATTTCGCGCGTTTAGTTGCAGAAGCTGGGTTGAGGTAGACTAGTGCGGGCGTGTCGCCACTTCCAGAAGTTACACTGAGTAAGACTGGGTCGATGGAAGGTCGTGTGAACATAAACATGCACGCTTGTCCGAGTAAGAACGTATGGACAACTGATTGTGTAAATCAAATTGTTATAGAATATTTATTGCTGAAAGGTTTAACTTACGCCTACTAGGAACCCCCGTCTAAATATGGCTACTCTGGGTCATAGAAGTTGAGACATTCCTGCATTGGGTAAAGTGTTTGTCTGAAGATTTTGAAATATCATAGGTGTTGGGTACAAATGCCCTTTGTCATTAGCCGTTGTCATCAGACGGGGGCTTCCTATTTGGCGTTAGTTAATCCCTGCATCAGAATTACACCAAGTTGTCAATATCCTCTTACTCGGACCAACTTACCACGATTAAAATACCACGACCTTCCACCGACCAAGTTTTACTAAGAGTATCTTCCGAATATCAGGGGCGGATCCAGGATTTTCCAAAGGGGAGGGGAGGGCGAAATGTATTAAATTGTGAGCGCGAAGTGCTAAGCTTATACCCTGTTGGCCCCGGAAAAATGTGAACCTTAGAGTCAAGTTTAAACGCGGGCTTCCTGGTCGGCGTAAGTAGTCCCGCAGCATTAAATATCCCGTAAATATTTAACTTACACCATCAGTTATCCATACCCTCTAGCTTGGACCACCTTGCCCAGATTAAGTGACCACGACCTTCTACCGACCAAGTCTTACTCAGCGTAACCGCCATAAGTCAGGGGCCGATCCAGGATTTTTTCCGAAAGGGGGCGTGAAATGTACGAAATTGAGAGCGCGAAGCGCGTAGCCTTTACGGCCTGGGGTCCGGATATTATAGATACACTGTCGCTCATATAGTTGGAATATTTTTAAAATAATAGATCTAGATATTAGTATACATTCTCAGATTGTATTGAATAATAATTTGACAATGTGTGTTTTGCGTGACTGCTAAAGCATGCGTATGCTACTATGCTTATCAACTAGGGGACCTACGCCCTTAAGCCATAACTGACAATAATGATGATTAATGCCTCACAATAGGGTACTAATAAAGTACACCGACACGGTTTTGATCCTGGAGCCTCACAGTTACGAGGCCATTGATTTGCCACTGAATCATAACGGTACACAACGGGGGCTAGCATGGGGGGGGGGGGGGCAGCCCCCACAAAAAACAAACAAAGCAAATACATTGAATTATCAATAATTCATTACATTTTGCCCCGAACCCCAACATAAACAGGTCCTCTGTGTGGCCATGCCTGGAACCAACCTTAGTGGTTGATATGTAGTAGTTGCTTAACAGTATGCATAACATAAGTATGGAGGTCTTTTTTTGCTACATGATAACCGCATTGTGACTTGTATTAAATAATTTCATACGATAATACTATAATAAAGTAAACGATTGACAAACTCACCACTTGAGAAATTGATGGTAGCACAGGAATCACCTCTCACCTCTTTAAAGGCTACAAAAGAGCAACATTCGTATTTATATTTCAATTGTGTACCTAATGGCACCGCACAGGAATATCATTAGAGCGGAACATGAAGAGTTTGACATGCAATAGTAAGAAAGTCAAAGCCTCGGGGAAATAAAGATTTCGCAATACAATTCAAAGGAAGTGAGAGCAACGAATACATTGCCAATGTTATGCCAGTGGAAGTGTAGAGGAACTCAATATTTACGCAATGTCTTTTACAAAGTGCTCAGTAAGAACACAGTACATATATTGTGTAATATTTAAAGAAAGAGATCGTTATTGTGCATTGAGCAAAGTCTAATATTTTGTTTATAAGTAGATCTATAGAAAAGAAATGTAGCACAAATGATTCAATTTAATTGTACACGATTGTTTATATATGATTTACTTTATTAACATGCACAAGGACCGTGAAAGGAATTAAACGACAGCGGCCTTCAAAGGCAGGTGGTCGTTATAGACTGGTGGTCTTTCTTTACAGGTCGATGAATGGGAATACATTTTATGCTTTATTAGATTCAGGAGGATGTCTAAAAACTTGTACACGTACTTTTGTAAACTTAAAGTACATGGATGATACATAAACACATACAACTAGCAATTGATCATAACCCTTGTAAAATGTGATGTTTGTTGTATTTTGGTAACTCAAGAATGATAGTTTGCTGGTTAGATTAGCGCCTTTGTTATATAAGTTTAGATGTACGCTTTGATATGCAACATTCTCATGCAACATAAATCTGAACATTTAATTGTTTTAATACTTGAATTTAAACGATGAGAAAAATAGGTAAGGGTATGAATAGTGTAGTTGTTGACCGTACATGTAAATGTTTTATATACATGCATAATTAAAATCACAATGACAACCGTTTACTAAATTGGCCCTGGAGCAGGGCAAACTCACTGGTTGGCACGTTCCTGATCGCCACACCTTTGTTGAGTTCAAATTTCTTTGGAACCAGCACCTTGACCACTAAGCCAGTATGACGTCATACTGTATAAAATGAATGGTCTTCTGATAGATAACACGATTATATGAGTTATTTCATTGCTTTAGTATTTTCAATTATATTCATTTTCCACACACACAAATAACAATCAAACAAAATATATACATACAAGATAAGCTCATGTAACACTACAAATGGTATTGTACATTTCAAAGAATACACAAAGAATACTAATCCACCGAAAAAGCAACAATATGACACATGAACATTATTAAAACAACGATAACATTTGAACTGTTAAAGAAGATTAGTTATTGCGAGTAGTTTGTGGACTGGGATACTACATAATAAAACGATCTTCATTGTGTGAGTGAATGAAATGGACAAAAAGAACAAATACTTCAAGTTATTTTTATTATATATCATCACTTATATCAACCTACACAACACCGATTAATATATATCTCATATGATAATTAGCCATTAACGAAGTTAAATCTTACAATGCTCTAAATTACGATGCTATGTACATTTCGTGAGCATTCTTGTAAATGTGAATAGTTTCTTGATACATGTAGATACATCATCATCATCATCATCGTCATCATTATCCTCATGACCTTGCAGCATTGTTACATTACTTGTTCTCATACTTGTTTGATAGATACATGTATTCATCAGCATGTCTCAAAGAAAATAAAACCAAATCAACCATTTCAAAATTGCAAGTAATCAGTATAATCTACATGTGATAATTGCGATGACAAACTGTATAGCTTAAATGTATTTCAATTACTTTATCTGTTCTATTAAATTACATAACAAAGAACGATATTTTCCAAAGTGAAATTATAAATCATCAATAATATAATGTACATATACTGGATATTTAGTGATATGTACACATCATGAGCGTGTCTTAAATGTTAAAATTGTATTAATAGAATAATGAAACTTGGCCCTATTTAATATTATTAAATCTAACATAATGTATACTTCTTGAATACTTTGTATCAACATATCTCATAACAAAATGAAAACAAATTAAAACATCAAACGCTGCAGAAACTTTAGTTATATGCACCTATTTACATGTTCTGAGTGTGTTAGATGAAACAATCTGAAAGTCATTTTATTTGTATAGCATCGCTTCTAACAAACTGCAAACAAAAATTAAGATATCTCGTCGTAAACTGATAATGTGATATAAGCAACAAATTATTTGAATCATACAAATACTAGGAATTATGTTGCTGTGTACATGTTTGAGTATACTTGTAATGTGAATGATTTCGTAACAAATAACAAGAATTTGCAGCTCAGTTGACCAATCATTATATTTAAAATACCTGTTTAGTACACAAATCAACATATCTCATAGCAGAATGGGAAGAATCAAAAATCGAAAATTGCCCCAAAATAGTATTATGCAGCTATTCACATGTTATAAGTGTGTTAGACGACAGAAGGGTGCAACCTATTTAACGTTGTAGCATTTGCCTTTCAAAAATTACATATCAAAAGTGTATATGTTAATTCGGAAATCAATAGTGTTGAATCTTACAAATACCTTCTATTTTACATCTATGTACAAATCATGAGCATACTTGTAATAGATAAGGACACTTGCAACATTATTGATTGTTATATTATTCATACATTCTTCCAAGTAATTTTGTTAGATATACATGTATCAACATTATTCATGGCAAATTTATAAATTAAGCAAATTGAATCACACAACAACAGGAAGTCAGTATAATACAGCTATTTACAAGTTGTGAGTATGTTCAAAGACAAAACTGTGAAACCTATTTCATTATTTTAGCATCGCTTTTGAGGAACGACACATTAATAACAAAAAGTGTCATAGAATATTCATAAAATAACAACGTTAAATCTTACAGATACTGGTTATTATGCAGCTATATACGGTACATGTTTACATGTTCTGAGCATATTTAAAATGCATATTCCTGCATGATAGATTACAATGCCATGCAATCTAAAGCATGCTATTTTAAACGGTTTGTTAAAGATATCGACAAGACAAAAGATGTATCATTAAATTTGTTATCAGTAGTATAATTGGTAGAAAGTGTTTTGGCCTGCTACCCCCCCCCCCCCCTCCCCCCTCCCCCCACAATCGTCAACAAAAGTATATATCTGGTTAAATCATGACTATAAAACACATATGATTTGATTTCTCTAGCTGAAAAAAAAAAGATAAATAACTTTTAAACGAATATACCTATACATGTACCTAGTGTAATACAGCTATGTACATGAACCTATAAATGAGCGCGTATAGTGTAAATGTTGTGTTTTTTCTGAGCCATATAAGAACAGTAACATAGTATAGAGTCAGAATTTACTCCCTTTTTACCCTAAACTTATTACATCAGTGTAGTATATTAACAAAATGGTACATTTTCCTTCATTGTTTTAAGATATTTCCGTTCAAAAGTAAATATTCTTGTAATATATTAACATATCTCTCAATCGCAAAAGTACAAGAAAACAAATTAGATCTTACCAAGACTCCTTACTTTACATATACAAGTTATGTGTTAATCATTTAAAGGGATCCCTTTAAGCATGTGTGATGTGGGCAGTTTCTTGATAGATAGGAAGGTTATGCAACCTTTTTCTTTGATTTGTTAACATTTATCTTATCCTAATTCTCAGTTGATGGGTGACAGATCATATGACATAATGAAGAAGAAAGCTACAAGATCGATAGGAATGGATGAATAATTAAAAAAGGTTCTCCTGTGTGGACTGACCTCAGGAGAATACAATGAACTAAATCAAAATGTAACAGAGAAAATTGTTAAATGTCTAAGTTTTAATATTGATATAATACACGAATTAACAAATGTTATGAGCTAATGTCGCGTAAATAGTACCTTGGCAGATCAGGAAAATCTGTATCGTATTGCATTATTAAAGTATTTCAATAAAATTAATTTATCTTCTCCTAAAGTCACTATGATTTTAATTCCATTTTTGCAATTTTGTATTTCCTCTTGCGTGTTGTATTCTACTTGCACAAACCTGGCTAGAAGGTTATGGTTATGGTAATGGTAATTGTACTTATGCACATCCTTGCATTGCTTCACTTTTCTTATCAAAAAGAAATGATTGCAACAATTTATTTATTAATGGGACAATTGTTTATCCTGTATATCATATAATCATATCTAATCTAGTTACATGTGATAACAAACACATTCAGATTTACATGTAATAATTGTGATGCTAGTGGTGATAGCCATATCATTTGTTCATGTACATACATGTAAATACAAAGTGCATATGGAAAATTATAATCAAACCTGATTTGAATTAGATCAATAAAAGTGATATATTGATTTTCTCTCGCTTTTTGTATTCTATTATTCATAGTACAAACTTGGCTTGAACCTGATTATGGTGATTGTAATTGTACTCATGCAAATTCGTATATTGCTATAGTTTTTCTCGAAATAAAGAAATGATAACGATTCATTTTTTCATGTGGAACGTGTTTATCCTGTTTATCTATTTACATGTTATAAGACACAATAGAGATATGCATGTAATTATTTGGATGCTAGTGATGACATCATGTCATGCTATCTTACGAACTTAACATGTTGGAACCATGATCAAATGAGGGTTTTCTAGTCTGTAAAGATTGAAGCGAAATGAGTACATCAAGATAATATTTTGTAGATATCATGTGTTTATATACATGCATGTGTATACGTAGTGAACATGGACAAATGTATTCAAAGGGGATACGATTTAAAGGATGAATCTGTTTTTAAATACGAGGATGTTGTCTCCATCGCAAGCAAAAAGTTTCCCTGATGACGTCATCAACACCCGAGATGATAGAAGGTGACACTCCCTATCCTCCAGTGAGTCTAGTTCTATTGATAGAGGGAATGATGCTACTCTTCTCTTCCTTATATCACTCCCACTCACCACTTGATCAATCACACACGTCTTGTACTCACCATCTGATGTCACGACGTAGAGGTCGTCTGTCAAAGGATCGATGCAGGCATTCAGGATGGCATCACTGTGGGGGATTTCCCTTTGAGCACCCTGTCTGTCGATAATCAACACTCTGTGATCTGCTGGTGAGGGTTGAGCGATGATGTGACCTGATGATAGTACACCGCGCATCAATATTATGTGTTTACATGCGATGGTATTCATGACATTACCATCAGCTGGGTTGATGACGTATATCTTTGACTGACCTCCCTCAGCAGCGATGATCATCCCAACCTGGTCAACATCTACATCAACCCTTGTGTCATCACGCGTTGTGTTTCTTGGTATTTTGACGTCATTGACGTGCTTCCATCGTCTGTCATACACACTGATGCATCCTGTCAAACTGTCCCCTGCACACCCATCACTGTATTTACCGCATACTACCTTGCTATCATTCAGCAATGCACAGGAAGAAACCAATGATGTATCATTACCTGTTATCACTCTCTGATTGTCTTTAGCGTTCATATCGAACATGCATGTATGACAGTCATCTATATTTGTGACGATTACATTGCATTCATTTATGTATCCTACAATGGTTGGCGATGTGAATGTATCTTTAACTTCAATTGTATCAATGAGCATCCACTCCCCAACATACCCATCTATCCTCCCATCATACTCTTTTCTCAAAGCACCCTTCACAAACCTCACACCTGATATGGCCCCAGTGATTTGTTTCACCTCACCCTCATTCAGTGGTTTCTTTAGTTCTTCACTAACTGATGTAATCACACGATGCCCGTCTTTGACGACATTTTCATCGTTTTCGAGTAATGTATCGATTGTCTGTATTGTAGTCTCAGTGGTTTTTGTGTCATCTTGCCATGATATCTGCAAATTACCAATCTGTATTTCTTTCTCTTCAGCGATGTTCCTAATGTCTGTTTGAAGACCATGTTGTTTATTGTCGATAGGTTCTCGTCTTTGCACTGCATTTGTACGGTTTATATCAAGTCGTTTTTCTCTCTCTTCATCGTTCTTTCGAATCTTTTCATTGATCTTCTTAATCTCCTCGTGAAGTTTCCGATTCTTCTCATCAATCTCATGGTTGATTTTTGTAGCATCCTCCTTCTCTCTGTCTTTGACTGTTTGTATCGCCTCATTGATTACCGAATCTACTTCATCTTTCAAAGCTTGTAGATGGGCGTCGGCGTCGTTACTGCACTGACGAATCTGATCTCCATAAACTCGACAAAGCTTTAATTTGTCCTTTGCCTTTTCTTTCAAATCGTTTAGTTTTGCTTTATTTTCCATGATCGCGCCCGTTATATCCTGTCGCACGCATGGCTGCCCAGGATGATCTATCATTGCGCATACATAACTCACAGCTTCACCATGTGTTTTACAATATAGTTTGATTTCTTCATCATGCTTCTCACTATAAAGCTTGGGCCCACCCTTTCTTGCTTTTCCGATGCATCCTTCTTTTAGGACGCAGTCATCGCAAATCTTTTTTTTCTCATTCACGTAGTACAACACATCCGTGAATGCCTCGCAGTTCTCTCCTTCACAGTTGTCTTCTCTAGAACTTAAGTGAGCCGCCATGCTGACCAGAGTAAAGACCTGTACACGAGGATAAGAACGATTCACAAGAGAGAGAGGTGTGTGTGAGAGAGAGAGACATCAAGAGAGGTTTGGAGAGAGGAGGAAAAGGAGAGAGGAGGAAGTGAAGAGAGAGAGAGGAGGAAGTGGAGAGAGAGGGGGGAGAGAGAAAGAGAGAGAGAGGGGGAGAGATAAAGAGAGAGAGAGAGAGCGAAGGAGAGGTGCAGGGGGGAGGGGAGGGAGAGATAGAGGGAGAAGGAACGGAGAGACAAGAAGAGATACGAAGGGAGAAGAAGACAGGAAGATGAGGAGAGAGCAGGAGAGAGGAAAGCAGGATGAGGGAAGGAGGGACAGAGGAATGAAGAGAGACGAAGGGGTCGTCAGGGGGATAGGGAAAGATCGGAGGAAGGAAGGGGGAGAGCAAAAGTGAAAAATAAAGGATAGTGGAAGATTGGGGAGTGATGGAGATGGAGAAATAGAGGGAGGTATAGAGAAAGAAAAGAAAAGAGAGACGGAGCGAGAGAAAGAGAAGACAGTGATCTCAAATAGTCATATTACTTTGTACAAGTTTGGTTTAATGTTAATGGATGGCAGTGTATTTCCACAGGTGAAATTTGAATTAGATTAACAATTTGAAATTAAAAGTTATTTTTATCATTCATCTAAACAATCACTTGTGTGATCTTAAATCGTGAGGATTTTCATCGGCAACAACCATCGATAACTTTAATTTGTATAAAGGGAAATTAATAGTTTATGTCAGTCTAAGTTATCAACATGTAAATTATACATGCATTGCCCCAAATATTTGTTTTTTCTACAGGCTTTCTCTTGATTAGACAGAAGGGAACTAATATATTTATTAATATTATTTGTATAAATCATAATAATTAACCAAATTAGTCATTTTCTAGCAAAATTTAATCTTGTTCTTTACATAGATTTAGGATTGTGTGCGCGACCGTATAGCGATATTATGATTTGATATTATAAAGTGGCCAAGACATGTCGAGCAATGTATGCTGCACTTTATAACTGCAAGGATGAGCTGCTATGTTATATTAAATACATTTTGCATTAGAGTGGAATAAGCTCTTTAATTTTGTTTTCAAACCAATATTATACTGCGTTTTATAGATCGCGTTAACGACCACACACAGTGTATTATTAGATCAAAACAGTGCGTACTCCCAAAACAGTGTACCCAACTTTGAAAGCTTCTGATTATAACCTATGTGACCTTGATTAATATTCCATGGGGGGAAGGGGCACGAGCCCTCTTGTTCCCTTCGTAGCTACGCCACTTCATCTTGTAAATAAAGCGGTGCATAAAGCTTTTTATCTGTTAAAGAATACCGGAGTTCATGGAAGGAACTTAATATCTCAGATTGATGAACATGTTTATATATTGGCTTTTGTAGTTGTAGTTTGGATGTTAGAGAAACTTATGCTAAGAAGTATACATAATATAGTATGCATATTTTACTGGCTACATGATAACCCCATTATGACCTGTATGTAATAATTGTATACTGCAGGTTCTAACATAACTAAAAGAATGGTAAACTTACCCCTTGTCAGACGTATGGTAGCACAGGAATGAACCCTGTAAAGGCCACAGTACAGCAATATTCGTATTTATATTTCAATATTTAGCTAATGGCACATGAATATCATTAGAGCGGTAAATAAACAGTTTGACATGCAATAGTAAGAAAGTCAAAGCCTCGGGGAAATAAAGATTTCGCAATATTTGTTCAAAGGAAGTGAAAGCAACGAATGTATTGCCAGCGGAAGAGCAGACAAAATGAATATGTGAGCAATGCGTTTGGAATAGGTGCTCAGTAGAGTCCACAGAGGAGCAATATTCATGAAGAGTTCAACATGCAATAGTCAGAAAGTCAAAGCCTCGGGGAAATAACGATTTCGCAATATTTTTTAGAAGAAAATTTGAAACTTCCTTTAAACGAAAAAAGAGGACCTGAATATGTGAAGCAATGCCTTTGAAATAAGTGCTCAAAATTTATATTTAAATGATAACCTCTTCATCGACAGTATGCAGTGATTGTATAATCCAAGCATTATGCTTCCCCTAAAATATCGGCCTAGGAATGTCCAATTAATGTGAAAATTAGCATGGTGATAGATTGAAGTATATTGAATAAGATGGTAATATTTATTTTATTTTATGTTCATTTATTTATTTGTTATTAATGAGTTTATGACAATATGCATTTTTTGGGGGAAATGTACTTATAATACAATTCAATAGAATGAAGTCATTTCTAAAGCGCTCTTACTTAAACTAACAGTTGTTACACAGCGCTTTACATGATAAATTATCGAAGAAGTTGTTGATCATGGTCAAAGAGGATAGTTTAGAGATATTTGGAAGACATCCAGCGAAGGTGATAATCAAATTAAACGTGGAAGCTTATTCCAGAGTCGAGGAGCCCATGCATGGGAAGCACTGTCGCAAGCTTTAGAGTATTGTAACGAACCAGTTCGCCACAATTTAAGTTATCTTGCAGAAAACGAAGCGAAGGCCAGAACGAGTAGATTGCAGGGTACGATGAGAGAGTTGAGATACACTGGAGCTTTGTTTTGGATGCACTTGTAGACAACCGTCGGATCTTTATCACACAATGCGTTGCTTGATTGGAAACCAATGTAGTTCTTTAAGCAACGGGATGACATGATCGTGCTTTCTGGCCGATAAGATCAGCTTTGCTCCGCGATTCTGTATCTGCTGGAGACGCTGTTTTCGTAATGACTTGATCCCATACAATAATGAATTGGCATAGTCAAGATGAGACAACACAATAGCTCGGAGAGCATGCTCACATGCTTTCGCATCTACGAAAGGTCTGATACGAGCTATATTTGATAGGTGGTAGTGAAGTCCACGACAGAGGGATGACAAGTGACGATCCATCTTGAGTGCTGAATCAAACTCCACACCAAGACTTTTTGCAGCAAATGTTGGATTGATCGAGAGGCCAGAAATTGACAGTTTGACGATCAGTCACATACTGCCGTGCTTGTTGGAAAGATACTTCAATAAACTCAGTCTTGTCACAATTGAGCTTCAACATATTAAACGCCATCCTTTTCTGTAGATACTCAACACAGCTTGATCAAGTTAAAAGAGCATGCATGGATCACATTTGGGAGAATCGTTCGTTCGTTCGTGTCTCCTTAGATCAAGATTAATGTAATCTTGATCTTTGGAGTAGTTGCTACAACCGGCCGTGTCAGACACGTTGCCCCGGGGTGCGAGATAGGACTCTTGTAGCGTGCCCCCATTTAAAACAATTATACAATAACAGTTAACATTACATTTAATTAATAGTATGAAACTACTTAATTACTCTCATTTTACGGGAAAAAATATTGCATATATATATATATATTTGGGAGAATGACATATTTTGATTGACATGATTGTGATGACATCTTGTCACCTAACACCCGAACCAAAGGTCCGCCTATAACAAATTTGGTATCAAAATGTGCGGGAGACATGAGGAAAAAACTCAAGAAATTTCAGGGCCAAAGGTTTAGGGGTTGTGATGCAGAGACAAAAAATCGACAGGGGGGGGGGGCATTGTGGCCCCCGGCCTTATTATGGTTAAACATGATAAAGAAGTGATCATTAAAGATCGTTAACATCTAAGCTTCTAAAACAAGATTTGTATTCTGCGCAATGTATTATATTGAATTGCTGGGTGTGTACGAATCGTCAATAGTGCATGATAGCCAGTGAACGTTGAAATTATAAGATAAATTAAATGTCTATAACAAATTTGTATTTATTTATCATTATCCCATTGAAAATTGTTTGTGACATTTAATGGCAGGGATCTTTAATGAGCTTTAACCAAATTCCCAAAGCATTTTGTACAGGGTATAAAGTTATAGGAAAGAAATATAGCGTATATGATTTGGTTTGGTTGTACATGTTTGTTTATATATGATTTATGTTATTACATTTTATAAAGACCATGCTTGGAATACAAGGACAGCGGTTTTCAAAGGCAGGTGGTCTTCCTATACAGGTCGATGAATGGGAATACATCTTATGCTCTATTAGAGCCAGGAGGATGTCTAGAATAAGAAGAAGTACATGGATGATACATAAACACATACAACTAGTAACAACTCAATTATGCATAACCCTTGTAGATTTTATGTTCGTTGTTTTTTTGTAACTCAATAATGATAGTTTGACTGGTTGAATGCTATTGCCCGTTGTAAATATAGTGATGAATAAATATGCTTATCATTTTGAAGTTCAAAGAACGAAATCGATATCTCAGTTGGATATATATTTGTTTTGATAAAGTGTTATTGACTGTGTTATCTTTGGCCCAAACGTGGTACCTGTCCGTGGCAGTAGTATTTTGTTTTTAAGGGATGGAAGGCGAGGGGGTAATGTTTATTCCTACCTGTCATGTGTTATTGACTTTGGCTTTGTATTACTATAATCATATTTTGTAAACCTGGGACCATTTTCTGAAAAGAATATAAAAAACGGCCTTTACATGTACAATTTGTGCTTGCACTGCCTGCACAGATGTGTTCTATACACTGTAGTCGGGTTTGTGCAAACATTAAACTTTGGTTTGTCCAATAATTTTCTCTCTTAAAGGTACTATGTCCCTTTTGCAGCTAACCTCAAATTATGTAGAACTTTGCAGGAATTATGAATATGTCATGTATGTCCTATCTGTGAAATTTAAACGTTAGCAGTGTCCTCATATTCAAATTGTGCAAGGAAACCCGTTTACTTGCTAGACTTCACTGTTAGACAATATTGAGTGACTGACTGGCCTTTTTCCTTCTTTGGTAATAACATACATGAAAAGAGTTGTAAAGGGTACATGAGCATATGTCTACATCAATAACCCACTTCTTGTGATGGCCAAGATTAAACTGATTGAATCTTTGCGCAGCATAAAACGTATGACCATTCGGTACAATTGTCTGAAAATCAAGACTATTACTTTTGGGCTCTGTAGCCCTAAAGTCGATTTGACAACTAATAGTCGTTATTTTCCCACTTGAAGACATTTTCAAGCCCCACCTTTTTTAGGGAAGT
This sequence comes from Strongylocentrotus droebachiensis, assembly GCA_035222895.1. Taxonomy (NCBI): domain Eukaryota; kingdom Metazoa; phylum Echinodermata; class Echinoidea; order Camarodonta; family Strongylocentrotidae; genus Strongylocentrotus; species Strongylocentrotus droebachiensis. The sequence goes on from JAVYIG010001373.1 coordinate 326,929, forward strand.
TATAAATTAGTATTACATTCACAGTAACAAAATGAAACGGGATGCGTTTTTGCGGGTACTTGAGATTTAATAGAGGATGGAATCTTGGTACCCTGAATATCAACATCATGACAATAATAACAACTACGACACAAACTTTCCCAACTGAATATAAAATACTTTTACTTAAACGTTACACTGCTCCAATCCGCCCCAGGGAAGGACCCGGGTATAATTTTCGAATATTTTGATCAATTTATACAAGTATCTGCATCTGAAAAACTGGATGGATCCGGCATGTCCAATCCAAAGTACTCTCTGCATCGGGGCCACCAACAGACGAGAACTTGTGTACAACCCCCCACAGCCCGTAAAAAGGCGACACTGTTTCCTCATTAAAGAGGGCAAACAGAGTTTACCTTCTCATTTGGAATTTAACTGTGAGTACCACAAAGTGGGCTATACGTATAACACCCCTCTGCATACAAAGAAGACACACAGTTCCACTGCATTAAACATGCGAACAGATGCCTACTTTACAGGCGGGTACATGTTATAAATAAACGACAGGAATGCCTGTTATCATCGGGGCCCCCACCGGAAACCAATAAATATTCAGCTTTGCAAGATACAATGGCCAATTAAAATAATCCAATTCATATTCTCAAAAACACAACCTTCCCATGAGGTATTTTGCAGCAGTGTGTAATACACATAATAACATTTATATGTATATATTAACATATATACACATACACATATATATATGCGAAGAGGCAAAAATGCCAATTTCCGCCACACGGGCACCGCCCGCCGCCACTGAGCGTATATATTTTTATCACGTAATTTACGCATATAAACTTACATGTTGATTTCACCCTAAATTCTAATGGGTCACTTTCGTTTCACTACGCGTTTTGAACGCGAACACGAACTTGAACATATTAAATTCAACGAATTACCTTAATTTCGTTTCAATACCAACGTTGTGCGATTTCGAAGCTTGAGCTAAATCAACCAACTAACCAAAATAACGTGATAACTACCTTTCGTTTTGAACCAAAAACACCTCTATAACCTCGACTGTGACTATGCTCATGAAAACACTCTGCAATAACAATAAATATAACTAGACTTTAATTCGTCACTTTGACGAATTAGGTGATACGTGCTATTTTGTTATCATGAAAGTGTGCCGATGATGATCTAATGATAACGATCTTAAATACGATAAAGACCATGATTAAGAGTGGTATAGCGCCCCCGTCAGGTATTCGATAGAGAGTTGTATCATCAGGATTTCAGAAAAAGTCGTAACAAGTAACACGCTAACTAAGAAAATTCTGACATGTCGCCTTAATTGAAATTTTCACAATGATGATGTCATCGTAATGATAAATGATGTACGTCAATATTGTAGATAATTTATTAGCTACACCGTATCAAAATTTTGGAGAACATAGAGTACAAATAAGCTAGATAGTGCTCAAAGATCAATGTCATGAAGATTCATGATGTGAACGAAATTCACCTTCCTTAGGCATAACAGGCAAATTAAGAAAATTCTAAAATGTGGCCTTTAATTTAATTTTGTACTATGATGACGTCAATGAAATAAAAAGCAGTGTGTATTGATCTTGTAGGCAATTGCCTGAGCTACAAGATACCGCAATTTGGAAGAAAATCAGATGAATTATGAGAAATACACTAAATTTTCCATAAATATAATGACGTCATAATATGCAATTTTGTATTTTGACTTTCAAGGCCATTATGATGACGTCATGATGTATTTAATGGCCTAATAAGATATAAAATCTTATCTCCGACTCATAATGTATCTAAATATGAAGAAAAAAAATGGCAGTGCTTATTCATCCCGATGTACTTTTTATAGGCATGTTTTTGCCCATATATGCAATGTAATACATGAGCTCGCACGCACGGATATTTTTCTTCAACGGACGCTCATTCCGTTATTAGTAGTGATAAAGAGATGAACATGGTATCAAATTGTTCAGAAAAATAAGAGGAATATCCTGTCAAAACAAATTGAGGGGTAATTATTTTTCGTTCGGCCGTGACGAACGAAAATGTCCAAAAATGCGTGTTTTGCGCGATTTTTTATGAAATGGTTATAATTGCCTAAAACGTATGCAAAAACAATTTCAGACGATTTTGAGCGATTTAAAATTTTACGCGCACGTTAACGCGCGCACAAACGCATACGCGCATTTTTGCGCGCATTTATTGACCTGAAATTAACCGGACAGATATTGACCTTGATCATGATAAATATGAATGAAAAATTACTTTCCGTTATGAAGATATGATCATAAGTTGATTTTCACAAAATGGCGCCTGGATGACGTCACGATAATTTTGAGTCTTTGAAAAGTCATGCAGTTCTAAGTTAGACTAAGATCTATCATCATTGAAAGTTTCATGACAATGGCTTCTGCCATTCTTGAGATATCCTGCGAACAAAATTGAGGAAGAATAAAAAGAAAAATAAATAATAAAAAGAAAAATCTTGACGAAATCAAAAGGTGATACGTATATTTCATACGTATCACCTAATAAACAAAGCCACGAACGGCTATATATATATATATATATATGAACTAAGTACACGAACTTGAACGTGAACATATTGAATCCAACCAATTAACCAAAATAACGTGATAACTACCTTTCATTTCCAACCCAAAACAATAAGTTAGAAGCACATTTATGGCCACGACTGTGACTAAGCTCATGAAAACACTCTGCAATAATCGGTAAGTTAAATAAAACAAAGCCACAAAACGGCTTTATATATATATATGTGTACAAAGTACACGAACTTGAACTTGAACATAATGCATTCAACCGATTACCATAATTTCTTTTCAATATACCCACGTTTTGAAATTTCGAAGCTTGAGCTAAATCAATCAATTAACCAAAATAGCATAACTACCTTTCGTTTTGAACCAAAAGCAGTCTTCAATGAAAAACACTTTCGTGGTCCCAACTGTGACCAAGCTCATGAGAACGCTTTGTAATTTCCATTAACTAAAGTACACAGCATCAAAATGCGGATATATATATATGTACATAAACGTAACATGTTAATAGCAACCACTAGCCTAATAAGTCTCTTTCGCGTTACGTAAAAGTTTTGTGCTTTTAAAGCTCGAGCTAAACAAACCAATTACCCGAAACATAATAACTACCTTTAAACATCAGAATGGGGAAATATATACCGTATATATATATATATATATATATACATTAAATAAATCAACTTAACATCTTAATAGAAACCACTACCCTGATAAGTCTCTTTTGCTATAACGTACGAGTTTTGTTATTTTAAAGCTTGAGCTAATCAATTAACCAATTACCCGAAACAAACGTGATAGCTACTTTTCATTATGACTTGAATACATTTTCAACCGAAAACGGTAATAAATTAAAAACACACATTATGGACACGACTGTGACCAAGCTCATGAATACAATTCCATAAATCAAAACCACTTAAAAAAACTCGACGAAAATCTATTCAATGTCCATCAACCCATGGATAAGGCTATGAAGGAAAATATTATTTATGATAAATGTATGCCATCCCTCCTAAACAGCTCGTGCTGCTCGTGCCTGATGTCCAAATGATTCAATGCTGCCCCCAATCTTGCGGCATATGTACCTGGCGTGCTTGTTTAGTGCTAGCCGCGTCCTATCAATTTCGGCTGCTCGTCTTTACCGAAGCCGCTGTAGGTCCTACGCGGCAATATATCCGACCAAATGATGAGGGCATTGGGGAAGACTTCATCGTGCAGCCGTCCGAGCGTGTTATCCAAGAGAGAGAGAACAATTCATGCTTGTTAGCTCGACCGACGTCGTTTGTTCCCACGTGCAAAACGATGTGCGACGGAGAGGAAACCTGGATACCAGGCAGCACCCATTGGACATGTCTACTAACTTGACCTAGCTTTAATAAGGCCCCTCCTTCCTCTCCAAACGACGTTGGCTGACGACCCCAAACCTTGTTTTTCCTCACGATGCGCGAAGGCGGCTAGCCAGTGCATCATGGAATCGCCTATAAGCAGGATCGTACTTGACTGGCAACCTACAACAGGAATGAAAGAAAAACTTCCGGCAGCTCATTGTTGTTGATGATTATGATTTATTCGTTTCAAAATTGCCTCATTGCCTCAAAACTGCCTCATGCATAAACATGAGTCAATTATACATACTATTTAAACATATAGGTGTACGCAAAAAACTGATAATTTTTCTTAACACACTTCCTTAAACTCAAATGATTAAAGTAATATAGTACGATACGTCATGAATTATGCAACAGGTAGCATATAAATACGCACATATCTCTTATGCGCGTCCGAGGACCAGCGCCCCGTGTTCTCAATTTCCGTTTAATGTATCATTACCCGCGCAAACCAACGGCCTAGAATCGTACTCACTTGCGGACGGACCCGCGGTCCCCGCTGCTCCACTCCGGGGTTCGGCTGCTGTGCCTGGACGAGAGGCTCTGATACGGGCTGGGAAGGCGGAGCTGTTGCAGTTGTAGACCGAAAACTTCAGTCTCTCTAATCGTCGGTTGTTCCACTGAGACTACGTCTGGCTCCACTAGACCTCCGATTATAGAGACTGAAGATTGTCCTATCGGGACTGTACGGAACCAATGGTTCGGTTCGGCAGGACCGCGATGAATGAGATATGCTACGAGATTTTCACTCTTTACATCCTCACACATGCTGCAATATGACAATAATTAGAGTCTAATTAAAAAAACATATATATAGCTTATTTGACTTACGATAGCTTGCTCATTTAGATCCTAAATTAATGATTAATCCGAGAAAGTCTCGTCGTCAACATTATCCGTCTTGGTTTTAGTTGATGAATATTATTTTTTTCTTTTCGAACGTCCAATAGCTACCGTAGCTACATACGAGTCGGCCCGGCTTGACCAACGAACTCCCACGAAACGAGTGCTCTGATTGGCCATTGGCTATGTTTTGGTAGGTGGACCCGGAAATATATCGGCCGCCGGGTAATATTTCGAATGCATGAACGTAAGTGCTTCGCGGTTCTGAGGAACAAATTGGATAATTCATATAAGTAAATCCGAAAATTTCACATTCTATAATAGGTTAGCAAATTTTGAAAACTGTAATTAGGAGATATATAGACCGACCTAATTTACATCTGATTTAGAAATCAGGAAATTAGATCTAAATAAAGAAAATCGGGGGAGAAATGTCGGTAACGAAAAGCTGTTACGCTGTGGCTCTAATTTACCCCCACGGTACGAGATCTCTGGGTTGCCATCTGTATTGGGGAATGACAACAAATGTCAGTTTTATTAAAGAAATGACCCAAATCAGATGGTTATTGCTGTCTATTGCAGTTGCAGTTCTCCGTAAACGTGAGGACCCAGTTCGGTCAACAGTTGTCCACCTGGATTTCTGCTTAGCCTACGGCATTATAATTCCCGACGCGGTGATACAATTAACAAAGTTAAGTAGCTAATATAAAGTTAACCAGTTATGAACTCCAAATGTACAAAATTCAAAATCCCGTCGCCGTATATAATTACTCTGAAGAACAAGTTGTATTAAAATGTTCCCTTCTGTAAATCCGATGTGGAATCGAAGTATAATAGTTGTCGACTACAATGTTTCCTCAATAAAGTCCAATAAATTAATTTGCCACCGAATAATGTCTACGTCCATCCTCTAACAAATCTGCAAGGTGAATGAGAATTCTCACGCCAACACCGTGAGAACCCAACACATCCCGGCTAAAATAATTCCATATATAAATTCGAAACATACCTCGCGCAAATTCCGTTTATAGATACGCGTACATGAAAGAAACCGCGCGGCTGACTCAAAGGGTGTCGGCATGTTATTGTTTTCTCTCAAGATGCCGCTAAGGGTCATCACAGAAGAGAAGCCGCCGCGAACTCGTGATGTCACTGATGAATGTAAACCATTTATATCGCCCTACGTTCGATAACATTTCTTATCTTTCAAATGCAGTTGGAATTTAACTTTTTCATTTTTTCGGCCTGCAAATGGGACATAGTACCTTTAAGGGTTGTTAAGATATGGTTAAATCTAAAGGGAATCTCAAACTTAATACCAAACTTTGAATTAGATGATTATCCAAGTGATGCAATATATCACATTACAAAGATGTAACATTATGATATGATGTCGGGTTTGTGCAAACATTAAACTTTGGGTCGTCCAAAAATGTTCTCTCTTAAGGCTTGTTAAGATATGGTTGAATCTAAAGGGAATCTCAAACGTAACCGTATAATACGATCCCTTTCTTTCATAAATTATTGTAAAATTGATATGCAAAACAGCTTGTTTGAAACACAGGCAAATATTTCTGAATAAATATGGAGAATGTATGATAATGAAAAGTACATAATATATTTATGTAAGTTGAAGCAACATTTCCATCATGAATATTCATGGAGAAGAGGAGCAATATTTGTCCCTAGCACAATATTCAGGGGTGGTTTCAGGGGGGACTGGAGCCCTCCCTTTTTTTATTTAAAAAAAGGTTTTAGATGTTGTTGCTTGATATAAATCATAAAGTTTTGGCTGAATAAACCCCCCTTATTCGCAGGATAATTTTTTTTATTCGTAAATTTCGGGGGATTGAAACCCTCCTGCAATTTATCAAATATTGGAGCCGCCCGTGATCTAACAGGCAATACTTTATTGAGAGTAATAAGACAATTATGTACAATCTATATTGCTCCTTTGCAGCATACATTGTTGTGGTGCGGGACAAAGTGTATGTTCTGGAAGAAAATGTAAAGACATGTCTGTTATGGAAGTATTCTTTACACAAATTGGAATATATCAAACCTACATAAACTAATCTGAATTGTTCACTCATTAATTTGTCTTTGTGCTAAAAAATAATTGAGTCGGGATGGGGAGCAACAGAAAGGAAAGTTAGGGTGTGGGACACAGTGTAATTAGGAAGAGGGAGAGGAAGGAAAGACTGAGAGAGACGGTGAGTGAGAAAGAAAGAAGGAAATGGTGCGGGATATGGACAGGGAGGGTGAGAGGATAAGGTAAATAGAGAGGGGAGAAAAGGAAGAAAAGCAAGAAAATAAGATTGAGAAAAGGGGATAGCGAGAGAAAGAGTGAATGGGAAAGAGAGATAAAGAGAGGACAAAACAGAAAAGAGAGGGGATAATGAAGGAAAGAGAGAAGGGAGGGAAATGAGTGTTTGTACGTGAGAGAGACAGAGGGGACGGGGGAGTAAAGAGAAATGATAACAGATAATCGTAATGAGAACATTTAAAGATATGTACAATGTTGTAGCATGGATCCAGCCAATGAGGAAGCACCAGTTAAATGGGGGGGGTGGGGGGGGGGGGGAGGGGCGTAACACGGACATAGGGAACATGCCATTCAGAAAAAAATGTTCATAAATGTATTTATCATGATTCGTTATAGCAAGAAGGTTTATGTGTCTCTCTCTTCCGTACCACCTATGTCTCTCTTTCTATCTCTGTCTCTGTCTCTGTCTCTCTCTAATGATTCACTCTTCTCCTCCTCCTCTCTCTCCCATTCCCCACTATATCCCCCTCTCTCCTGTTTGTCAATTAGTTTCCGCTATCCCAGTCAATCCCCAACCCCTCTTGAAATATTGTAGCACACCCATCACTTTAAACTTTGTTTTCCATTTCATTTACCTTCCGATTAACTTCAAATTTGAAATCTCTGATGCAACTCACAATTATTTCGATTTTGAAGACATGGTTTAAGCAAAAAGCAGTTTTTTCATAGACAATTAATGGTGTTCATAACCAATGGAATCTTTCATGATGACTTAACAACACAATACATAAATTCATATTCAACTGCAATTTTATTACTCATTTTGGTAATGTCAAACTGATAATGTCTCCCCTCCCCCCCCCCCCCCCAAACAAAAAAGACCTGACGAGGCATAGATTCACACATTACCTGTTTATAATAATCTTCTAGCAAGCTCTCTATGAATGTCCATGTTTTTCAGTATAGTACTCGATATACTGTAGAGTACCGAAGTCCTAACGTCATATTTGCTCATCGTATAGGTTTATACTGGGTCTAAACAACAGTCAGAGCCTGCGTATGAGGTTCACCGTGAAATCATTCATGCTTACTGCTGGAGCGGGGAACATTCAGTGGTTGGTGCTGGTATGATCACCACGCTACTGTTAAGCACAACATTGCTTGGAACCAGCAACCCTGATAGTTTTGCAAATTTGACGTCATACCTTGATACTACATGTATATGCTACAACCATTTTCATTACTGTGTAATATGAATGGTCTTCTAATAGATAACAAAACTGTGTAACGTATTTCATTATATAGCATTTTAATTTTATTTCATCTGCCACACACCAAAAATAACAAATAGAGAAAATTGAAAAAAACAAGAGATAAACTTGTGCAACATTACATATGATATGGTACATTCCATATAATAAAACATGACAAGAAAAAACGAAAAACAGCGACAATGTTTCAACTTGAAAAGGAGATTAGTGACTGCGAGTAGTTGTATGTTAAATGGGATACTATATAATAATAATAATAATATTGGATTCTTATATAGCGCACCTATCGACCTTGCAAGGTCCTCAAGGCGCTCCAACATTACCCGGCTTTGCTAGGCTGCCGATTTTGACGCTCACAGCATTTTAAGGAATTCCTTCCCTACAGGTAATGCATTGATCTTCCTATTGAGACAGCTACAACAGTTACAACAGTTGTGTATTGTTACAGTATCTCTTCCATCAACCTACACAACAAAGATAAACATATTTCTTTTAATAATTAACAACCAACAAATTAAAATCTTACAAATACTGTGAATTGGACCCTGGAAGCGGACCCATTTTTTTTTTTTTTTTTGGTTTCGAAATTTCTAAATTTGACATTTTTTGTCGTTGGGGGGGGGGGGGTAAGGTCACCTTATTTAGGTTAGCCGTGGGTATATATATATATTTTTTTTTTTTTTTTTTTTTTTATAATAAAAAAAAAAAAAAAAAATACCAAAGGGGGGGGGGGGGTTTGAACCCCCAAACCCCCCCCCTGCGTACGCCCCTGTTGTGAGCACACTTGTAATGTGAATGATTTCGTAAAAAATAATAAAACTATGTAGCTCATTTAATTGTGATATTATTAATTATATTGCAAATACTTCTTGGATACACATATCTCATAGCAGAATGGAAACAACAAAAACGAAAGTTGCCCCCAAAATAGAATTATATGCAGCTATTATTATGAATGTATTAGATGACAAAGGTATGCAACTTTTCTAATATTGTATAATTTGCCTTTCCAAAATTACATATCAAAGGTTTACGTGTTCCACTGCAACGTTATGAAATCGATAGCGTTGAATCGTACAAATACTTGTTATTAAACATCTATGTAAAAATTGTGAGCATACTTGTAATGTAAATAGGGATAAGGAGACTTTGCAACCTAATTGATTGTTATTTTACGCAGACATTCTACCAAGTAAGCTTGTTTGATACATTTATATCAACATGCCTCTTAGCAAATGTACAAATTCAACAAATTGAATCATATATACATAAAAACTCAGTGTAATACAGCTGTTTTCAAGTTGTGAGTATTTTCAAAAACAAAACTGTGCAACTTTCTCCATTATTTTAGCATCGCTTCTATGAAACTACTCAAACATAACAACAAATGCCATACACGTAGAACATTCTTAAAATAACAATTTTAAATGTTACAAAATTAATACTGGGTATTATACAGCTATATACATGTTAATAATAATTAACAGTCAGCAAAGTCAAATCTTACAAATGCTATGAATAATGCTGCTCTGTACATTTCATGAGCATACTTGTAATGTGCATTATTTTCTGATACATGTTGATAACATACCATCGCTTAGCCTATAATCTAGGCGGAGTGCCGAGCTTTTTTCTTTGCTGCTAGACTAACCCTAAGCAGAACGTCTGATACGATCGTACGAAAAACTGCCACGGATTCAAGGTCGATAATAAAAAAAACAACGACTAAAGCTAGACCAGTGAGTATATAGGCGGTGAGCCGCTTCGCGACTCACGGTTCGTAGTCTCGCCGTATCAGACGTTCTGCTTAAGGTTAGTCTAGCAGCAAAGAAAAAAGCTCGGCACTCCGCCTAGATTATAGGCTAACCATCGCTATACAGTACATTGTAAGGCATCATCATAATCATCGTAATCTGCATCTTCATGACCTTGCAGCATTGTTATATTATTTGTTTTTATACTTGTTTGATAGATACATGTATGCATCCGCATGTCTCTAAGAAAATAAAACAAAATCAACCATTTATATATTACAAGTAATCAGTATAATCTATATTAAATGATTGTGAGCAATGAAAAGCTGTATAGCTTACACGTATTTTAAATACTTTATCTGTTCTATCAAACTACATATCAAAAAATGATATTTCCCAAATTGAATTTGTAAAATAAACAATATAAAAATGCACACATACTAGATAGTATGCTGTTATGTACGTATCATGATATCATGATCGTATTTGTAATGTAATTATTTTCTTGATAGGTAATGAAACTTCGCCCTAGTTAATTATTATATTATTAAACCTAACATATATACACTTTTTGATACATATATTAACATGTCTCATAACAAAATGAAAAAAATAACAAAATAGAATATTGCAGAAACTTAGTATTATGCAGCTATTTACATGTTGTGAGTGTGTTAGATAACAACACTGCAACTTATTTCGTGTTCACAACAAACAACAAACACAGATTAAGATAGCTCGTAGCAACTGATATAACAACAATTTTTTGAATCTTACAAATACTGAGTATTATGTCGCTATGTACCTGTTGTGAGCATACTTGTAATATAAATGATTTCGTAACAAATATCAAGAATTTGCAGCCCATTTAATTATTGTATTAATCATTCTTTAAAAAAAAACATGTTGGATACACATATCGACCAATCCAATCGCAGAATAAAAAACAAATCGAAAGTTGTCCAAAGATAGTATTATCCAGCTAATTACATGTTATGAGTGTGTTAGATGACAGAAGTCTGCAACTCATTTAATATTGTTGCATTTGCCTTTCAAAAATTACATATACAAGGTTTACATGGTTTTTGCAACGTTTTCTGAAATCAATAGTGGTAAATCTTACAAATACCTGTCATTATACTGTTATGTTCATATTATGAGCATACCTGTAATGTACATATTTTTTTATATACTAGTTAATTGTTATATTATTCATATATTCTACCAAATAAACTTGTTGGATACATATATCAACATGCCTCATAGCACATTTATATATTCACACATTTAATCATACAACAAACTTAGTATAATACAGCATATTTACAACTTGCGAGTATTTTGAGATGCAAAAGTGTGCTACTTATTTCATTATTTGAGCGGCGCTTCTTTGTAACTACACATACATAGCAAACAGTGTCATAGAAAATTCGTAAAAAACAAAGTTTAATCTTACAAATACTGGGTATTCTACAGCGGTATATATGTTTATATATTCTGAGCATATTTGTTATGCATATTATTGCATGATAGGTAATAATTCCATGCATTCTACAGCATGTCGATTTACAGGGTTTGTTAACAATATTGACAATACAAAAGGCGTATCATTTAATTTGTTCTTAGTATTAGGATTGGTAAACAAATGTTTGTGCCTGCCATTATTTCCCCCCACAAACGTAAACAAGGGTGTATCTTGTTGACTAAAAAACACATTTGATTAGATTTCTCTTGCTAAGAAAAAGAGATCAACATGAGCGTGTATAATGTATATGTTGTGTTTTGGAGCCATAAGGGCAGTAACTACATGCTCAGAGTTTGTTCCATTTTTGCTCTGACGGATGATATACATGTAGTATAATAACAAAGGGGAAAATTATTCATCACTGTTGTAGGATAGGTTTAATAACACGTACATATACATTAAATAGATTAACACAGTGGCGGATCCAGAGGGGAGGGGGGGGGGGCGGGGGAAAAAAACGTGTAAAAACACGTGATTTTTACCTTTTGGGGGCGATTTTTTTCAAATTTTCGAGGATAAAAACAAATATATATATATGCTCACTACCCCCCACCCCTCCCCCCCCACCCCTCCCCCCCCCCCTTACCCCCCCACACCACTGAGCGACTTTTCGGACGGCGCGATTTTCAAATTTTCGGGAGAAAAAATAAATAAATACTGCTCACTACCCATCTTTGTATAATGCACAAATCAACGTATGTCTTGCGACTAGTCTCTCGACTGCTGAGGAAACTCTGCATGGTATTGCATTCTTCTTGTATATTTTCTCCTTTAGTCACATTTATTTGAATGACAGTCAATTTTACAAACCTGGCTTAAACCTGGTTATGTTTATTGTAATTGTATAACTTATGCAAATTCATGTATTGGTATACTTTGCTTTGAAATAAAGAAATGTTTACAACAATTCATTTCGTTATGTGACAATTTGATATCCTGTATATTATATACCCAATGCTAATATAGGTACATGTGATACTGAACATATCGAGATATATATGTAATTGTTGCCATGCTAGTGATAATAGCCAAATCAAATGTACATGTACATACATGTTAATACGTAGTGAACATGGACAATTGTAATCAAACATGATTTGATTTAGAGGGTAAATCTGTTCTTGAACACGTGAATGTTGGCTCCATCGCTAACAATCAGTTTCCCTGATGACGTCATCAACACCCGGGATAAAAGAAGGTAACCCTTCCTTTCACTCAGTGTGTTCAGTCCTGTTGACAGAGGGAATGATGCTACTCTTCTCTTCTTCATTCCACCCCGACTCATCCCCTGATCAATCACACACGTATTGTACTCATCATCTGATGTCACGACGTAGAGGTCGTCTGTCATAGGATCGATGCAGGCATTCAGGATTACACCACTGTGGAGGATTTCCCTTTGAGCACCCTGCCTGTCGATAATGAACACTCTGTGATCTTGTGTAAAGGGTTGAGCGATGATATGACCTGATGACAGTACACCACGCATTATTATCTTCTGTTTACATGTCATGGTATTCATGATCTTACTATCAGCTGGGTTGATGACGTATATCTTAGACTGATTCCACTCAGCAGCGATGATCATCCCATCCTGGTCAACGTCTACATCCACCCCTGTGTTTGTTTGTACCGTGACTTCATTTATGTGCTTCCATTGTCCGTCATACACACGGATGCATCCAGTCAAACTGTCCCCTGTACATGCCGAATTGCATTTACTGCACACCACCTTGCCATCATTCAGCAATGCGCAGGAGATAACCCATGATGCATCACTACCGGTAATCACTCTATGACTGTCTTTAGTGTTAATATCTAACATGTATGTATGTTGGCTGCCAATCAATCGATCTGTGATGATCACATTGTTTTTATCTATGCATCCTACAACGACAGGGAATGCGATTTTATCTTTGACATTGATTGTATCAATGAGTTTCCACTCCCCGTCATACCCATCAATCCTACCATCATACTTTTTTCTACCAGCACCCTTCACAAACTTCACACCCGATATGGCCCCAGTGATTGGCTGCACCTCAGCCTCATTCAGTGGCTTCTTTAGTTCATCACTCACTGATGTATTTACACGATGCCCGTCTTTGACGACATTTGAATCATCTTTGAGTACTGTATCAAGTGTACGTATTGTAGACTCTGTAGTTTTGGTGTTATCTTGCCAAGACATCTCCAACTGTCCAATCTTTCTCTCTTTCTCTTCAGCGATGTTTTTCATGTCTATTCGCAGAACATGCTGTTTGTTGTTGATGGGTTCTCGTCTTTTCTCTGCAGTTGTATGGTTAAGCTCAAGTAGATTGTCTCTCTCCTCATCGTTCTTTTGCATCTTTTCATTGATTTGTTTAATCTCATCTTGAAGTTTTTGATTCTTCTCAGCAATCTCCTGGTTGATTTTTGCAGCATCCTCCTTCTCTTTGTCCTTGTCTTTTTTGATCGCCTTATTGATTTCCGACTCAACTTCATCTTTCAAAAATTGTAGATGGGTGTCGGTGTCTTTTCTACACTTATGAATCTGATCTCCATAAACTCGACACAGCTTCAATTTGTCCTTTGCCTTTTCTTTTAGAATGTTAAGTTTTACTCTAATATCCAAGATGGCAGCCTCTATATCCTGTCGCATACAAGGTTGCTGATGATCTATCATTGCGCATAATTGACATACTGCTACACCGTGTGTTTTACAGTACAGTTTGATTTCTTCACCATCATGCTTCTCACAATACAGATTGGGCCTACCCTTTCTTGCTTTTCCGATGTATTCCTCTTTGGAGGCGCAGTCATCGCAGAGCTTCTTCTTCTCCTTCACGTAGTACGTCACATCTGCGATTGATTGACAGTTCTCTCCTTCACAGATGTTTCCTGCAGAGCTGAAGTTCGCCGCCATCCTGATCACAGTATTGACCTGTATACAGAACAATTCCGATAAGAGAAAGAGAGAGAGAGAGAGAGAAGGAGAGAGAGGGGGGTGGGGGATTATGGGTTGGAAGAACGGGGAAGGGGTAGACAGAGAGGAAAGGAAGGGAGGGATGGGGGAGCCACGGAGGGAGAGAAAGAGGATGAGAACAAAGTGAAAAGGAAAGAGATTAAAAGAGGGGATTGAAGAAGAAGGAAAGAGGGACGGACAGAGTGAAAAGAAGAGAATGAAATATGTTTAGTAAAATGACTTCCATTAATAATATGTCCTCATGAACATTTAAACAAAGAATGATGATGAATGCCAATGTATTTCCTTCAGTAAAATTGCTTTGAAATTGATATACAAAGGTCATTTACTGTTTTTGCATTCATTTAATCGAACACTAGTATTGTTTTGTACATTGCCGATGCGCATCTGCAATATCAACAAAATGCACTGAGAGCAAAATACAAAATAATTAAAATATATATATTGTTTCAGTATTAAAGTGGTCGTGACCTATATTATACATGCATTGCCCACAACGTTTGTACTTTTGAAAGGCTTTCTAGTGATTAGGCAAAATAGAGTGCACAATTTAGTGATATGTTTTTTATAAATTATTACAAATTGTAGGATTAATGATTGAAAGCAAAATTAACATGTTGATCTTGTTCTTTATGGCCCGGTCCCACTGGCCGATGGATGCAAAACGTATGCATAAAGGACACAGCGGACGAGCAACATTTCGGGGTGACTCCATCCGTTTCCATCCGCTCTAGAAATGGACAAAATTTGCGAAAATTTGCGAAAACAGAACGGAAAATAACGGACGTGGGTAGTATGTAACGGGGATGTTCAACGGATGTTCATCGGAAGCCTAGCGGATGAAAACGGATGGAAGTGGATGACAGCTTTGAATACTTTATAAACGAGATGCATACGCTTACATCCTTTCTATTTCCGTGCTACTAACGATGTATAGACGTTCTATGTACCTTATCTTCCTTCCTATTTCCGTTTTCAGCTGCAGCGGATGTGAGTTGCGAGGATGCTCAGAGGATGCAGAGAGGATACAGCGGACGTTTAACTGATGATAACGGACATAGAACTTTCGTCTCATGTTGTAGGACCTTATATTTTTGAAAGTGTTCTTGTATGTGGATTCATAATTATAATTTTCATCTTTCTACTACCAAATAAGACTTACATACCACATCTCACATGCATACACCTGTTTCTCTTGTTATTGCATTATTACAATTTTATATATTTTTCATCTCCTTCCTTGTATAAAACCAACCTTGTTCAAAGCAAAAATGATATACATTCAATTTACAGCTCACTTTACATACCAGTATATTGCGATTTTAACCTTCGTAATATGAAGTCAAAAAGAAAGCTGATATAAAATTCCTCCAACCTGTATTCATCGTAATATTTGTATTAAGTGCAAATCAAGATGGCCTCTAGTTGTATGTCATCCAGCGTCAAACTGATGCTCACTTGGCCCAAATTTGGACACAAATTCATGGGCATTTTTCACTTGTGCATGCATACAGTACATGCATATGGCAAGTAGAAAAACTGAGTAATTGTCCCCAAAACACACAATGAACGAGCGTTGACAAAAGATGTGCTCCGTTGCTCTTTTTGTGAAATATTTATCATGAATATAAATGAATGCATTCGACATTCCTTGTGATCTAAATCCATTGAATCGTTAAAAGGAATAGCCAGCTGTAGTTTGAAAACAATATTTTGAAAGGTATATCTCGGTCACATGACTTTATACCACCGTTCTATCCTAGGTAGAAGCAACAAAGTCATTAGATCAATGGTTGCATAGGGCTAAGACAGATCATGAATCTCGAAAAGCTTTGTATTACGCGTTCTTTCATTGCTAAAGACAAAGTGAGTGGATAGAATCTTGGCTCATGCAAGGCGTTCGCTGTAGAGCAGATATTGCAGATTAGTTGAAGTATAAATAATAATCTTAACTATAAGTCTTGTTCAGACGGGGTTTTGCTATTCGGCGTAAGTTAATCCCTGCAGCAGTAAATTATCATGTATATTTCACCGAGTACCGAAGCTGTGACATCATACCAATCTATTTTTAGAATTTCTCAATTTGTTTTCTTTATTTTCCGAAAGAGCATAATAAATGAGGTCCAAATGTCGAAAAAACAATTGACTGTGATATGACGATCTGAATAAACAAACTTCCTAAAGGAACTTAGTGTTATTTTGCTCTGGTCCATACATTACGAACCAGAGCAAAATAACACTGAGCTCCAATAGGACCTAGGTCTGAAACGCATCGAAACGCGTCATATGACGCACATAAACCTAGGTTTGTCGACAAACCTCCTTTGTGAATTCGACTACTGCTTTGGTGGGCTAGCTCAAAACAAAATAATATACGCCATGTTGTGAC
The DNA here is from genome assembly GCA_035222895.1 of Strongylocentrotus droebachiensis. NCBI lineage: Eukaryota > Metazoa > Echinodermata > Echinoidea > Camarodonta > Strongylocentrotidae > Strongylocentrotus > Strongylocentrotus droebachiensis. The sequence goes on from JAVYIG010001373.1 coordinate 343,918, forward strand.
ACAGTGACACTTAGTAGGCCAAAGTCTGTGTATAGATGGCTCGTGAAAGGTCACAGATACTCCCGGGTGTAAGTGAAAGCATCCACACGGTCAACTTACGCTACCCTCTAGTCGTGTTAGCGGGTTACTCGTGGATTCTGTCCAGAAGTAAAAAGGTCGGGGGTAAAGGTAGACGTGGTTAACACGACCATCGTCCGGACGTTTACTACTCCGACCTTTACACCTACCTAACCATATTTACCCCGACTAGCTCTTGACACAACCTTAACCCCAGGGTAACCTGCCTCCGTCTGATCAAGACTAGTATCTGTTTTAAATCATGCTTTCTTTTTTCTTTACTACAGTCGTGTGAAGTGTTTGTATGTTATTTCATTTAGTGCAGGAATGGTGTACCTTGAGTAAGTGATATTCAACTCATTTCAAGATTCTCACTGCAATAATATTTGAGAATTACATGCATGAACATTCCATTTAATGTCATGTACCCTAAGTGCTTGTCCCCTCCTCCCCCCCCCACCCCCCCCCAGCCTTCTCTTTTGCACCCCTATTTCACAGATGCCCCCCCTCCTCATTGCATGGGCGTAAATCCTTACGTAATACCTATTGTTCAGGGGGGGGGGATGAATGAATAGATCATCCCCCCCCCTGAACAATAGGTATCAATTGCAGATTTACGCCCATGCCTCATTGGCTTGACCTATGCTACAACGGTGCAAACGTCTTAAATTATTATAATTATCTGTCATTTATTGTTTCTTCTTTCTTTCTCTCTCTTTCCTTCTATGCTCTTTATATTTCCTTTTATATCCACTGACTGTCTTCCTCCCTCTCTTTCTCTCCTTCTCTCTCTTTCTTTTTCTTTATCAATCCCTTTCTTCCCCACTTTCTTTCTCCCTCTCTGTCTTCCTCTCTATCCCTCTCCCTTGTTATCGATTTCTTTCACACTATTCCTATCAATACCCCTATACCCTCTTAACTTATTCTGACGAATCCGCAACTTGAAACTTCTTTTCCATCTAATCCCCCCCCCCTCCCCCCACGTGTCTCTGTTTTTTTGTTTCACGTCACCATTATCCAAAATGCATCAGATTTTTTGTTTTCCAATTCTTGTACAAATATACATATTTTGGTGGTGAAAGCCCCACACCCATAAATATATCATCTAGATTTTCAAAATATTGTGAGCAAGCGAGAAAAACAATGTATTCAGTCATTTCGTTGCCAGGAATCATCCTGATTTATCAATTTTGTGAAAAGTAAAGCAAATGAAAAAAAAAAAAAACAGGTTGCTATAGCATGAATTGAACTTTATATTCTCATATTTCTTTCTCCAGATAAGATAAACATACCCCATCTAAATACCTCTGTTTCTCCTTTTATCGCATATTTACGTATTTTTCATCCACTTCCTTGTATGAAACCGAACTTTTTCACAGCAAAATGACCTACATATAACGTTAAGCTCACCTTAATACCGGTATGTTGCAATTCAAATCTTCGTAATGTGAAGTTAGAAAGAATGCTGATCATCTAGACGCTCTTTTTGCAATGACGAATATCGTCATTGCAATGACATATATCGTCATTGCCTTGTTTTCGTTCACGTTCTTCCCCATTAATATTTGCAATGACGACCTTCGTCATTGCCTTGTTTTCGTTCACATTCTGCCCCCATAAATATTCTTCTTAGTATCGTCAGGAAATCCCATTCGTTTTTCATGTAGTGCTTGTTATTCCTAGTTAGGTGCTTTTCCAATGTCCATTTTCTTTCAAATTTCGTAGGCATCATCTCTAGCATCTCATCCAGGTCACTATTTTCTTCGATTTTCAAAATCACTCATGCATAACCGTCCAGGCGCCATTTTGTCCGTTTCTGGTCCATTTTAAGGCCTTTCTTTCTTCCTTCCTATCTCCACTATCCTAGATCCTACAAATTTCTAACAAATTCCTCTAGATAGTCTGAGAGATGTTCTTTGATCTGCGACATATGACTTGACCTTCAAAATGCCCTCTTCGTACTCAAAATTCAAATCTGAAACCGACTCCGTCAAAAATCTCTCAAATTCTCGAAAAATGGACCCCTAAAAATCTAAAGCTGCCATAACTTTGTCATATAAATTCCTTTTTGTGTCTAAATCTACAGTATCTTTATTTCATAATTGCACATAGCCATGCCAATTTTTACGCTCCAATAGCTATGCAAAACATAAATAGCGCCCTCTAAAGTTCTGGAATTGGCTTTCTTTCTGTGGCCGTATCTCCATTATGGCTTGGCAAACCCGTACCCTTTTTTGGATTTAGATAATTGAACATATGCCCTTTCCAGCCATACACAACATTATATACCCTAACACTGACCGACTTTGCGAAAAATGCCCTCCAAATTCGCCATTTTCAAGAAAATTGAGAAATAACTTCAACTTGCTCTAAATTGGCGATCTTTATACCTACATCAATGGAACTTGGCAGACATATGTATCCATGTACGTGACAACTGTGTGCCAAGTTTGGTAAAATTCGAACATGTCAGCGCAAAGTTATCGTCAAAATGATGAATTTACTATGCATTACGTAATAGCGCGTTTAATGCGTGCAATACATTGCGCGGAGATAACAATGGTGTCAAACTGACCGCAATGAAATGCCCTTTCGAATGATATCAAGTATGGTATATGTTCACACAGAAAATTGTGAGTAAATCGCATTTGAACAAAGGTCAATATACGAATTCCGCCGAGTTTCCGCCCGATTACAGTCGTATCGGCTATAATGTCATTTTTTTCAGACTGCTTTTCGCCCCCTTAACGTCCTTTTCTTTCCTTGAAAATTTGCAGTAACATTTCGAGTTTCAATACGCAGGGCACCTCATGGCCAGATTTTTAAAATTGGTCAAGGGGGTCATTGAAGACGCCATTTTGTCCTATAAATCTATTTTACATCACGTGTTTCGATAGGATTATCATAGACAAAAAGAGAGTGGTTTTCAATAACAACCATAAAATTCTCTTTCTAATGATACCAAATACGGCTCATAAAGAGACATAAAGAGAGAGAGAAAAATCTATTTAACTCCGGTCATAATACAGATCCTGTACGTTTTCCGCCCATGCATTACACGCATTTTCTATTGGGCACATCGGGTTCACGCTTTTGGCCCCCAGAACGATCTTGATTGCAATGACGAACATGCACCAAATCCCCTTGGTTTTTGCACGCAGTGCTTGCGAGCCCTTTCTAGGTTCTTTCCCCTATCCTAATTTCTTTCAAACTTCGTAGGCATAGTCACTACCATCCCATCAAGGTCACTGTTGAGGCCTTTTTTACGCCCTACCTATCTCCAATATCACAGAAGCTACAGACTTCGTACAAATTGCTCTGGATAGTCCGAGAGAAGCTCTTTCGTTTGACACGTAGAAACATGGCGTCATTGCACGCACATCGTTGTGACACGATTGCATTTCTAATATACTTTTCCTTATCCTTATCGTCCGGAAATCCCATTCGTTTTGCACGTAGTGCTTGTTATTCCTAGTTAGGTGCTTTCCTCATGTCCTTTTCCTTTCGAATTTCATAGGCATAGTCTCTAACATCTCATCAAGGTCACTACATTCTTCGATTCTCGAAATCACTCATGCATAACCGTCCAGGCGCCACTTTGTCCGTTTTCTGGTCCATTTTAAGGCCTTTCTATCTTCCTTCCTATCTCCACTATCCTAGATCCTACAAACTTCTAACAAATTCCTCTAGATAGTCTAAAGGCCCGGTCACACAGCCCTCCACGGGCGTATCGCGGCCGAATCACGGCCAAAAATTTCTGCCCGTGAAGCAGACGCTGTTGGACGCTTTGAGGTCGCGATAAAGACGCGATACA